>VYXC01007727.1:100858-295579 GCA_013397175.1 Platysteira castanea
CGTCGGTGCTGCACCTGCCCGGCCGCGGGGGACGAGGGGGCGGCCGGGGCTGCCGGGCCGGGGGCTGCGGCGGGCCGGGAGCGGGGCCTCGGCGGCGCCGGCCGCGGGGCCTCTGTGCGTGCGGACTGCGCTGATTTTTCGTTGTTTTGGTAAATCAGATTTTACAGTCGTCTGGCATCGTGGTTGCTCTAATCTGAGGCATCACCGTTGGCGGCTTTGGTTTGTTATTTTAGCGTGTATAAATCCCTGATAAGAGCAGAAATGTTACATCTAATGAAATGGAAGATACAGAATTTCTTTTACTTCGTTTTTGCTCATATCGATTAGTTGTTTTTTAAACTGTTGAGTTGTATTATAATAATAAAAGCCACTACTGCTGCCCTGATTAGTTACCTAAACGCCTCATTAAATTTATAGTTATCAGTTGTGCATATTGATTTTTAAGTTCCACAGTGTGTAGTGATGATTTATTTGTACAAATATTTTTTTAAATACCAACAAATTTGCTACATGATCTGTTAACCGGAACTGTTAAAGTGGGATCTTGGCAATTAACTTCTGAGCAGTTAGAAGCCTTAATGCCTCTGTTAAAATGCTTTCTGTTAAAATATTAATAAAACATACTTCTTGTTAATTTTTCATCTTGTGTGGCAAATATTTTGCTTAGTACAGCTCACGTATCTTCATAGTGAAGAGAGGAAGGAAAGAGAGATGAAGTAAATCAATTTTGTTTAAAAAAATAAAATCAAATGCAGCATCGGATGAGAACCTGTAAGTGTAGGGTAACACATATGAACAAGTGGCAGAAAATAACACCTGGAAGTCACTGCTTCCAATCCTGTTGCTGTGTCTGCTGGTCACTGGGAGTATTTAAAGTTAACAAGCCCTGTTACATCCCAGCTGGATGCTCTGGGAATATGAAGTTATTTTGTTGGGATTTTTTAATGTAGTTGTTGCTGTACTTTTGTTCATACCTCATCTGCTGGTGAAAGGCCACCTCTGTTACTCTAGGACAAACTTACTGCTGTAATTGTAGTAGATGCTTCAGAAAATAATAATGTATCTTTCAAATCTTGTTGTTTTTCTTCTGTTTCTGTAGTTGTTTTTCTTTGCTGTGTTGCAGGGTTTGATATTCAGTGCTGTGTTTGGCCCACGTGCTCAAATAAGAAAATACTTGTTTTACCTTGATCCAAAAAATGGGTGAACTAATTTTTTTTTGCGTAGATATTTGAAAAGAAAAGCTGGGAAATCTCCATTCAGGTTGTAAACAAGTCTGGAAGAGGCATGAGGGAAGGAGAGCAGTGAATGAAAACAAGTGTTATTTCAATGAGTATTCCCTGGGCTGGAGAATATTCCTCTAAGGATGGGGATTTTTCTTTTGCAGACAACACACCTGTAGGCAGGGCTGAGGTGACGGCTGAGTTGTGCAAGTTTAGGTGATCTCTAGGCAAGCTTTTTTTATTCTTGAGTAGCTTTAATTACTTTTCCTGTAATTGAAATTTGTTGATAATCCTCCAGAGAAGGAAAATAGGTGAAAAATGCTGCTTGTGTCTGGAGTTTAGTTACTACAAGTGAGGAATGGCATTTCAGTTTTTCAAAAGTAGATCTGTCATTGCTGGCTGGAGGGGTCATTTTTGTGGATTTTGAAGCAAATAGTCTGCAGAAAGTGTAGACCTGAGGGTTTGCTGCTGGGAGGTGCACTAGCAAAAAAAAAAAAAAAAAAGGGGGGGGGGAATAGCGGTGTAAATTATCCTGATTCCACAAGTAATATGTGCAAAAATAATCTTCTTGGCATGAGTCACTGTTCTGAGCTTATGCCTCTGGGCTTTAGTAGTTTGGGTTTGGTTAGAGCAGTCTCTGTCCAAAAAAACCACAGTGTGTTTTCTCTGTGCTCCTGTTGAAGTTTTGCAAACAAAGTTTTAAGATTTGCTTTTGGATTAAGGCAATAAACTTTCTGTCCCTGTTGATGTAAGCTGGGTGGGAGAAAAATCTGTAATTTCTTTGACTGGAATACCACAAAGAGGTTTCTGGTGGAATAGGAAGGAATGTCTGGGCATCCAGGTCCTGGATATACCTATTCTTGTGTACCAAGGAAAAGGACAGTACCATATAAAGTAGTTCATTCTGATGCTGTTGTTTTTGTTGAACATAAGTTGTGCTCTGTTGCCTTACCTGGGTAGCTGGCTCAGAGGTGATAATCCATAGAAATTGTTCCTTGAGGCAGACACCACATTCCCCCTCAACACGTGGCTGTGGAAGGGCTTTGTGTTCTGCACTGGCTTCCAGGGAGTATCAGAGAAAGGCATTTCTTCTGTGCTTGCTGGAGCCCCTCAGCAGATATTCCTTTGCAGCCACAGGCTCTTGGCTGCAGGAGAACATTCAGTTTCCTGATGGGAACGTCGGCGCCTTTTGGGCAGTTCTGAAGTTCTCTGTGCCTGTCTATCTGCAATTAAAAGACGTTTTCCAAGCTTGCTGTTGTAGAACACCATTGTATTGCCCAGTTCTCATACAAACCATCGCATGCATCTGTAGCGAAGATATTAAAAGATCGCTCAGGATAGTTCTAAATAAATTAAACGCTCTCCTAACAACCTTGAAGTTCTTCCTTGATTTTATTTCTCAGCTGCTATAGCAACTACCTGGTAGCTGTTGTGAGTAATTCTCCTCTATTTAGAAATACTTATATTCAGTGCCTCAAATCCTAACTCTGCTTTTGAAACTGGAGACTTGCGGATGCGAAGCAGACAGTTCTTCCACAGGTGCTTAGGATGGCCAGTTATGAACACAATTAATAAGAATTCTGAACTGATTATTGAAGATAACTCTCTCTCTAGCCCTCTAGTGTTCTAGTATTTTTAAAGCAGTCTCTGTCTCTAAGAAAATATTTATTAATGTGATCTGATTAGTTACTTTAGTCTTGAAAAGCAAGTATTAAATATTAATGTATTAAAAGAAAAAGTTACATAGAACTCTTTAGTAAATAACATTTGGCAGCTGTGTGAGAGCTGATAATTTCATCAGGCTGTCAGTTTTTGCTGTTTTAGTGCAAGGAGCACATTTAGGTGGCTCTCAGGAAAGTTTTTTTGTTGTTTTTTTGGGGTTTAAATGTTTAAATTTTTAAATGTAGTTGATGCTGTACTTTGTATGGCTGACCATGTTAAACATGTATGTATTAAGTCACAGAGAAGGAGAACCTGCCTACATCAACAGCATCTGTTCTTAGTTTATTCAAAGAATTAGTGTTAAAATCTGTTATTTTACTTTAAAAGGCTTTTTAAATCTTTCTTTTCACTGCTTAGTTGGTAACAATGAAAAATCCATAAGCACAAATACATACAGCCAAACTTCCCCTTGTTCTTGCTGAGAAGGGATGGAACATCACAATGTCCTAGTTACAGTTTTGTACTGCAGCTTTTTGATCAGTATCTTGATTTTCTTTTTTTTGCCCCTGTCACTAAACCTTGGCTTGCACACTTCCAGTTCGTATTTATGCTTGGAAAAACAGGACTGCAGAGCTTAGAAAAGTCTTCCTTCCCTCCCCAAGGCTCTTGGCATAAGACCCTGCCTTGCCTGTTCACACAGGAGGCAGCTACTGAAGGGGGGCAGTGAGTGGCACTGTGGTTTCACTGGGTCACTGGAGTGGTTTGTTACATGTTTAAAAATGAAAAGTTTCAGAGAGGTAGAGAAAAGTCCGTCTCCTAAATTAGGAAATTCTCCAGTGTTGATCTGGGAAGCAGTATCAATCCTTGCATCAGGTGCTGTTTTAGGGACATAGGTTGTATTTCATTTTCTCTCCTGTGCCCCAGTGCCAGGAGATGTAATTGTCTGGCAGCAAGAGGGAGGTGACTAAGGATATTTTTCAGTGATCTATCTTGGAACCAAAGCTACGTGGAGGGATGCACTTTGAAACCTTTTGTGCTTCACTGCTTTGGGAAGTGCTGCTGGTATCTGGGGACTTGGTCATTAGTCAGGAAAACGGGATGATCCAGGGATTGGAGTCACTTCCATTCAATATTTGCTCCTAAGGGCCTTTTTTTTTACCTGTAGGCCTTAAGAATGAGCAAAGGTATTTGTCAGTCAGGGATCATAAAGGAAATGTATATGTGTTATTTAACTGGATGGGAAATGAATCACACCTTGAAATGTCTCTGGAAAAGAGCAGCTCCCGAGATGCATCCGATGGGATACTATCAGTATGGAGAGGAGAGTTTACAAAAGTGTCACTGAACGTGGTGGGCAAGTTCCAGTCTGGGGTAAATCTGCAATTCTGCTGGTGCTGATAGAACTTGGAGGTTAAATGTACTGCTTTGTGGCAAGAGATTAATATATTTTGGCTCGTCTGTCCTAGCAAAGACTAAGCCAAAGGCATTGTGGTTAGAGCAGCTCTTGTGAAGAGCTGGTTTGCAGAGCTGGATGACAATTAACCTGTAAGATATCACTACTTTAAGATTATAATTATTATTTGTGGACCAGTTGTCCACTGAAAAAACTGCAGTACAGATTAGCCAAAACTTTCTAAATACAGGAGGAATGAAGTTGGGAAGCAAATTGCTCACAAAGGCAAGGAGTGAGATGTGTATATTTAGCAGTTCATTGCATGGTTTGTATGCGAACGTGGCTGTGATGCTGGAGTAAGAAGTGATAGCAGTGCAATATGGGGTTTAACTTTGGGTGATTTGATGGGTTTTAGAGCAATTTTCTCCATTTATTTGTTGTTGTGCTGTATTACGTATTCAGTTAAGACCTGCAGAAGTTCAGCCACCGGCCAGTAGGGTGGGGGCAAAAGCACTTCCTCCCCAACCTTATCGCCAGTGCAGAAGGGATTTTGTTTCTAGAATGATTTTCTAAGGGTGGAAATATTTTGGTGTTCAGGCTTTCTGTCCTCACATAACAGTAACAAGAGACATTTTATGGCGCGAGTTGGCAGTCTTGGACAACTTTTCCTGCATATTTAATGGAAATAGGGATAGGTGGGGAAAAAATAACTTAAAACTGGAATTTCTGTGCATAGTAGTGCAGATAAAAAGCCCCTGACCTGCTGAAAAAAAAAGGTTAATCAAGTTCTATCAGGTATTTCTTTTTTGTGTGCTTTGGGTTGAAATTCATTGTCAAGCTTGTAGGACAAGGAAGGGAGATTGTTCAGAATGAAATTAGTGAGGAAATTTAAAGTGATTTCTCTTTTGAACCATTTAAGGGATAGGAAGTTGATGTGTGAGTATGGGGTGATGGTGCAGGTTGTGGTTTGCAGTTTTATGTGGGAAGAGAGGAAGGGTGACTTTTTATTAATCCTCTGAAAGCAGCTTTGTTAGGGTACAGTCAGTGGCATAGCTCAGCTGGACTCGAGTCTCACTACCCTTGCAAAGCCTTTTTTTGCAGCAATTCTGCCCTTAACAAGTCAGACTCCAATGTAGACATCAGGGAAACATGTAAGAACTATTGCCAGAACTTGTAATTATAAAATTCTCTACCATGTATTTGCTGGCATTTCAAAACCCACAAAGGGGGGTTATTGGGAATGAGGAAATTTTCTGTGTTCAGGTGCACAGTGACATGTAGATAGACAGGCTTTTCTGATTAACACATTAAACAGTTATTTGGAAATGGTTCTAATACAGAAGAGCTGTAACTGCCTGATGGGTCCAACTACTGGTGTTATTGGTGGCCATATGTATTCCATAGATTTGTTCTCTTGAGAAATGGGAACACTTTTCAGATGTGGGTGTGAAAACACTCACCAAAGAATGGGAAGTTTATGGAAAATTATTTAGCTCTTGAAGAGCCTGATGCAACTTTTTCCTCCTGCTCCAGAGAATTTTTTTTAAATTCGTGTGGTTATTAAGTTCGTTATGTTCTTCTCTCAGCTGTGCTATGCACTGAGGAAGAGGCCAAAGGAAGCATACAGTGGGATCTTGGTCCAAACCCAGTTGTGATTGGCAGTGGTCTTTCCACTGATTGTTTTTAAATTATGAATCAACCTTAATATCACTACATTTCTCATTTTGTTCTGTTTCAAAATCTGTCTGCTCACTGAACCTCAAGGCAAACACAAAATATCTCACTCAAGTGGTAAAATCAACCCTCTGTTCAAGTTTTTCCATGTCAAAATGAACTTAATGATGTCTTCTGAGATCCTGAAAGCATCTCGGAAGTTTTTTGGCTGTTAATTCCTTCCTCTTCGATGTGTTTTAATGTTTGTTCAAACAATACATCCTTAGTCCAAACTTAGGAAATATATCAGGAAGGCAGGCAACTGAGGCTTTGAACAGACTGAGTGGTTTCCAGTACAGTTGTGAGGTGATTACTTATTCTGAGGATAAGACTTCCCTCCATCACTCTTCAGCTTTTAACTACTTTTTCTTTTCTTGAGTCTTTCTGGATATTAAGCCTTAAGAAATGCTTATGAAAAGTGGTGCCAGCTAACTCTTGGTGATTAAAAGCAGGTCTTTGTGCTTTCAGAGGTAAGCTGCTGTTCTCTGAAACATCCAGACAAACCTTTATTTTTATTTCAGTGCAAGGAAGCTTAGGCACTAAATGCTTTTAATGTTGGCAGTAGGCATTTGATGGAGTGGTGAATTATTTTATTTTCTTTCTATTGAATGTAAGTCCCTGAACTACCCAAGGTGCCGGAGTGTAGCACAGAGTGCTTTGGCAGGTGCCTCACTGTTCTGGAAACCTCTTGTGGCTGTGTTTCTGAGCAGCAGGGCCTCTCTTCCCTCTCAAAGTGTTTATGAACAAGTTGTTTATGTGTACCTGCACTTCTAGTCTTCTGAACCTGATAAAGGAAGTCTTGTATCCATGTCAGAGAAACCCGGAACTGTTCAATAGAAGGGAGTTGCAAGCAATATATGATTTTTGAGAGGCTTGTTTGGGTGTCGATGCACATGGTCCTTTGCCTTGCTGGGGTGGGTGCTGGGTGGGCTGCCCAAACAAGTGGTGAAGGGAGCAGAGAGCCTTTCATTGGAGAATATCTCAGACAGTGCCGGATACTCCCTGTATGGAGCAATGTCTGTTTCCAGTAACTGAGTCTGGACGAGGGGATAGGAGGAGGTGTTTGTTTCACCCATCTCTTCCTTTGTGGAGGAAAATGCCTGTGGAAGTGTCTACAGAAAGCTGCCCACTTCACCTAGGCACTGTATGTGTATGTGTGGCTGTGTTACATGGACAGAGAGTGTAGGCTCAGGTGAGAAAGTGTCAGCCAAAGTGGGACAAATAATCCAAAAATATATGAATTACCTGAAAAAATGGTTACTGAAAACTGTGGTTTGAACTTTGTGTTTTGTTTCTCTCTAAATGCTCATGATCCAGATGATTGGTGACTTGAATTTTGATAAACCAAAGAGACAACAGTGTAGTTCTGCTGGACTTGTTAGAGCAGGATCAATATTTTTGTGAAATAATCTTGCCCTGACACCTGCTATTGCTGTACAAATGGAGCTGGACACTACCTGTGGGCCTGGCCTGGCGTGATGAGAGATGAGGGGAATCCTCTCCATGCCTGTGCCTCTGTTTAAAGGTGATACTGTGAAGACGTTTCTCCAGCAGGGTCTTGTTAGAGAGGGAAGAGCTGTCCTTGGGCCTGGAGAGGCCCTGTGGCTGCTGTGCTTGGCCCTGCTGTGTATGCAGAGCATCCTCTGGGAACAGCCCATGCCCGCTGGGGGAGCTCCCCGGCACTGCAAGGTGATCTGCATCCTTCCATCCTTCCGTCCTTCCGTCCTTCCATCCTCCCATCCTCCCATCCTTCCATCCTCCGTCCCTCTGCTGTGGCTCAGCCCTTCCCAGTGTGCCGATCTGAGCAGAATTAGGACCAAAGTCCCTCTGCTGGGGGTGGGGGGGGTTCTTTGTTTTTCTCTTTTTTTTCTTTTTTAACTGATAAGTGTTTGGTGATCTCTGTGGTCCAAGGGGTTTAAGCCAAGAAAGATTGCATTTCAAGCACTGGTCTTGCAGAAACAGCTTCTCTTTTGACTCTGGGGCAGAAAATAGGCTTCTCCCTTTTTCTTCATCACAGCGAGGCCCCAAACTTCAACTGCTGATCTTGTTGGGTTGGTTTGGTTTTGGTTTGCTCTCCTGCACTTCTGGAGTGACTATATTTCTGGCACAAGACCATATTCTCCTTTCAACAGGGGAAAAAATAGTTTAATAAATAAAAATAAATAATAACAAAATAAATAGAAATAACAATGAAATAAACCTGTGTGGAGGATGCAAAAAGAGAAAAGGAGGATTTCCTCAATGTCTCAGACGATGGTGATAGCAGTAAATAATGCAAATTTGCTTCAGTCAAGATTGAAAGAGTTAAAAATCATGAGAAGAAAACATCTTCGACTTTGTCAGTCAAATACTTTTTCCTTTTTTGTATTTTAGTAGCAAACCAAAAAAGTCAAAGTTCTTATGGGTGGATTGATAGGTTTCATAGCTGTCTTCAGCACAAAAAGTTCTTGTGTGGCAGCCAGTATAGGCTAAAATAGAGTTTTCAGCTAAAATGCAGCAACTGTATGCTGATAAATAGACTTTTTAAAATCTGCCCTGTTCTTCTCTTCCTGCTGCTCATTGGAAATATTCAAACTGACCATAAACGCCAAGGTAGCTTTAATGAGTTAAGAACTTATTTAACAGGTGGGTGGGAGGTCTGAAAGTCTCACGCTGTAGTCTGTGTGAAATGGGACAGGATGGAAGGTACTGTGGGATGATCCCTGAGGTTCTGCATGCGTGAACATGAGCCAGTGGTGTTCTCCTGTAGGCAGCCACGTCCCAGGATGTATTCCTGGGCACCAGGGTGGTGATGGAAATGATCTTTTCCTCCTTTAGTCGCTCCAGGGCTGCATCTTGCAGTACAAGGGGTGAGGTGAGGAGGTGGGAACACACGGGGAGAGAGGAGGATCTGCGAGATCCAGGGTGGTACAGCCTGGGAAGAGGAGCATGGGAAAGGGTTGGCTTATGGATAGCTGCTTTCCAGGGAGTTACAGAGAAGAAAGAACCAGGCACTTCTCAGAGTTGCAGGGTGAAAGGAGGAGCTGTGATGGCAAATTCCAGTCAGGGACAGTGATTCCCACAGTGCATGTGGGAAAGCCCTGGAGCAGGGTGCCTGGGGAGGTGATGCAATCTCCACCCTCCAGGAGAGTCAAAACTTGACTGGTTTCTTACTTTGCTTCATGGTGTTGAACAGTAAAGTGTTCAACAGGCTCATGTTTGCAGCCTGTGGAATGCAGCAGTGCAGAGCAGCTCCTCACCTCTCTGGACAGTGTGGTCAGCGTTCTCCTCTTGGCAGCTGGAAGGAGGATCTTGGAAGGAGGGAGAAGGTTTCAGCAACTGAAACAGCCTTTGCCTCTCTTTAAAAGAGACAAGAAACCTGCTGCATTCACTTCCTGCATAGCGGGAATGATGTATGGGTGAGGGACTTGAATGAACGGATGGAATAGATTTACAAGAAGAGGATGAAGTAACGGGACAGATCCTTGCAAAGCTGGAAGCTCAAGACTGGTTCCTTAACACAGCTAAGGCAGTGGACAGCACTGTGGGCTTTTGGTCTGTTTCTTCTCTCCCACCTCCTGCCACCAGGATGTGCAAAACTATTTTAAACAGCTCGTGATTTTTGAGCCCAATCTCTATTTTTATCTTGGAGGGCAGGGGAAGGATGCTCGCAATCCTTTGCTCTGCTACTGAATGATCACCTTTCTTCTCAGGCATCTGTTTCTTTTTTTGCAGGAATATTTTCCTGGTGCTGGTATGACTCAGTAGAAAGAGGCGGTGTTGCTAGGCAGCGGGTGAGCACTTTGCAGATGCCATGTGATGGCAGTAAGCTGCCTTGGAATAATCCATTGGTGGCAGTATTCCTGGCTGAGGTTCTGTACTGCACAAAGAAAGAAGCATCTCTGACAGGAGCAGATGCTGCCTAGCAACTGCCACTGCTCCCCGAGCAGCCTGAAATACCTTCACTTAATTGTACTGTAATTTTGGCAATACACAGAACCCAAAGTGTAACGCCTTGCTTTCAGTTCTGAAGTATATTTTTCTTCATCAAGATTTGGGATAAAAGTTCATAAAGACCATTAATAAGGTCAAAAAATTTTTAGCCCTCTTCTAAATCATGTCTTTTGTTTAATCCCTACTCTTCGATTGTAATGTTTGGATGGCTTTTAATCAGCTTTTGATAATCTTTTTTGTGTGTGTGTGTGTGTGTATTACATTAGTGCCTGGCAATTCCAATCGGATTAGAGCCCTGTTCTGTGTTGTGTGTACCAGTACACTGTGCAAGAAATGCCCCTTCTGCAAAAACTTCATGTTTTATTTGGGTTTTTAAGGTGTAATTGGGTATATCCTCTCTTCCATACCTAAATTATTCATGTTGTCATCTTGCTTGAACAGCAGAATGTTTTGGAAGTGCTGGACCTGGGGTCTGTTCCGTGTATTCTTTGTGAACGTACTTGCTGAATGAGGCCTGGACTTGCAAATAAATCTGCAAGTCTCAGATTCATTTCTGGCAAATAGTTGAAACCCTCACCCACAATTAATCATTTAAATACTTGGAAGGTGTATTGTGAAGGTGAAAACATTATTATAGGTATTTGTAGGATAAAATGGAAATGTTTTTCTTTTCATTTCCTCATGGTTCTGCTCCCTTGTCAGATATTATCAGACTCTAACTGTGCAATCTATGAAGCTGCCAGGTTTAATCAAGCAGTTCCACAAAAGAAAAAAAATAATCATATTGGCCTTTAATTTTGTTATAAAAATGTGAAAGGTTTTTTCCAATCATAAACTACATCTTGTTCTTTTTAATTATTAAACCCACAATTTTCTGTTTTCAAGAACTACTCCTTTTTGCTGGGAGAAGGTTTTGTGGTTCTGAGAGAGGCTCAGACTGGAAGGTACAGGGAGGTTTGGGAAGTATTAATTCAGTGCTGCCCGTAGGCGTGATTGTGCAACACGGTTGCCTCACAAAAAGGTGAAGCTGAATCTCTCCTCTCTCTTGTCCTCTGTGGGATAATTTGTATCAGTGCTGGTTTTCCTGCCCAGTCATCCTGCCCTGGCCTGGAGGCTGTTCCCTCTGCCGTCCCTAAATGCAAAGAATCCACATCTGCCCTTCTTGGAAAATACGTTATTTTCCAAGGAAAGGTAGTTTAGAAAATTCTCAAACCACAAATACTGTGGAGTGGAAGAATAAAAATGGTTTGTTTGCTCATTTAATACAATTCCTGGAAGTGTCAGTGGCACAGGAGCTGAACAAGTGAATGTCCCTTTCTGTGTGGTGCAAGAGTCACCTGTGGAGTTCTGGGCTCATGGGGCTGTTAAAAGTTGATGTGGTTCCACAACATTTGGGTGACTCTATAGAAGAAAATGTATAGAAAATGCTACTAAATACATATCTAGAATTAATACAAATTTAAATCTTCTTTTAGGAAGACCCAGTCCACAAATGTCTCAAGTTAGGGAAAGCCACATCGTTGCCCTGTTCTAATACCCATACTTTCCCTCCTTGTTTTAGCCTCTGTTAGGGAAAAGGTATTGGATTTAGAGCCATCTTTGGTCTCACCTGGTGACTCTTGGGTTACATAGAGCCTTTATTGTCATCTGGGTATTGCAGGGAAGAAAATAAACTTTATCTTATTCAGCTTCTAAAACTAGCATATTTTGTGTCATACTAGACACTTTTAATAGCTGGATTAATAAGAAAAATTATGTTAGGGAAAGATATGCTCATCATCATTATTTTATCAGTTTGGAGTAATTACATAATTTTCTTAAATCTTAGATCATTTAATATCGATCTAATATTTAATTCAATCTAATCAATCTTAAGATCAGGGATTGACCTGTGTTCCGTGTTAACTGGTGACAATGAGTAGTAGTTGAATACAGAATGCTGTATAAGGACTGTGAAGTTTCAGAGTTTGTGTTTACCCTAACTAAACACATACTCCAAATTCTTAGCTGGTGTGATAGAGGTGTGAGTTGAAAACATGGTTATGTGTTATAAAGCATAAATTACACCATCAGAGAACTCGAGAACGTTGACATTTGTAGCACAGAACACAGTTCAGTGTCTGCTCGGTGTGGCTGTACCTTGTCAGGGTATTTTGGGTATGCAGCAACACAACTGCAGCTGTGCCTCTCCTGTGTGTTCTCCCTGCCATTCCTCCCGAAATGGGTTCAGTTGAAGATACACTGAAGGATGGTCAGTGCGTAACCTGAGTAACTGCAACCTGAGTGTAGTACAGAGCTTTTCTAAAAATTAAATTACATACTTTAACCTGAAACACTTGTTCTGCATGTGTCATCTAAAAATATTGCAAGCTACCAGAATTTTAATAAGACAGATAATAACATTAACAATGAGTTGAGAACTGGGAAAAAACCTGTCACAAAGTCCAAGAAGATCTATCTTTTGTAAATGGAGATATGTTGAAAATTCACAAAATTACAATTACCCCCCCAAATTAACCCATAGAGTCCATTAAATTATGACCTCACAGACATCTTATGATAAAGAAAAATCAAAATGTGGTTTAGCATATTGGATCTGTTCCAGTAGCAATGATTTCTATTGTTGATGTGAAAACCTGAGAAATTAATAATAATTTTTAAAAGCCCAATTTAATGATTAGGAGACACGTAGTTTAGATTTGGAGAAGGAAGAAGAAGCAATGTAAACATGGAAAGCTCCTGAACTGATTTTGTTTCTCAGCCCTCATTTAAATAAATTCTTCTAATTTTCATTGGTACATCTTGGACAGTGGGGAGGGAAAGGGCTCTGTTCCTTTATGAAAATAAACAAATTACTCATGAGCTGAACTGATATCATGTAGTGTAAATAGAACATTATGCAAGATCAAAATATTTTTGTAGGCTTCACTGAAATGTGTAGAAATAGGTTAAAAAAATAAGAAAGTACATGAGAAGGCATATACCCCTGTCAGCTCATTGGATAACTTTGTGTAAATGCTAAGAAAAAAATTGATGTTTTAAGGGAAGGAGCAGCTGGATGTATTGGGCTGGGTATTTCTCTGGCATTTCCCTGTTGTTGTCCTGGGTTTTCCCACTGTTCATGTGACAAATGTGACACATTTCTATTACTGTGGTTATCAGGGCATTGACATCCATTTGAGAAGAAAAGTAATCTGTGGCAGCATTGCAGCCCAGGTTGAGACTGAGTGGGGAAGCTAGGACGCAGGAAACTGAACTGGAAAGAATTATAAGAGGAAGATACATTTCAAATTATATCACAGCAAAAATGAAACCATCTCTGTGGTTGGGAGCAGAAAGTAACAATGACACAGGTGACATCTGATTCAGCCCTTCTCTGTGAGTTGTGCTCTCCTTTTTGCCATGCTGGTGTTCGGGTGAGGTCCCAAACCAGTCGATAGCACAGGACAGCGGGAGCTCAGGCGGTGACTCCTCGATAACGGGTGAGGGAGTTCGCAGCGTTCCAGCCCCATCCTGTCCTGCCCGGCCGTGCCCGCAGCGGGTGGCTGCAGTCAGGGGTGGAGCTTTCCCCCAGCTCCAGAGCTTCCTGGGACAGGGCCGTGCAGAGCCGAGGGCGGGACACATCCATTCACTTGTCCTGTTGGCTTTGGAACTTGAGTGATTGTTTAATTTCTGTCACCCACAGTGTCTCGTGAGGAGTTTCACAGTTTGTGCACTGTGTGGAAAAGTACTTTAATAAAGTCCTGAACTCTGCTGCTTCATTTGACACTGCTCTGCTCTTTGAACTGGAAGGGGTGAATAGCAATAGTTCCCTGTGCACCTTCTGTCAGTTATCCCCTCTCCACCCTTTCAGCCTTCCTGGTATAGGAGTCCCATCTTGGTTAACAATCAATCATATAAAAGCCCTTATTCAGTCCCTTTTCTTATGCTGTTCAATCCTTTTTGGCAAAGGATTAGCTTTTGATAAAGAGGAAAACTGGCACATGGGGTTCACCAGAAATTTTATGTAGCACTGTTGGTAATGGTATCATCCCTTTTCCCCCAAGACAATCTTGTGTGTGATGTGGGATAGTCCCTGACAGTGGCTGAGCACTGAGTTTATGGTAAGAACTCTGATATTTCAGGGTTCCACTCAGTGTGGCACTAGCAAGGGAGGAGATGATGATTTTGTATGTGAGGTGAGGATTATTCATCCCTCGTGGAACACCACACAGGTGAACTAAACACTGCTCATCTGCCAGCTCTGCTTGTGGAGCTTGGGTCCATCTGTAACTCTTTATTACTCTGAATAGCCTGAGTGGCCTCATAAACTTTGTGGCTTCTCTAAATGATGAGCTTTTTTTGGTCATTTAGGAATATTTGAAACAGAAAAGACTCCAACAGAGATCCCTTCAGAGCTTGCTGGTCAATCTGTCCTCACTAAGGGAAATGGCTCTTTTATTTCACATCACTTTGCTCATTACTTATCTGTACAAACACCTTCCCACTTTATCACAGCCAAGTGCAGTTTCTTCAAGAGCTATTGACAGGGGCTGTTTGAGAACATAGTTTGTAAAACCTCTTGAATTTTATCAATTGGATCTTCTTTGTTCACATAGCAAGGAGCTGCTTTAGGTGGAACACAGGAGGAATGAAAGCTGTGTAAAGATGCCTTGGCTTAACACGTCCTGTTTATCTTTTGGAGCAGTTTGTCTTACTGCTGGTAACTTGCAATGCAGCTGCTTATATTCTACTGTGTCAGGCCATATCCATGGGCATGGAAAAATCTGTCCTCCCCTGGATCTTTGACTTTTGAAACTGTTACTCCAATGCCATCTGTTCTTCTATGTTTTACCCCACAATTCCTTCATATTTTCTGCTACAGCATGAGAGTCACTGCCTGTGCGAGCTGGTTTGCGCCTTTCTTATTGGTAAATTTCAGAGGTGAAGAGGGAAGGATTTCTTTCACTGTGCTCCAGTTTAAATACCACAGATAAGGGACTTCTGTCTTGGAGATAATTCCTGAATCACATGGCACGTGGTGCTTTTTCAAAGCTCTCCTCTTTGGCAGTACGTTGGCTTTAACTGCTGGCTGAAATGACTTTGTGAGGGTGACTACGACCTCGTTATAGACCTGAATGATGGCAAGGGGCTTCATAGCTGAAAATGGATGTTAAATATTTCAGCAGTGTGTCCTGGAGTCCAGGAGGGATTGGTCAGATCTGTTAACTGGTGGGTAAAAGCTTTGCTTTATGCCTGTTTTGATGATGTGTTACTTGTGACCGAGGATATGAATCTTGTAAGAAATGATGGAGACTTAATGACTGATGTAGGTGATCATGTAGGGTAAAAAAATTCTCTGTGGAAAGGACAGAAATCAGTTGTCAGAGTCCTCTCTGTAAATTATTTTCTTCAGAATAGTTAAATTACTCTGTATTTCTCAATAATGTTTTTGATTATATTTTTCAAATAATACTGCTAAGAAGAACTGTGTGTCTAAAAGGGACTTTATAAATAAGGTTGTCTTGCATAATGCATTTTTAGCTTAATGAATGAGTAACTTTTTGGAAGATCCATAACTTTTTGGAAGTAACCTTTGGAATAATAAATCAGACTATAAAGTAGCCTTAAATTTCTGTGATTCTGTCATAATCAGGAATTATTTTTACCAGTCTTTTTTATTTCAGAAATGTTAAATTTTGTTCTTGTTACACAGTTTGGAAGACAATTTGGTCTGCTGGGTCAATTTCTTTGGATTCTTTAATTTTTCATGACTTCGATTTAGTGTGGCTGGGAAATCATTTACTTTTGAGATTTGGCTTCCACTATTTTGATAAAATCTATATTGCTATTCACCAATCCTATGGATTGATTATAAAAATTGTCAAACAGAAGAGACTCACGTAATTTATTGATGATTACAAAAGGAATTAGATTCCATACTGTTGTATTGAGAATGAAGGGGGTGTTACTTTTGTATGAGAACTAATTTTCTAATTGAGTATGATCATCAAGATTGTATCTAGAGCTGATGGAGTCAGATCATTTCTGTTTTGTGATTTCTGCTTATTTATTCTTTTTTTGAGGGAAGTAGACCTAAGAAAAGAGCTTTGTCTCTCTTATTAAGAGTGCTCTGAATTCTAAAGAGCTGATTACTTATTGTAGAGTCCTTGTATCAGATGTTCTTTGTGGGACCAGTAGAATACTTTTAAAAATGGACAGTTTGCATCTGTAAACTAACAGATCTATTAGAATTACTTCCTATAAGACTAGATATATTAAAGTCACCATTTCTGACCATATTTTAAAAAATTATTCTATCAGCAATTGAAAAAAACCCCAGTACTGTCTTTTCCTGGTACCTTTCCTTTAGCTTTCATTGCAAACTCACCTGTAATATTACATAATAAGATGTAATACATAATAAGATGGCCAAAGAACTTGTAATTTCCTTCCCAGCTTCATCCTTGATTCAGTAGTTTTAATATAGTAAATAATTGTCAGAGGATGTCAGCTGCTGTTTGCGAATTCAGAGCATCTAATGCAGTGTTAGCACTTACACTTTTCAGAGGAGCTGTTTCTTGTTGGGCTTGGCTGAGTAAGACCAACTGAGTTGTTTTTTCTCTCCATTATTTCTTTTCTATTGTCTACAACTACTAACACCCACGTGTCCCATGACTGGTGTCTGTCATGATATCCATGGCATGTTCAGCAAAGATGAAAATGGTCTAGAAACTGGCTTTTAATATTATCATGCCTATAGAAATTCTTAAAATTAATAATGTATCTAAAATTGCTCTCATAAATGAATATCTTATTACTGTATTATCACTTCTCCAATTTGTTTTCTGGTGTTTTCAAAGGTAGCTTTTTATCCAAGGTGTTTGAAATTCCCCTTTTTTAAGACATACATGAATTTTTAGTGGTTTTGTTGGTTTGAACTAAAAAATCATATTTTAATACAAGATTTTGCAGTACCTTGCAAATCAACTGGTATTTTCTTGTTCTGGTAAAATTGCCAATTAGAAAAAAGAAAATTTTTTCTGTGTTTAAAGGATCCAGCTATCTATAATAGTGAAGGGGCAAAAAAAAAAAAAAAAGGAAAAGCTGTTGGAGGTTTGATTATGTCCTGCCAGTTCATCATTTCAGTTGTCAGTGTTCCTGCACTTTGGGAGAGGCTTTAAGTAGTTTTTCTTTGGTTGAAATCCATATTTATGATTTCTTCATGGGTGAAGAATGAATCCAGAATGCTGATGAGCTTAGTTTTTGTCAGATTATGCTGTCTGCATTATTCCAGTCTGGAGCCAGTTGTTGTATTTTTTCTGCCTCTGATGTAAACAAGAATTTAAAGCCTCATTTAACTGACGGTGACTTCTGCTGGGCCATAAGAGCTGAGAGAGCAGTTTAGGTTTGTTGATGAAATTCTGAGTTCTAAACTCTTGTGATTAAACCCTGCATTGAGTCTCACAGTGGAAGTGCAAACGTTTGATGCCATTTGGTTCCCTTTGGATTTTTTTCAGTCTTTCTTGTATTGCCCTCATCTGTGTGGGTGTTTGCCTGGTGTGTGTAGTTTGTTCTTTCTTGGCCTTGCCCATTATGAAATCTGTGTATAGGATTGAAATGCAGTTTTGTTTTGGTGGAAGTTTTGTCTATGCTTTTCTCATTACTTCTTAGAAATTCAAGGTTCAAAGACCTACCTTGTGGTACATGGTGCAGGTGGGCGTCTTGGTTTCCATGGTGTTCTTTCCCTGGACTTCAGCCTGTCCGCTCAATGTGCAGTCATAAGGGACTCATGGCTTTGACATGGAAAGGTATTTAGGGAGGAGATTAACTCAGTTGGAGCATGGTGCTGCTAACTCCAGGGTCATGGGTTTGATCCCTGTAGGGGCCATTCACCTGAGTCGGACTCGCTGATCCTGGTGGGTCCCTTCCAACTCAGAATATTCTGTGAAATGTGCCTCTGTCACATGGGAACATCTTTACCACAGCTGGAATGTTTGCATTCCAAGGGGAGCGTTCTCTTAAATTGGAGAAAAGGATGGTGCCCACTGGAGGTCACTATTTCAACTCGTGGAATTCCACTTGTAGTGCTCCAGGGTGTGTAGGGCTCTCCTGAGTGAGTGTTTAGCTGGAACAAGGTACTGGAGTGATTGCAATAAATCTGTGCCTGGGGGAGTTTTAAAATGCTGGGACTCGAGGGCAGGGTGGAGCCTACCTGCAGTTCACCCTTTGTTCTGACATGCCGTGTTTGAGGGAGCTACCCATGTCCATGTCCCTGATGTATTTTGATAAATATAGCTGAAGAAGAACAGATCATTATACACTGTAATATTTTTTAAAATTCGTTTTTAAAATTGAGTTTCATTTAGTATTTTTATTTATTACATTAATATTTTCTGAAATATTAAGATGGGCTGTTATTTTCCCTGGTTAATGAAAACTAAAGATACCTGGAAAACAAGATGTTCATCGTGTTAGTGCTTATAAAAGCACAGATTCTTATGTATTCTTTCTGCTTAAATATAATGTATGGTATTATAGGATTTTTGCAGCGTATTAGTTGCACAGATGATATTTGAAATAGTTTCGACTTGGAGAAAAGTAATTCCTGGCGTTGAGTTCCTGTTGTAATCTCTGCAGTTTGGGCAGCCTGTTCCATTGATGGATTGTGGAGTAAGAGTAAGAATTGTGAGACAAGGAAATCTTTGTATGCAATACGAATCAGAGGTTGCTGATTAAAGTGATTACAAGCCTTGCTTAATTTAAAAATCTTTTTAAAAGCTCAGCTTTTATGTTGTTTTTGAGCTTACTTTCTGATAAGGGCCGGAATAAAGATATCTGATCAGGAAAAGTTGGCTGACAGGTTTTCTGGGCAGCTATGTAAGAGCTATTTTTATGCAGGGAGTGAGCTAAAGGGCTATGCTTAGAAGAAAATTCACACAAAGATCCAAGCCTCATGTGTCTCTCTCTCTTTTTCCCCACCCTCTAGTGATATGCAGCTTCCGAGGAACTGTTCCGCAAGGCTTGGTCCTGGAACTAGGTGAAACTGTCCAGATCCTGGAGAAATGTGAAGGTAAGTGTGATGTCCAAGAAGGAACCCCGTTTTCTATGTGAGAATATACAAATATCTTAATCTAGAGTATTTTAATAAGTCCTTTGGAAATCATGATGCATCAAATCAAAGCACTTGAATAAAACCTACTCTGACCCACTTTCCGTAGGAAAGGCTGAGTGCTCTTGGCACTAATCCAGTCTGATAGGGGGTCAGTGTGTTTGAAGTTAACCATCTGTCCAGAAAATCTTGAACCCTGACCTGATTGTTGTATTGTAACTGGGTCTTACACTGAAATTTCATCATGTAAAGTACAGAATCAATATCTTTTTTTTTTACTGTATTTTCTCAGTGTTACTGTTATGCATTTCTATTAAGTTTATCAGTTTTATTACTCAGAAACATCCGAACAGGTGGAAAATATTAATTATTAAATAGATTAGCAATATTAGAAAAAATGTAAAGAATATGGGTTTAGGGGAGATTGTTTTGCATTTATCTTGGTGTGTGTTTTTGTACCTAAAGCAAAATGCCACTGTAAATTTTATAGTTCTTATGTGGCTGGAGATGTCTGTGTGTGAATAAATTGAATGTCCTAATGCTCTGCTTTATTCACACAAAGAGTGTGATTGAAGTTGCATGTAAAAGAATTATTCTTATCTTAATGTTCAAGCAAGTGTTGTAAAACATGTCTGGTGAGAAGTAGGTTGACAAGATACAGTATGAGAACATGTTTCACTGTAGTCTGAGGTGGAATAATGTAACCTTAATCCTGAAGTGTTAAACAAATTCAAAACCCAGATCCACAAATTTGAATTCCAAATTAACATTCCACAAAGTTGTAGATGTGGGGTTTTTTTATTTACTTTCTTTATTTAAAGACTCTGCTTTGCCTCTTCATGCCTAGAACTATCTTTTGCTCTTGATGCTTTTTCTTGTGCTCAGGTGTTTGTTTTGCCACTGACTTAACTCATCACAAAAAGTCACCTTTTCTATGCTAATTTTTCTAGTAACGTAGTAGCTTCTTCACCTACATTTGTAAAAATTTTCTGTTGAATGAGAGCTTTGCAGTGCAGTGGGGAAAATTAACCACAAAGAAGCTTGCTGTAAACAATCCCATGCTTTTTTAAAAACCACGAGTGGTGCGATGGGCTAAGCTGTGCTCACACACTGAGGGCAGATTGCAGTTATTCTCCCTGGTCTTGTGAATTAGAACATGGTGCAAGCTCAGGAAAAAAGTATCCCTTTGCTTAGGATGGGATAACTCTAAGATAATTAAACACTGTATGTTGTTGAAAGCAGTCACAGTGTTTTCCAACCATTTCTGGGAAATTTTAAAAACTGAGAAATAAAAGCACGATCTCCAAGGAACAGGTTGCTTATGGAAAAGCAAAGGGATAATCCAACTTGTCTTTACAGTGTTATAATAATTGGGCTTTGAATATTTCCTTTGCTGGTAGTTTTGAGATGATTTTTCAAAAGCAATTCATGCCAGTCTTCAAATTGCTGAGAAGCGAGGCCCTCAGACAGGGTTTTCCTGGATGGAAGAAGGTTTGTCCAGAATTTTTTTGGTTTTGTTTTTTAAGCCCTCTATGCTGTCATTTTGGTTGAGGTGCCTTTACCATGGGCTTTGTGTACAAAAAGATACATTAATTTTGATAATAACATCTGGAACTCCACACTATGAATCTCATCTGAATATTCAGATGGTCTGTGCTGCAGCTCTTGCATGTGTGAATTATGCAAAAAAGCACACTAAATGTGCAAAGTAGATCCTTAAAAGGGGGAAAAAATAGCAGTTGCTTTCTAAGCATTCTTGTCTAAGTAGTTGTTTAACAGGGTACTGTACTTCTGCATTATTTGCTGGGGATTCTTTAGTGCAGACAGACTGGATACAATAATGTTAACCCACACAAAATAAGGGTCAGTGCTGTGAGAGTCACAGAAGATCCATCACTGTTTCAGCTTCTCTTCTTGAATAGTTTCTGCATAATTGTCTGCAGCAGGGATTTTGCTCTCTGGGTTGAAAAGATTCGCATACACAAAAACTTCTAGTGATGTGAACTATGATTTCAGAGACTTGCTGAAGAATTTAAGGCTGACAAAGATTCAAAGAGTAGCTGTACTTCTGAATGTGCTTATTTTTAATCATAATAACTTACTGAATAGCTGTATTACAAAAGAGCAAGTGCTCTTCTGTAGTGACTGGTATAAGAAGCAGTCCCTGCTTTTAGAGCAATTGAATGAAAGAAGAGGGAATTTCCTATTTCAAGATTTTGGGTATCACTGCAGCTAAGTTTTATAGATAGTTGCAGAGTAAAGGAACAAATGTAGGTGCATACACACACACACACACGTATTTGTCTCTAAGGTTAATAAATATAAATACCAACTGATAATACATTAACAAATATTGTGGTTGTATATGCATTTTTAAACGAAGTTCAGTGAAATGCAGTTGTCTTTGTTAATTTTGATCTTGTTCATATGCTTGAAATTGGAATTTTTGGATTTCCACAAATTTCTGTGTCTCACAAATATCTAAATCACTGGTTTTTAACCCTAAGTCTGATAAAGGCCTCCCACTGCCCGCTGTCCCAGTTAATCAAACCCATGGACTTGGTACCTGCCTTTCCTCTGCAGCTACCAAAGGCTCCACCCGTGTTTCAATCAATCACACACTGTCTGTGAAGCATGAGGTGTTACCAGAGTGGTTTTGTAGTTACTGCTTGCACAAGGGGTTCTCAGATCCTTGACTGGTTTCACTCAAAGGTTACAAACGTACATCAAGACACCAGTTGGACCTGTGCTTGTCTCTGAGCCCTTCCTCTTATGATCTTGGCACGGAGGGAGCACTGAAACATCAAGTGGAGTTCTGTGCTCTGCCTGCCATGCCTTGAGGAGCTGGAGGGTAAGGCATTAGTGTGGCACTTGGAAATGCTGAAAGATGGAGTTTTCTTTTGTCAAGTGGCAAAGCATGAGCACGCTCCTGATTTGAAATACATTTGGACTGTGCATTCTAAAGAGCACCCTGTCTTTCAAGTCACATGGCTATTGCCCTGCCACAGGCAGTAGCTGTCAGTAACTAGTGGCATTCAGAGTAAATTTAAAATGTCTGTTTTGTCCATTTGTTTTTATTGCTAGAGGGCAATTTTCTTTAGATTAAAAATGCTATAACTTCAGTAACTGTAATTACTACCTTGAGAATTTTGTATATTCACTGAAGAATGGAAACACTGGCTGACGCCTGAAGCACCAGTTAAAAGAATATTATCTTACCCATGCAAATTCTGCTATCCACTCAAGTATTTATCTACATGGTTTTCACGTGTGTACATTAATAATTGTGTTCTTAAACAATGCAGAAAATATATTTAAAGTTTCCCTCTGTTATTCCAGTGATGCCATGATGATTTTTTGCTTTTTCATATACCCCTCTTATACACCCTTTCATATACCCTTTTATACAGCTTTTTTGTATCCTTAGTGCTTTTAGCTGACATAGTTGTAATTCCTTAAGTCTCATAACTAGCTTAGACCCAAAGTTCTGTTAAGCCAAGAGACTAAACACCTTGGAAGCCTCGTAGCTGGGGGTCAGAAAGCCCCAGACACCAAGGTCCTCTCCAGAACACATTCTGTAAACCAAGATAGGCCCATCCCCCCCATCCAGGGGGAAGGTTCCTCAGGACGGGGATGTAGCTTTGTCCAGGTGGACATAAGAGCTACACTAGTCGTAATCCATAATCAAGAAAGGTTTAAAAGGATTTTTTATTTTTTCTACTGCTATTTTATACCTCTTCACAATGGCTGTGGCCTAATTTAAGATTGGCTGCTTAGCAAACAATGACAAGGCTGTCTAACAAACAATGACCATTCAGACAGTAAAATGATCAGCTATACAAGCAAAAGTATAGTTGCTACATATTATCCACATGTTCTTCTTTGTACACTTTCAATGTCCCTTAACAGGACAGGGGCTTCTCTTGAGCCTCTCACTGGGGAATCTGTGATAGATATACTCATGTGCAAGGTCTGGAGCTGTATACGCAAATCATCGTGTGGGTGCATTTTCCAGGGGGGGGCACTTTCTGCTGTGCATTTTCAGTGTGCATTTTTGGGTGCATTCTACCTGGATGTGGTGCACCCGAGGATCCTTAAATAAATACTGAGGTAAAACCCTTTTTCCCCCTCTAACCGTGTTTGGCTTTTAATTCTAAGCCAAGGGAAAGGCAATACCAGCAGTGATGACATGGTCAAAATAAGTGTTTCCAGTATTTGGGACACTTAAGCAGCAGGTATAACTTGCAATTAGGGTTTTTAAAAATTCTTGATGAATTCAATGTGCTTGAGAAGTGATGCCTTTGCCATGCTTCCAAGCTGTGCCATACAGAGGAGCGAGGAATCCCACTCCTGTCAGTGCTGTGGGAGCCCTGCAGGTTTCCTCCCATCTGAGTCGCGAGCTGTCCTGTGGCTGCCTGGGCCAAAGTGACTCCATCCCAGTAATTTGTGTTTGGCCTGAGGAAAATGTCTCCAGTGAGATATCCCTTTTCCTGTTTGCTTTTTCCCTCCTTTTCATTCTCTTTTTCCTTCTTTGCTTTTTGTGGAATGTGCCCATGGAAGTGAAGCCTCTCGGACCCACACCTCTGTGGGGCAGATCCTGCAGAGTTAGTGAAAGTCATCTTTCAGAGCATAGGAGTGGCTGCTTGACGGCTCTGGCTAATGCCACCATACAACACATCCCAGCTCTCTTTGCCTTTGTTGTGGCATCCCTGGCAGCATTATCAGCATATTCCTGTGGCTCTGCTGGCCCGAGGCTGCTCCCTGACGTGGTGCAGGCAGGCTGGGCCAGGGATTCATCTGCTGCTCCTCCTGCCTGGCACACGCAAAGCAGCGAGCTCAGGACAGAGTGCTGCGGGCATCGGGAAGCTTTTGCTGAGCACTGCTCCTGTCCCTCTCCTGGGTCACTTTGGGTGCCTTTAGCTCTGCACAGCAGTTCACATGCAGATTACAAGGTAAAAACAATTGTTTATTGGCTTGTATATGTAAAAGACAGCTTTGCTCCAGGTTTGGGGGTTACTTGCATTACTGCCAAGTACATTTATTTTTGTAGGACAAAGAATGCTCGAGTTCCTGGAGCAGATTCTGCTGGCAGTACTTTAAGAACAAACTTTAGCTGTAGGATTTACCATAAATACTTATGTAATTTATTTTCAGAATTTTGTTTGTCAAGAAATTATATGCAGAATTTATTTTTTTCCTGCAGTCTGCAGCTCATGATTCTTTATTTAACACTGATACTTGAGCTTTATTTTTCTGAAAAATAGATCAATATCTTTCAATTAGGACCCTTTTGCTTTTCTGTTACTGAGTCCTCTAAAGGAGTGAGCTTTTTCCATGTGACAGACCTCTTGTGGATTAAGTGGAAATCTGAAAAAGGTTATGAGAATGGCTTTTAGAAAGCATATCCTGTTTTGTTCAATACACTTTCAAGTAAAGATCAAAAAAACCATTGGTAGCTCTTTTAGTCACTGAAATGAAGAGACTGAGATGTGCAGGACTGCCCCAGAGCTGCTTTTGCCATTTAACTAGGGCTGCACTATTGCTGAGACTCCTGAGTGTGACACACTTTTGGAAAGATGGGTTCTCAGTCTTTATCCAACAGTTTGCAGAGTCTCTAATCTGGCATCAAGTTTCCCCCACTGTGGATTTCCATAGGTACAGGTAGTTTTCGAATGGCACTTCTGATAGACTAATTTTTGATTTTCTTATAGCAATTGATGTACATGGTTTGGAATATCCCTTTGGCTGATTCAGGGCAGCCATCCCAGCTCTGTCCCCTCCCAACTTCATTGCAGGCATGATCATTGTTTCACATTAATTTATTCACAAAATTCTTGTCACTTCATAGCTGTGTTTTTTGCTTCTTAATTTGAAATCCCATCTTCTTCACCATTTGTGTGAAGTCAACACCCTCTAAAGGCCATGTGTCACTGGCAAATTCAAGCCATAACTCTGAAATATTAACAGTTATTATTTGCAGTGCAGTGACACCTAAACGTGTTGGTCGATGTTGTGTCTAAACAGGGAGTGCTTGTTGGGATCACAATTAGCTGAAGCACCTGCCTGGATTTGATGACTATTGTCATTAAATCCTCCAAAACAAATGCTCTTTAAGATAAATGATTACATCAATATTAATGTGTTTAAGACTAATTCCAGAATACAGGTTTAGTTAATTTTAGGGAATAAATGCAGATGCAATTTTCTAACTGTACCTTTCAAAGAATTATTGTACCTTTTCTCATAGCTTTTACTTTGAGATACAGAATGAGTTGTACATTTTACAGTGTAGGGCTTTCAGGTCCTGCCGAGCTCTTTGACTGTCTCTTGCTTGCATGGAGTTGGAGGAAACTCAAAATAGGGAGGGGTGACCTAAAAAAAAAAACACATTAAAAATGATAAAATAAAAGAAAAACTGAAATCTGGAGAGCACAGTTTATAAGATTAAAGGGAAATGTAACCACTTCTCAAACATATGAAGGAAACTACAAGAGGAAAGTCAGCAAAATGTTCTCCATAATGTCCAAAAGAAAAACATCAATAATTCAAGTAGCATCAAAGAAAGGTTATAAAGTGCATGTATGTCGTCTGAGCCACTGAAATAGGTTGTCCAGTGAGGATTTGCCATCTCCTCTTGACATAAATATGCTGGATTTCCAAGTATTATACCAAAATTTCACATGTTACATGGAGTTTTACTGGCCAGCATTGATCTGTGGAAGAAATTTCTTCTAAAAAGGTATCTGTGCAACACCACCGCTTTCAAACTGGTCTGTGTGGAGTAGCAGAAATAGAGTTTCCTTGGAATTTGTTGCATAAATACCCTGGAATCTACATTTTACTGATGTATAGGTCATTTTCCACAGAGAAGGAGTGCAGTGTTATTCAGCCCCGATAATAAATGACTGGACACTGTTTAAACCAGACTAAATATGAGGAGAGATTTAGAGACATGGCTTGGATGAGCTGGGTGATTTCTCTGGGTCCTTCCCTGCCTGTTTTTCACAACTCTGTAAACACAGAGCTTGTAAGAGTTGAAAATTTGTTTTGGAATGAAGAACAAAAACCTCAGAAATGAGGTCGTTTTTTGGAAATGTGTTTCATTTACTACCCTGCAGATCTAAATTATTAATGGTCACCCCCTTTACTGGGTTTTGTCTTTTACAGGTCTCTTCACAAACTTGGATAAAATTTTTCCCCATTTACCAAGACGTTTGTCATTCTGTTTGTCTTAGAGTTTAAATGTCTGGTTATTTCTGAGGTACAGACTGTATTTAATATTAGTAACAGTGAATCACAGGATAAATGCATTTGTTTTTTTCTGTGACCTTAAAAATATGCAGCATCTGTTGCTCAAAAGCAGGTGTGGGCACAGTTGTGTGGAGTTCTAGAAAACACTCATGTTAAGGGTCTGTAGGCATTGTTTGTGCATATATATTTATATTAATATGATTGCCCTGAAGTTTGATCAACTAAAATAAATTCAGAACAACAATATTTTTTTTAATATAATCAATGATTTCATAGGAAAACAAATCTTTGTGTTATATCCCATCTTCATGAGAAATTTATGTAATGAAGAAGATGGATTTTAATTTTTTCTGTACTAAGGTTTGCAATTGTCCTGAATTCATCAGTTATTTTGTTTCATGTTAACTTAGATTCCCTTTTTAAAACAAAATAAAAATTCAAGACTATCAGGCTGTCTTTAAAACAAATTCAAGGCCTTCTTCCCCACATCTGATCCTCTCAATGAGACTCTTGTCATAATTCAGCCAAATCTGAAGTCCTTTTTTAAAGAGAGACAAAATACCCAGTTACTTTGTTCTGTTCTTCTCTATTCTCCATAGCCAATTACTGGCAGGTTTTGCTAATTTTAAATAAGGGAGGGAAAAAAACAGTAAGTAGGAAGTTACTGGGAAAATGGGAGGACTTTTTATGGGAAGTGGATTTAGCTGATGTGGAAGCAGTGGCTTTTGGTAGGTGTCTGGCACTGGCTGCAGTTGCTAATGACACTTGAAGGCTGAACTTGGGTTGGAGCTGGGCCTGGCCGAGTTTGCCCAGGAATTTGGGATGGCCAGGGATGGCCAGGCCCCCTGCCCAGAACCCACCAGCCCTCTGTGCTCCTGGGGCTGTTCCAGGCCCAGCTCCAGAGCGTGCTGCTTTTCCACTCTGCAGCTGGGTGAGGTTTTCATCCCCTTCATTCCCGGCTGAATCCTGCACTGACATCGCTGTCACCTGTGGGAAGCAGCAGGAACTGGGTTCTTCTCTTTAACTTGCAGCTTTAGCAGCTTTGTGTTTTACTCCTCATTTATTGTCCTGTCTGGAGCTGCTTCCTGATGGGGGATACAAGAATAATAATGGGGTTTGTAAATTAGATCCTAAAGCCTGTTCTCTACTCAGACATGCATAAGACCAGACACATGCAAAGAATTTCTGTTTGTTTAAAGCACATTAGAAATGTATGATAATGGCTTTTACAGGTTTCTGAAGTCTGGAGATTTTGTCAAGATAAACACTGCAACAAGACTCATGTGCCAGCCTGGAAGAGAAGTGTTCAGTGCAGACTCTTCCCTGAGTGCTGAATGTATCTTTGCCACAGTGCCTAGTGATTATTAGTACAGGAACCAGCTAATCTGCTTTTATTCCTGGTGAGGATAAACAAGAGCATTCCAGGTTGTTAAGTGTTTGTCATCATTGCAGAGCAAAATAAAAATAACTTTTAAAAAAACCCTAACAAAAACTCTTTAAAAAATTTGATCTATATGAGGCACAGCTGGTTTTTGAGATGATCTCAGTAACTGCACAGTTGTAGTCAGCTTGCTTCTGTGTAAAGACAGCAGTGCCACAAATAATGATAATGTGTTTTATCTGGTTTCAGGTTGGTACAGAGGTGTTTCCATTAAGAAGCCCAGTGTCAAGGTAAGCATGAATACATTTGTTAATCTAATGGGAGATTAAATCTATTTTGTGGTTGCAACCCAGTAAACTTTTCATTTTCCTTCTCTAACTTTTTTCCTGTGGGAGGATTGGATTTCTTTTTAAATTGAGTGATACTCATTAATCACTCAAAGGATCAGAAACCTTTCTGACATGTAACATGTAATTCTTTCAGCATTTATAAATCTCATCCAATTTGATTGTCTCCACTCTACTCCCCTAAGAAAAGCATAGGTGGGTGATATTGCATTGCTTTAATGCAGCATTTTTAAGAACACATTTAATAAGTTGAATTATTAATCTAGGACAACTTTGAAAAAAGTCTGTTGAAAAAGGATTTTGTACGTTTTTTTTGGGGGGGAGAGGGATCAGATTTTTACAGTTTAACCATTTTATTTCATTATTTTCCATTTTCCCCCATCATTTTTGCTCTTGGACATCTTTTTTGACTGTTCTGGTATGATTTTCTTGTGAGTGCATCTAAGATTTTGTAAATGTTGGTATCCAAACAAGCCAATAGGTGCTTCTATATGAGCTTCACTTCATTATCTGTTGGTTTAGATATTGCTTGTATTTAAAAAGAGAAGAGTACCAGATTGCTCATGTTTACCTGTAGTATGGAATATAATATTACCTGTATTACATTGTCATGACTATAATACTCTTTTAATGAAATGTCTGCAGTCGTTGTGTGTGTTGGTGCCTCTGCTTGTGTATATGTTCAGTTTTGATAGGAGAGCCCTTCAAACCTTCCCTGGTTTCTTAGATACCAGAAATAAGCAGCATTAACTAGAAATGAACCAAACAAGAAACTGAAGTAGCATTTCTTCCTTTTCTGGATTTTCATGTGGTTGAAAACAAGCACATTTACTGTTTTTCTGATGAAGCCATTCCTCTTAGATTCAGCTTTTTTGCTTCTATAATTTTAGTCTTGCCTATGAACAAGAAGGAATTTTCCTTAGCATTTGGAAGCCTCTTTACTTAGTATTCCTTTCAAACCATCCCCTCCTTCCCCAAAATTTTTTCTTCCTTAATTGTATGGTTTTAAAGCTCTAAAAATTGAAAGCCCACACTTGATTGCTGACATTTTTGTCAGAGGCTGTCAGATGGGTTTTAATCCAAAGATTTCCAGTGCTGCTCCTATATTTCCCCCTGAAGTGCAGCTTGCTGTTCTTACACACTGACAGACTTTGCTGTGAGGATTCAGGGCCGTGTGCTTTACAGAGAATGTGGGACACTGGGGGAAGGTTGGATAAATTACCTCTTTTCCCCGTGTCCCAACTCACAAGAGCACACTGGCACAGCCAAGGTCAGAGTCCAGCCCCCATGGGAACAGCAAAAGGCAAATAGCTGGAGGTATCCCAAGTGGGTTTGAACAGCTTTTCCTTGGAAAGAGGGAGGAAAACTGATAGCTCCAGGGTATGCAAGTAATAGAATACTTCTGTCCGTGGGGGATCAATGGAAATTTGATGGTGGGCTTTTAGTTTTTGTTTAATTTGTTGTTTTAAACCTCTGTCTGTGTCAGCCCTAATGCAGCATCCCAACACAGGCCTGCTCTGGGAGCTGCTGGTGCTGGGCTGCAAACTGCAAAAGAGGCACTTTTCTGATCTTCCCAGGTGGAGGTTTGGTCCTGTGTGGTGTCCCGGTCTAAGACAGACTAAAACAGTCAATTGTTACTAATCTGAATGTAGAGTTTGGACTGGCAGCTTTGACACAGTGGTTGTTTGGGGAGGGTTTATTAGATATATTGGCAGTTATTTATTGTGGCTTAGGTTAACAATGCTAAAAACTGCAAATGTATTTTTCTAACATACAGAATTTTTTTTCTCTTGCAGGGGATTTTTCCTGCAAATTATATTCACTTGAAAAAGGCAATTGTCAGTAACAGAGGGTGAGTATTTTTCCTTCTTTCTAAGGAGCTACAGTGCTTCTTATGTAGAAGGGAAACAAAGAAATAATTACTGAAACCTTCAGAGACATTTTAGTTCATTTTTTTGTGTATGAGAGTTTGAAAAGAAAATGTAATTCTGCAGAATTTGAGGGGGTGGTTTGTTTGTTTTTAATATAGCAAGGATCAGGTTTGATGGTTACTCTTGTTTGCTTTGGCTCATAAAATTGTAACTTTAAAGGTATCATCTGAAACACATGCATTTAAAGAACTCTACTTATATTCTTCCATTTCTGCTTGTTCTCTCACTGGCAAAATCCTATATTTTCCTGGTTTTTATGGAAGCACCAGTAAGTAGACAGCCCATCTCATTTATCGGCAGATTTTCAGAGTCATAGCTGACAGGTGGCTGTGTTACCCTGAACCTTTTCAAAAGGATCCAACCCTCCCCGCCTCACCCAAAGAGTGACTAAAGTGCTCTGCTGAAAACTTGTGCCCTTCTCTGTCTTTGTTTGTAGCTCATGTTGCTGGCAGTGGGTTTATTTCAGTTCGTGGGAATAACAACACTGGTGGCAATGTCATGGCAGAGAAGTTACTGAGTGGGGGCTCTGAAATCTGCAAAGTTTCCTGTGAGATTGACTGAGACTCCTGAAATCAATATCTTGTGTTTTCACTGCTGCTTTTACTTGCATATTCGAGATAAAGGCTGCTGTGGGGAGATTTGTAAGTGCAGTGTTTCAGACAATGACCTGAGGCAACAAATTAAATGTGGAAGATAAAATGTATTAAATGGCACTTAGTGAAGTACGTGGAGAAAAACAGGTGACTTCTGATAGTCTTGAATTTTATATTTGCTCCCAAAGGGCCTCAGTAAAGGTTGTAAGGGCAGCTGTAATACTGATACTTCATAATTTTGAGGTGTAATAAAATTATGTATATTGCACAGGATAACCACTCCTAATGTGTACTTTCCTTAGGGGAAGGAGCAGCTCCCTGTGATGTGTAGTTAATTAGTACTTGATGTTAGTTTAGAGTTTGTGAAGGGCAGCCAGTTCAGGTGCTTATTAGGAAAGCTGATACAATGTTTAATTGTATCAAAGCCTCCTATACCAATTGATACAACAGAATGTAATGCAGTTCTGAACCAGAGGGTCATGGTTGTTTCATACTTTGTTTAAAAAGCCTTTTTTTCAGAATATATTCCAAGTGCCATTATAAACACTTGTGAAATAACAGAGCGTGTGTTTAACCTGGCAGGCAGCTGAACACCACAGAGCCACCTGCTCCCTGCTCTCCCCAAACATCCCTGGAGACATACAGGGACTGTCCCCAGGGCTGGAGCAGCCTCCACGTGAGGACAGGCTGGGAGAGGTGGGGTTATTCATCCTGGTGAGGAGAGAAGATTCTGGACAGAACTGGTTGTGGCCTTTCAGTATCTAAAGGGGGCTTGTAAAATGATGGGGACAGGAATTTTGGCAGGGTCTGTAGGAATCAGAAGGGGTGATGGGTTTAGATTTAGGGAAAATCTGCTTTATGCTGTGGGTGGTGAAACCTTGGCACAGTTTGCCCAGGGAGGTGGTGGCTGCCCCATCCCTGGAAGTGTCCAAGGCCAGGTTGGATGGGAGCAATCTGGTGCCGTGGAAGGTGTCCCTGCCCATGGCAGGGGGTGGAATGAGATGAGCTTTGAAGTTCCTTCCAGTCCAAACCACCCTTGTGATTCTCCCTTAATGGTTTTGGAAAATCCTTACCACAAAGGAACAAGTTTTATTCTTTTGAGTAGAGGGTAGATCCCTCAGATTTCATCTGCAGTGTTGAAAAAGCCTTCTGGATAGGACAGGTTAGTAGGTAGCAGGTATTTTGGGTAGTTTTGATATTGGCTAACATCATTGGAGGGGAGAAAAGAGTTGGACTGGCCTAGAGAAGGGACTCAAATTGTGAAGGACCTCATTTTACCGGCAAGTTTATTTAACATGCTGTAGTAATGCAAACTTTTCATTGACCTTGATTAGAATGAAAGTGTGTATTTTGAGCAGGTAACAAGGAAATGCTTCACATAAGCCTAATCTTGTGGGATGTAATGGAGGAACAGTTGCTATGACTCTGGAGTTGCTTCAGTCTTATAACAGACAAAATTATCCTCTTAAGATATTCTCCTTATGTTGAACAAATTCAAGTTCTAGAATTTTACAAATTACTGTGCTGTCACATTTCTTTTTCTGTCTTTTCCAGGGTACATTTCCTAATTTTTTTCCCTCTTTTTCTAAAGGCAATATGAAACAGTTGTTCCTCTTGAAGATTCTGTGGTGACTGAAGTCACAGCGACGCTGCAGGAATGGGCCGTGCTCTGGAAACAGCTGTATGTGGTAAGAGCAGTGCTCCTCTCCTTGCACATCTCAGATACCCTGGGAGAAATGTTGCCTGCCTTTGTCCATTCAAAACCCTTCAGAATCGATAACAGAATTGTTGTATTCCTTGTATTTAATGGGGGTTCCCTTACTGCAGAATCATGGATCATGTGAGAGTCACATGGGCTACACTGGGAATTTCAGCAGTTCTGAAATTCTAGCTTCAGATCTGAAAGCTTCATAGTTATAAAAAAAGGCAACAATTTTAAATTGCTATTAAATATGTAAGAAATAATATGATATAAGACTTCAGCAAGTCCCATCAAAGACTTCAAAGAATTATTCAGCACAGTTTGTAAGTATTTGTTTTAGTGTCTAGAGTCTGAAAAAAGAAGAACTCAAACTATGAGAGGTTTTGTACAGTTGTTCTTTTATAAATTAGAAATAAACATTAGGATAAGTGTATGGAGTTTTATACACATCTATTTTATATAATTTTCAGTTGCTGCCACATAATGTCTCCGACTTCTGCTTTCATCCCTCTTCTTGTCTTACATTTTAATAGCCAAAGCCCATGACACAGCAGATAAAAAACTTGAACATTTGAAGGTATTTTTTCCTGGTTTTTATTTTCTCTTTTTTAGCTTAGTAATTGCAAGCTTTAACTGTAGGATTAGGATCAAGAACTGTAGGTGGTCTGAGCCTGCATTTCTTTTCTCTCCTTTAGAGAAATACCTCTTCATAGAGCTGCAGCAGCTTTGTTTCCTCATTTAAACCTGCAGTGACAGTTGCATTTCTAGGAAACAAACCCAGGAAAGATCCAATGGAGTGAGTCTGGTGCATCTCCAGCATAACCAGCTGTGTTCTGTACTTCCTTCAGAAAGCAATCAACTCTAATGAAATTAGATTTACTTCCGTTGGTCCCAGTTCTTCTATGGGGTCAGATGTCCCTGGAGGCATTTTCTTGGAAAGGAGCATCTGATCTAATGGAGGAGGGGCAGGGAATGTGGTATATACCATGTTTTATACCACTCTTTATACCTACTACTCCTCTTTTTCTATTGCACACACTTATCTCTCCGGTGTATGGGAATAAAGTGATCTTTTCTGTTCTCTTCCTGTAAGGTTTTTTTTCCTCCCCCTCTCCCCAGTGTCAGCTGAAGATGACAACAGTAATATTGGCAATGGTATTAAATTCGAAAAAGGGGAATCATTTTACCTACAAATGAGTTAAACTTCCTTTCTACTAAAGTATTTCTTTTTTATTGTTAACACCAGTTCCTTGAGGGGAAGGAGAGAGAAAGCTCTAGCTATAAACCTTCATTTAGTGATTTTTCTTTCTGGGACTGCTTTCTATTGTAGCTCATTATATTTCTTATAACATTGCACAAAACATTATTGTATTCTTAAATAACAGGGGAAAGAATTTACTGTTCTTGTAGAACTTTGGAAGGAGGCGTCTGCTCCGTGACAAGAAGAAATTGGCAGAGCTTCTGAGTAGAAAATACATTGATTTGTGTTGTGAGGTTTTTTTGTCCCAAAAATTAAAAAAAATTAAAAATTCTAGTATAGAAATAATCACAGAATTGTTTAGATTGGAAGGGTCTCCTTGAGATCATCAACTGCCTTCTCAAGCAGGGTCAGCAAGACCAGGCCCACAGGACTGCACCAGCCAGGTTTTGAGTTCCTTCTGAATGGAGACTCCCCAACTTCTGTGGGCCAAGCTGCCAATGTTTGAGCACCTTCAGTAATTTCTTATCTCCAGGCCACTGATACAGTACCCCAGCCTTTCTGGCAGAAGAACAGTTTACACCATTGTTAAGTGGGTAACACATTTGTCCCATCTGTGGGCTGCACATTGGAAGCCTGAGGAAATGCAGAGGTGCCTGTGGCAGAGCTGGGATGAGGATTTTATCCTTGATGTTCAGGCTGGAAGCTATGTAAGGACATCTCTTAAAATATATTGGAAGACTAAATGGAAATCCTTGCTTGTTGTTGGATCAGCACCAGCAGAAATTTTTATTATTCCCAAACTGTAATAAGAATCATCTAAGAAATGTAATTGATGTTATTTATCATGCTGCTGTGCCTAGTCAGCTTTGTAGAAAAGTTTCTTACTGTAGGGGAAATTCAAGTGCTGGTTGTTGCACAAACACTCTGAGCAGGTCAGTGCCTGCAAAGGGCCCTTCGCTGATCAGTGGGGCTGCCAAACGACGTGAGCAGCCTCTCTGAACGTCTCTAAAAAGGCTCAAATGTTCGTCTCATGGTTTTTGGTCAACTCACTACCTGGATTATGGTTTGAAAGACCAAGTTTGTTTTAATTAAAAATTCCCAGCAATTAACCTGGTAGTATTGTTGAGGTACATTGTAAGGTTTGTGTTTGTCTCTCAGTTAAACAAAAGGAGCAGGGATGTAATACCCAGGAAGCCTGCAGTGATTAAAACACTGCCTGGAGAGGGATGTTACACTCCCTGTTCCAAGATAAGGAAGCTCTGCTGACAGAAAATTGGAGGGAGGAGGAGAACAGTGAGAAATGGAAGGGTGAAGTAAAGCACAGCTTTGAGACAGCTGTAGGAAATTAGTTGGTGTAAAATACTGGGAATCTTCCTCACTTCCTTCTGACCACAGAGAGTCCATGCTAGTACTGGGAATAAACTGTGTGGGGAAGCTTGAATGGGTTTGAGGTACAGAAGTTGTGCAGCAATTTTAGTTTAGATGTCTGAGAAATATATATTAGAAAGATTAGCCTGAGATCATTGCATTACACAGGGTTGTGATATTCTTGTAATTTTTGTTATCAAGGTGAAAGCCAAGTGTTAGTCTGAGGAGAAATAGGCATTTGTCCGTAATGAGTTCACAGAGAAAGGGCTGTGCCTGAAATGAATTTGAAATAGAAAGATGCATGATGTGTTCTTTGCTTTACTGTGATAACAAATTATGCTCTGAGTAGTTGGATTCTGATCATATAACTCTTTAAATGCTGACAAAACAGCAAGTTTTTTGAAAATGTCAGAGGTTTTTCTCCAGTTGGAAAGCAATACCAATAATACTGGGATGGAAACTATCAGAATCAGTTATTTATGTAGGGTGGAGTTTTAGCAATAATAGTAACCTTGTTAAAAATTCTATGCCTACATAAAAATAATCTTTTTTAAAAATAATTGAGTAATTACGAATAGAACTTAAATATTTATTATTTAATAAAGGAGTAAAGGTGATAAGACTTCTTTGGTTCTGCAGGTAGACTTTTCAGCAGGGCCCATAGTGATAGGACAAGGGGTAGTGGTTTCAAATGAAAAGAGAGGAGATTCACACTAGATACAAGGAAGAAGAATTTTACTGTGAGGGTGGTGAGGCCCTGGCACAGGCTGCCTGGAGAAGCTGTGGCTGCTCTGTCCCTGGGAGTGTCCAAGGCCAGGTTGGACAGGTCTTGGTGCAGCCTGGGATAGGGGAAGGTGTCCCTGCCCATGGCAGGTGGTGGAACTGGATGATCTTTAAGGTCCCTTCCAGCCCAAACCATTCTGTGATTCTGTGAAAAGAGCGCATTTTCCCCGATTTGGATATGTAATCTGTGTGCAGACAAGGCAGTGTCGTGACACTGGAAAATGGAAAGCAGTTCTTTGCCTTTTGATCTGTCTGTATCCAGGCTATATCCTGCATCCAGCCTTCTAATATGAGCACTGAAACAATGAGATTTTGTAGCTACTTCCTGGTGAAAAACGCCACTGTTCTATTTGACCTACTTGGTCTGGGTTCTCCTACTTTCACTGCCTCTGTAAAAATCATTAGGAGGGAGTTCAGAGTGTGAGTGTGGATCTCAGTGTTTAAAATCTGTACTGTGTAGCCACTGGAGTTGCTGATAATGTGGGTAGGGTTACTGATAACTACAGCTGGCCAGATGTGCGTGTGTGTTGGTGAGTGTGTGTGCGTGTACACAAACTCGTGTGTTTGAGTACTGTCAGTAGGTGCACAGACCCAGTATCTTGTGGTGTTGTTTGCCTGCCTCTAATACTCTCTGTTGTTCTTTAGATTCATTTAGGCACAATAACTATGTCCTTCTGTGGAAGCCTAAGAAACTTAGAAGAGGGTTTTACTTATTGTTTCCCAGTATTGCAAAGGCCATAGCAAAAGATGCTGGTGATTCCCTTCCCCAATCCTGTACTTAATTTGGAGTGGAGGAGGAAGGAAAAGTGAGATTATTAGTGTACCACTGTAAGCAGCTGAGCCTGTTCTTGTGTCTACTCCGAAAGGACAAGGAGGAGAGAGCAGAAAAGCAAGAACAAACCTTGGGGAGATTTGTTTAGGAACAGAAGTGGATAAAGATGCAAAATTGCATTTAATGGGTGTGTGCAGCCCTTGGGTAGTTGCCCACACCAGTGTGCTGACTTCTGTTGAGACAGCAAAATGATACCAGTAAGGTTGTTAACTTTCTCTCTTACCCTGTATGTGTTGATAAGATTTGTTATTTTTATACTACTTCTAAATAAAGGATCTGCAAGTTCTCTGTAAGCTTTTGTTAATTAGGTCAAACAAGACTCCTGTGAGTTGTTAAGTCAGCTAAGGAGATCACTGAAACTCACTGTTGGTGCACAGTAGCTATTTTAACTGTAAAAAAAATTCCTCAGAGTCTAAGATGTGATGTGAGGACTATTTCTGTTGAGAGAGCAGATGACTGTGGAGAGACCAAACATAATTGCCCAATTTAGAATTTGGTTGGATCAATAATGTTAATTTGCTACTTTTATGCAAAGGGGAGCGGGGGATGTGTGGAGTGACTTCTTGTCTAGTTTCAGGAGTAAGACCTAATGGTGTTGGGAATAGATGGAATTTTTGCCAGCTTAGTGTGAAACAAATTTCCCACTGGCTCCTTTTAAATTTCCTGAGGGATCCTATTAAGGAACAGAGTGGGTAGCAGGACTTGGTGCAATTGCAGCTATGTGATTTGGGTGGTTTTGGGTGTCCTTAAAATTGAAGCACTAGTTAAAACTCATCTTGAAAGATGCCATTCACTGAATCACTAAGGTAGTTTACTCTTATGGGGAGTGTTCTATGAGACATTTTTATTCAGGGAGATCTGCTTTGCTCCAAATCTGATAAAACATGGAACTGCTGGTGGATTTTCTGAAATATGTAGACAGAAAAAAATGTGACACGACCTAAAATGGATGTGCTGCATCTGAGTTCTGCATCAGAAGGTCTCCCTTCAAGGAGCAGAATTTCTTCAAGTCGAGGCTGAGCATATTAAATACATTCTTACATTCTGAGCAAGCAAACTCCTGGAAAGATGAGGTATTTGTGCCAAGACAGATCTACAGAAACAGTATTGCTTGTATACTTGGCCCTCTTTCCTCTTTCTCATTTTTATGTCATTTTCAAGATTACCTGCAAATAGAAAATTCCTTTAGGGTGATTGTTCAGGTTTGTGAAAGAGTCATTTCAAAAGAATCTGAAAAGCTTGTCTGGCCTCAGTTGACCCTAACAGAGACTCAGAGTTATCACTTTAGAAGACAGGACTCTGGATAATAGTGCTCAGCAGTGTTATGGATATTTTTATATCTTTCTATGTTAGAGTGAAGGGTGAATCTTCACGGAGTGACCAGGAACTCAGATAGGAGTTTGAGGCAGCTGATAGTCTCATTAAATGCTGCACAGCATATCAAGGAAACGTTGAGTAAATATTTCCACTTCCAGGAGCACCGAGTTCTTCAGTTCCTCAGAAGGAACAGTGCACTGAGAAATCATCTCATTGCTTAGCAACTGAATCTGGGGCTTTTAGCAGATTTATTATTTGATTACTAGAAAATACTTGAAGATTTTTCTTGATTGGGCTGTGATGGGCGTGTGCAGAATGGTTTGGAGAATGCAGAATGATGAACACTTCAGCATTGTATGCTGAAGGTGGATATTTTTATACTTCAGTATGTTTACTCATGGAGGGGGAAGCTGGAGATAAATCACGGAATGTCCCAGGTTGGAAGCAACCTCAAAATATCATCTGGCCCAACCTTTGTCAGAAAGGGATCCTACATGAAATTATGTGGCACCCTGTCCTAATCCAGTGAATGATTGTTCTTAGTGTAAGGCATTTCTTTCTTAAATTGGGATGAAAACTCTCCTGGTGCAACTCGCACCCACTGCCCCTTTTCTTTTCCCTGTGTCTCCTTGTGGGCACAGGACCTCCATCCTGTTTGTGAGGGTGTGCTGGCACTGCAGTGCTGGGGTGAGATCCACAGGGAGGAAGGACCCAGCTGCTTTTGTCCTTCCTCACAGGGCAGGACCTCTGGCCCTCTGATCATCTTTGTGCCACTCCCCTGGACCTGCTCCAGTCTGTCCCATCTTTCTTGAATTGCGGGGACCAGAATAAAGTGTCAATGTAAAAGTGTCACAGTGTGATTTATATCTGCTCATTATCTTAGACAATTAGAAGGTTTTGTAGTTAAAATCAGAGACTGTTACACTGCTTAGGTGTGTTGGAAAGTTGAGTAGAGGCCATTCTCATGCTTTGTCAAATTGAGACTTGAATTTACATCAATTTATTGGTTATGGTTTCTTGGAGGTCTTCAGTGGATGTCATGACCTCTCTTTACATTTCTTCTTTGGAAGAGCAGGACTCATGTAGAAATTACGCTTAATATTTATTAGGTTCCTGCTATAAAATGCAATCCATTTCAGTACTTTTCCCCTTAGCACTAACTTGCTGAAGTTCAGTTCAAGTGCTTCATATTTTAAGGTTATAACAGGTTCCCATACTTATTATTTTTTCCTTCCTTAATTTTAAGAAATTTAATGCAGTCTCTTACAGTGACTTGTGGAAGACTCTGAGCTTCAAGAAATTAAAATTAGGTGTAAGTTTTTAGGAGAGTAAAGTAAGATTATTTTGTAAGCAAGTCTTATACCACTAAAATCTGAAGAAATATTATAATTGATTTGAAATTTACTTTGCTTTGAAGACAACAGGATTTTATGGCCGTTTATTGGGTTTAAACAACAGTATAACAAGGAGCCATATATGCAGTACCTTTCATTTACTTCCACATACAGATTTATGGTATCATTTAAGATTATTAGGATCAACTAGACACTTTTTATATATTTTCAAACAAACGAAAGCTTGACTATAAAACAAAAACTGCAAACTATCAATCAAACTGTGTGGGAGGAATATATGTTTTGAGTTACCATGGAGATGGATAGATTTTAATAGATTTTAGAAGTAAAGACAGAATTAAATGTAAGTCACCTTCTGGTGTCCTTTGCAAGTCCTACTGTGACAAATGACATGCAGGATGTTTTATAATCTCTGGCCTTGCAGGGAAATGTTATTTAGTCATTGATATGGGAGGTTATAATATGCTCTTTTATTTTGGTAAATAAAACAGAGTGGTTGTATTACTGATACCGACATTCATAGCAAATTGTGTAGGGATTTGGAGGGGGTTTTTGAGATTAAAATTTTCAAGTATTAGCTGGTTTGTAGTTAACAAAGAGCTCTTGCCTCTTAGAATAGTATCCAGTGTGCATGCTGCAAACAGTGTTACAGGACACATGTAAAGTGCTTGTGTAATATTAAAACATTGGAATTTGATTTTATTGAATGCTGGTTTAAGACCAGCTGGGAAAAACCAACAAGGAAACAGAATTTACTCAGGGGAAACCAGCGGCTGACCTGCAGATGATTTCAAACAGTTTCTTTTGCACTGTAAACACATTGAACACTGAATTACATCAAGTCAAGGGAAGAAGGTTTTAATCAAAAAAATTGAACAGAAGTTTGAGAGTTTCTTCATTTGCACTGGAGAGAATCACCTGAGCTGGTCCAAGTCTGGTGATGTTACAGAACTGCATTTGAAATAGAGGCAAGTGGTAGTGGGGTTTGAGTTTAGTATTCCAAAGATGTATTTTGAGAAAACACAGCGCTTTGGTTTGGTTTGGTTTGGTTTGGTTTGGTTTGGTTTGGTTTGGTTTGGTTTGGTTTTTAAAGAACAGAAAATTAAGAGGGAGGGAAGTGGGCTAGGGGGGCCTGGCAATCTGGCTTTTTGGAGTGAGCAAGGTGCTGTGCATGAATAGAGCTTACAAGGGAAAAGACTGATCATCCCTAACGGGTATTTATTGGAAGTAAAAAGACAGTTTGGATCTAATTTCATAGAAGACAGAAATTGTTTGTCAGTAGAAAAGCAAAGAACATCTGTCCTTTTGGCAGCCGGGGTGGCACTGTGATGCGTGTGGTATCAAGAAGTGTCCTTCAGTCTTATCCTGATTTATGTCACTTTCTGTTGGCTCTATCCTTAAGACAGAGAGAAAAAGGCATCTAGCATATAACGATTACAATTATTAATAATTATTGTAATTTAAATATATACATGTAAAAAAGCTATATTTGTTTTCTAAGAGGAGTGGGTAGCAGGAAGTTTCACAGGTGGGAGGGGTAGAAAAGTCAGTGTTCCATGCATCAGTGTACACAAGTGGACTAAATCCTTGTGACAGAGAGCAAACACTGTGACTGCAGCAGTGGACAGCCAGCACTTGGGCTGCCAAATCTGATTACTCTGCATTGTTGCATTTGGCTGGAGACGAGGTAATGGTTGATAAACAAACAGGAATAAAAATGCATCTTAATTTAAAAATTCAGTAGTAAACCTGGCAAATGGATAGACGCTTAATTTTACATGAGGTATTAAGGTGGAATGAAAATATTTAAGATTATTAAAGACCTGTTTCTTCTTTTCGTATTTCAAATTCCGGCCACATGACTGGATATAATGTAGGGATAATTGGTAAATTAAAACTGTTCTAGAGGTATAAGCAGAGTGGCAAACATCCAAGAACCAGGGAAATGCCAGTGCTCCCAGTCCACTCTACTTTTTCTCTAAGGGATCTGATATAACCCTTGGGTTTGTGGTCACTTTATGGTAATGAGGTTGTAAACCCCATTCCTTGCATGTCCCAGTGCTCTCCAGTGAGTTGTGAGTGGGACTTCCAGAAAGAGGGAGAGGCACTCCTCAAAAAAACTGCAGTGCTCCCTCAAAGAGGGCTGTAGCCTTCCAGCTTCCCTGCTGATATAATATAGAGATATCCCAACTTTAGCCACACAGCATTAGTGCACAGTTTTATACTTCAATCTCTCTGTAAAACCAAGGTTATACATCTCTAGTCTTGCATATGTTTTCATAAAAACATTGTAGGTTGGAAGCACTTGGGTGATCAGTGTTATGTAGAAATATTAGGAATGGGAAATGCCTACCTTTATGGTAAGGTTTGAATAAATTTTAGTGAACTAAGCCTTAAGAGCTGTATGTTGAGCCACAAATGGTAATGAAAATCTGAATGGTTGTTCCTGGGTCAGTCAAAATAAGGAGAGGTTCTGGATGTGGTCATGCAATCAAAAACTACTGTAAAGCACAGACAGAGGAGGCAAGGCTCATTTCAAGTCGTTGTTCATCCACATTTTCTTGAGTTCTTGACTTTCCCTTTGACCAGATTTCTCATAACACATTTTTTTGGTGACTGCTGGAGTGAGAAAGGGGAAAATTAATATAAATTTTATCTTTGGAAACTGCTCACATAATTTCTTAAATGGTTGTTGTTGCATCTTATTTTTAAGCTAATAGTGATTAATGGCCTTTAGAGAAATATGTTCTTCTTTCAGAAATTCTTCTGTCTGTTTTCTGAAGTTTTATTGTTTAATAGAACTTAATCATGTTATGTTTTACACATAGAGATTGCTTAAAATAGAAGGAATACAAAGAAAGAAAAATAAAGAAACTGGGAGAGGTTTCTGTGAGAGTACTGGAATTCAGCGTCTCACATTCTTTTCTGTTCATCTTCCTGTAAATTTCATGGTGGTTTTGTTTCATTTTTAGTTTAGAGTAGAGCCTTGTGCTTGCTGGTTGGTCATAGATACAGCTTTGGGTTCAGTCATGAAAGCTGATTAGATATAAAAAGAATACTGATTGCCAAGTTTGATTTCAAAGTCTTTAGTTGCTGTCACTGCTGTCACTGTACTGTTTAGTGAGGAACATACTCTCTGATTGTATGCTTATCCCTGAAAATAAAATACTGCCTTTGAGGGAAAAAAAGTTGTATCAGATGATATGAAGAATTAACGCCAAAAGATAAATGTATTTAGGGCACCCCAACAGTTTATAAAACAAATACACATTTATTTTTACTGCCAGTGCTCACTGCCACTAACAGGTCAAGATGCAGAGTGTTTAGATGAGATCCAGTACATATTACAGAAAAAACTGTCACTGGAATAATGGAAAACATAAATCATGTGTAAGATTATATTATTTTCTGATAATGTATGTGTAGCTCTTTGTATCAGTGGCTTCCCGTGGATGTGCTCTGTAGTTTGTGTTGCTGCAACACCAACTCCTGCTGCTGCCCAGGGCTCAGTGAGGGCTGAAGGTGCCCGAGCACTGCCCAGCCAAACCCTGCATCTCCCAGGGCTGTGGCTGGGAGGGGCTTTGGGGTGTTGTGCAGGCAGCTGCAGAGACCCAGGAAATCCAGGAACCCCCCTACTGTAGGGATGAGGGGGAAATAATAGCTTTGGGTCCAAAGAAATTTAATTGCTTATGAAAATGATATTTAAGGTCTACCCTTTGGTCAGAGTCTTACCCGCAGCAGTTAAGATTGTGTGCTCGTGTGACTTGGCACAGGGCTTCCTAGGGCTAATATAACTATTAATTCTTTCTTTTCACTGTGTTTTGCTGAGCTGGGTGTGAGTTTTGCAATTTGCCTGAGCTGAAAGAGCTTCTCATAAATCTGGAAGATGCTGAGCCCTGAGTTCGTTATCTGAAGTGTGTGTTTGTTTCAGTGAAGCAACAGAAGTCTGAGTTCAAAGCCCTTTACAGAGCAGGGCAAACAGTGGTGTCTTTTATGTTCTTTGCTGTTCAAGCATTGGCTGTTTGATCTAAATTAAATTGTGGTTGATGGAGCAGATTTCAGTTTATTTTTTCTGATACGACCTTAGAGTTGATGGGGGTTTGTGAATGCCTGTTCTGTAGTCTGTGCAAGAGGCATTCGGGAATGGAGCTGAGCCTGCATCCTGTCACAAGCAAAGGGACACTTATTTAATACCTCTCTGGACTCTCCACACTGCTGGAAGGCGGCACTGCTGCTGAGAGAGGTGGTTTGTCCCCTGCTGTCCCCTCCTGCCGTGTGACACTCCCACCCCACCCCTCAGGGAGCAGCAGTGGGGTGGGCACGGAGCAGCGCGTGGCCCTGGGCGGTCCCGTGGGAGCTGGCAGGAGCCTGAGCTTCCCTTCAGTTTGATCCAGTGCTCAATGCCCTCCCAGTGATGCTTATCAGAGGTGCAGGTTTATGATTGTGATATTGCTGAAAGTCTTTCTTTAAGAAAAATTCTTCCAAGTTTCTTTTGGGAATTAGCTTAAGCTCACTTTATTATGTACAAGTGCATAAACAAGTGTTGGAGTCCTGGAAGGGATCCATGTGTTTTTACATTTCCACATCTATTACTGACAGCACTTAATAATCGTCTAGGGAAGGTCAGTAAAGGTTTGAAGGCAGTAATTTTATTTTGGGAATCCATCTCTGTCTTCCTCTGTGTTTTTTCTCAGTAGCCTCAGAACCTGAGATAATAATTAATAAAATCTCCTGTATGTGCCCTGGCAGGCTGTGCAGAGTGCACAGAGAAGCACTTCTAAGGAATAAAGTAGTAACATTTTTGGTATCAGAATTTTCATTTTGACCTGAATAGCTCAAGTTTAATTTGAAGTGCTCATGGCCAGTTACCTTCCACTGCAGTTTCTCTGCAGGTGAGATTCTGCCCAGTGAGTGCCTAGTGCTGCTAAGTACTAGTGCTACTGGTACTGTCAAATGGAATTGTTATTTTCTCATTAGAGGGACGTGCTTGGAAACCTGCTTAGATGGGATTTAATGAAATTAAAATGGAGCATAGAATAGTGGCTCATAATACAAAAAGAAAATTACCTTATTTTCTGGGTAAACAGGGAAAGAACAGCAGCAAAGATTTCTTTCTAATCTTTCTGAGTGTTTGTTCACTAATGAAAAGGAAGCTGTAAAGAAACAAGTGTGTGGCAGGTTTTCATGATAGAGTTAATGAAATTACTGTAAATAAAACTGTTAATTATGGAATAGTTGTTAGAATGGAAGAGAGGGAAGAGGGAAATAAGATTTTACTCACTGTGTGGGTTTGTGGTTTTTGTAACAACCAAAAAACTTTATTGTATATAGGTATTATTAGTATTTTAATTTCATTTTAAGATATGTTGTGATGGCAAGTTTAGATCTTGGAAGTTATGGGACGTGCTGGATCCTTAGAGGGATGTAATGTATCGTAGTATTTCAAATAAAATAATTTAAAACCCCCAAAATAATCTGTCACTTTGAATGGGGAGGTGCCTATTACATGAAATAGGCATTTTTCAAAGACACCAAACGCTGTCACCTTTGTGGAGCTCTCAAAGCCCTGGGCAGGGTGGCAGCTCAGCTCAGGCTGGCTCAGCACTGTGCTCTGAGGACCAGCCCTGAGTCTGTCAGAACTCATATCAATGATTCAGTGCCTCAGATGTTCAACAGACAAAACCCCACCCTAAATATTGGGAAACTTTGATTTGTACTTTTATACGGTGAGCTCAGCTACCCCATTTCTTCCATCTGACTCTTTCCATCATCTGCCCCTTTTGGTCTCATTTTGTTCCAGGCTCCCAGTCTGAGCTTTTCATTAACTTTTCATCTCCCTTTCCCTGGTTCCCTGTCAGGCACTTCCCAGTCAATCCCAGTCTTTACTTTGATGAAACTTTAGTATGATTTTGTAGTTTTCCTGCATTTTGTTGTGTACTTCTTGCTTTCCTAAATAACTCAGTAGCTGTTGTTTAGTTGTTACTTTACTGTCACATTAGATGACAACAGAATAAGTGTTGACTTAATTTTTCCTGCAATTAAAAAAATTGTCTGGACAATTCATTTAGCTGACAAGGAGTGATGTGAAGAGATGTTGCAGTTACTGCTCGAAGAGGCAGAAGGGATGGGGGAATGGGGATATCCAGTTGCCTTTCAAAAGAGGAAAATATTGTGACCAATTGAGTGCTAAGAAGATACAAACCAAACAATAAGTTTTCTGCCAGTTTTTGTCTGGTCCTTGTGTCACAGAACAGAAACAGAATGGCAGTTTGTTTTTGGGGAGCTAACGGCATCACTGACAAGTTTAGAGTCGGGAGGATGATTTTAATGAGCCACTTAGGCTTGTTGTTGGATTTTGGTGTCATACTCTGAAGTAGCTGGTGAGTGTTCTGTCTCGGATCTGACAAGAATTGCCAGGCTTGTCAGCTCTCACTGTGACACTGGTGCTGTCATCATGTAAATCTACATGAGAAACACAGCTAAATGCAAGGGTTCTGTTAACAGTTACTTTGTTAGCAGCTTAGTATTCTGGAAGGAACATAATTGGGATTTGATGTTTTTCTTGAAGCCACTGCATTGCTGTGTTAGAAGAAGAACAGAATGGTGGTATTAAAATAGTTGCAGAAAGAGGGAAGACAGACACTGTGTACTTTCCTTTTTTGAAAAAGAATTCTCTTGTGTGAAGCAATCTAAAATAAATCTTTTCTAGTTGTCAGTTTTATTTATCCTAGGAAAGCCATACCCTGTTTTAAGATATAATTTTTTAACACCTCTAACACATTCCACTACTATTTTCCAAGGGGATTTTTTTGTCAGTAGATCTGGGAAATGCATATCTAGGTAGCTGACAGGCTTTGCCAAAAAAAAGCCAGAATTCTCTTACACATGGACAATAAACTGAAACGTTTACACTTCGTGTTTAACATTTATACATTTACACTTTCCGATGCAAACACTGGCACTATCTCAGCTGCTTTTTTGAGAACATTATTGTGCAGTGGATGGCACCATTTTCTAATGGAGCTCCTCCATTTCATTAGAGGAAATGAGAGAGTTGTGCCTTATGGAGAATCTTTTGTTCGAGGTCCTCAAGTTGACTTGACTGGGACCTTCTGGTGGGTTGAATAATCTAAGCCATCACCTTTCCTTTCCTGATTTCTTCTACCCCTCTGCCCTATTATGTTGAACCTCTTTAGCCATTTGAAGTCAGTCTAACAAAAAGAAATTAATTTTCTTGAATATAAGCAGCTGTGTAGAGGGAAGAAATGTAATTTTATAGCTCCTGCCACAGGAAGGATTGCAGCGCAACTTCATCCGTATTGTGAAGCAGAAGGCAATTCAGACAGGAATTTCTGGTGGATTAAATAGGCTGTGCTGCCACAGTGTTAAGTTTCAATGTCACAACTGAGTAGTTACCAAGAAAAAGAGTTTTTTATTATTGGTAATAGTCAAATGGCAGAGTTATTATTTTTGTAACTGCAGGCTCTTCTGTTGTGGAACTTGATTATTGCTGTGCTTGTTATGTCCATCATGGAGTTTCAGCTTTAAAGATCAGATAGAATTAGGTGAAGAATATTCTCCTGGCTCACAGGGAATTTTACTGCTGTGTCTTCATTTTTACATGCACAGAATCACAGAACTGGATAGATCGGAAGGAACTTCTGGGGCTCTCCAGTACAACCTCCTCCTCAAAGCAGACCCTGTTAGAGCAGGTTGTTGAGAATCTTGTCCAGTTGAGTTTTGAATATTTGTGAGAAACCCACAACATCTCTTGGAAAAAGTCTTAGATTTTGACTACCCACAAGGGAAAAACATTTTCCTTTTATCAAGTTGGAATTTCTAATATCTGATGCTATTTACTAACCCTCCCTTGACTATCATTAAAGAAATTAACAGCGTAGAATTACATCTAGCACTTACTAAATGGTTTAAAAACAGATGAATTGATAACAAAGCAGTTGAAAATGGAGAATTTTATTCAGTGCTGCTGCTTGTAATAGTACCTGCAGGGATGTGTTCTAGTCTGTTATTCACTAGTCTTATTAATAGGAATCAGAAAAAATCAGTGCAGTCACATAGAAATTGCTGATGATGCAGAAACAGGAAGTTAAACAATGATTAGTTCAGAAATTGTGTGGTTTCTGTCAGATACTTGGCTCATTTAAACAGCACCGACTCCAATACATCCAAATATAGAAAGGACCCACAGATGGTGTTTGTGTCCTGGGGTGCAGTGACACTTAACGTGATGGAACATTGTTATGGCAAACCAATCCAACATCAGCTCTTCCTTGGTTTTGACAGCTAAGAGGATAAGTCTTGCCTTTCTAGACAGGGGGCATCTGGAGGGGCAGAGGGGGAGAAAAATTGAAAAATTCTCTGTATAAATTCATGAGGTGATTGCTGGGCAGCTGCTACTGACTCTGCAGTGTCTTCTTCAGAATAGATGGGGAACAGCCAGAAAGATTCCGAGGTGATCCACCATGGCAAGGAGTCCTAGGAGGGGGAACCTGGAGTGGATCTCCAGGTTATCTAATCTGAGTCCTTTACAGCAAGTTGATGTCCAGCTATGGCATTTTCAACATGTGCTGATGTCGCCTGTTTAAGAAAAAAATATCTGCAGCAGTGGATATTCTGCAGCCTCTCAAAAATTCAGTACTTTTTGGCCCATATGTGTTGCAGTTTTTTTTCTAAAGCCTGTGCTCAATCTTTCCTCCTACCCTGTTTGCATGAACAAGGGTAAGAGCTCATTGCATTTCTCTTTCCTGCAAGTTTTTGATTTAAATGATTTTTGTAATTGTCATTTCTAGACTAAAACCTCAGAGTCAAATCCAGCCTTTAAAAAATACCATGTTTTCTGGGTATTCTCATTATTGCATGAAAGACTTACCTGTTTATCCACATCTTCTTGATGTATAATAGATAAAAATAGATAGAGAGGTAATTAAATAAATAAAAGTGAGAATAATATTCCAGCAGAAGCCTGATAGAGTAAAGAAATTACTTTGCACATTTGCTCAGACAAACTGCAGAAGTTGAGTGAGGAGTCAGCATATTGTGATTAATAAATGGGTACGTGGAGGAGGGTTGCAGGTAGATGATTGATAATTGAGGTAATCTGTCAACAATCTGTCCATTCTGTCAAAGAAAACAAAATAGGGCAAAGCCCAGTATTTACAAAGCAAAACCATGCAAGTTTAGAATAGAATTGAAGGCACTTTTTAATCATTAGGATGATTAGCAATAAATTAATCAAGGAAAGCAGTTGTTTCTTTATTACTGATATCTTTAAAACAAGACTCGATTGTATTTTAAATGATTTGTTGCCCCATTATCCTAGAGGAAGTATGTTGCAGCAATCTGTGAGCAGGTTTCTATGGCATGTGCCCTGCAGGAAGTCAGACTAGATAATCACAATAATCCTTTATAGTCTTGGAATGGATGAATCTTTAAATCTGTTTAGTCAGGACCAGCTGTGTTGAAAAACAGCAATACTAAAATACAAAAAAATCTGCTATGAGGTAGTGGATGTGCTGCACTGATGTGTTTTATATTCTTTCAGGCAAGAGACTTGGATGCAAAAGTCTAGTGGTCTTTTAGGTGTCTTTGTCTAGTGATGCCTTTGAGATGATGTGCTAATTCTTGTACCCCTTTAAACACATCCTTTGTGGTTTTTGATGACTGATCTCCTTGGTGAGGACATGCTTTTTGGCTATTTATATAGAAACTGTGGAAAAGATTGACATTCAATACCTTTTTTTTTTGGCTTTCTTACGTTTCAAACACTGTAGGGAGCAGCAGATATTTTGGATATCTTTGAGTGGGAGATGCCCAGAAATGGTTCAGTTGCCTGGTAAAGGTGTCAGGCTGAGTCAGGAGCTGGTTCCTTTGCCTTTCGGGCAGGTTTAGCAGTTGGGAATCAGCTGTGTCCAGGAGGGCACTGCTCTGCCAGACGTGCTGGGCAGCAATTAATGCTGCTGACACTGCTTGGCTGTCATTTATTAACTGCAGCCTTTACCCACTGTCCCTGTGCAGTGATATTTTTCTTCCTTTGCATTTGGCTTTTGTCTGTGGAACATCCCAAGTCCCAGTGAAAACACCCAACTTCCACCTCAGAAGGTGACCCTATTTAAAATAGATGGAATAAAGCTCAGGAACTACCTGCTCTTCCACGCTGACAGGAATGATTTGATATTGTTTTATAGAATAATGAGATGCCCAGAGTCAAAAAACATGTTTTTGTTCTTGATGTTATTGGGATCTTTGTTTAAAATCTACAGTTTTAACAGCTGCCAGCCACAGCTCCCTTCACAAATATTTGCACTGTTTTTGTCACATACATGGAACAAACATTTTTAAAATGAAGAGGTTGGAATTAATTCTTTATCCTGGGAGTTTTATCTATTTTCTCTTAGGTTTTTATTTGTAATTCTGCCTCTCATCTTTGAGCTATTTTAATTTTTTATTTACCGAAAACTTGAATATTTTACAGAACGAGTGAAAGCAAATATTTAAAAACAGGCTTTATGTATAATTTACATCCTATTTGCTGCATTCTGTTTTTCTTTTTTGTGCTTTTTGTTTAACTGCTAAATTGTAATTTGTTTTCACTCCTGCTGTATTATGGGATGTCTACCAGCTCAGTGCCAGAGTTTAAAGCTCCTCAGCTTCACGTGTTCTTTCATGGGGTGAAGTAGCTTAGCTTGCATTTGAATCAGTTATTATTTTCCCAGTATTTTTCCTGAGGCCATGTGTGGAGCTGCAGAAGAAATTACTTGTTTATATAAATCTTACTTTGATGGATCTGGCTCTTCCTAACAGTATTTCTGGCTGTTCTGAAACCCAGACTGTCTTGTCACAGAGTATCTGAGTAGATCATACGGTGCAATTCCATTTGTTATTTATTCTCTGGAGCCATCATCCCTAAAACATGGGGATCTCTGCACCTGAGCACAGCCACCACAGCCTGCAAGGTTCAGAAATGTCTGCACTGGGTTCCCAAATATCCCAGTTCCTGCTCTCACCAGTTTTGTGTCCATGACCCTTCTGAGATCGAGGCTCCAGGCAAATGGTGCTGATCATTGCCACAACTGATATTCTTTGGATCTTCTTTAAAAATCTTTTGTTCATCATGTATAAACATGAAAATCCAGACTTGAACAAGGGAGAGGACAGTTGTTTAGTCACTGGTAACAGCTGCTGGTTCAAGTGTGTGTATCCCTTTAGTCTGCACTTCATTTCTCCTCCTGTCGTGCTCCAAAGGAGGAGCATCAGAGAGGGTTTGCAGAAACAAGAGCTGTGGCTTCTGCATTTATTTTCCTTTTTTTTTTTTTGTAATAATGGTGGGAGGCATAAAATGTGTCTGAGCCACCATTGAACATTACTGTTAAAACTGTTGAAAAATCAACAGCAGTTTGCATACACTGAAATAGCTCAAAGAGCCATGAAGAGTCATTACTTCAGTAATGAGAAAAGTCCTCATATGTAAGGGAATTCTGATTTTCATATCCTCACAATTTTATGTTTTGTATATGGTGTTTGAACAGAAATAACTGCGTTATAATGAACAACAGAAATAGAAAATATTGAAATCTGTAGACTTTTAAAGTTAGAAGATAATTTGGGTGATCAACTTCCCTTCCAAAAAATCCTGAGCTTACAAGTAAGGTGTACATAATTCCACTGCATCTTGGTCTCAGTCTTGAAAATCAGTTGTGTTGTTTTCTGAACTCTGCCAAGTTATTATTTTATATATCTATTTTGTATAGACAAATTAGGGCTTCCAGGAAGGATTAGAGTTGTGCTAAACATCTGTGTGGAGTGGTGGAAATGGATCAATCCCTATTTAAATTGCTGGGTAAATGTGCTACCATTTCTTTTGTAAAGGACTTTCCTCTGCTGGGCAGTGGTCTTGGATTTTGCAAACCCATAGACTTTTTTACTTAGAACTGTTCCTTTGAAGCTGAAATTGTCTCTTTTAGAGGACTGAAAATTACTGGAACTTGTCTATGAGAAGCATTGTGGAAATGTTTTGAATTTCCATTAGACGGCTTAGTTGGAAAACCATGAAATCCAGTCAGCAATTTTCTTTAGGGATTCACAGAAATGTTGGAGGACAAATGGTGGCACTGTGCCCAGGATCATTAATTACAAAATGCACTAATCAAACCGGTTTGCAAATAATAGTCTGTGTTCTATATTTTGTGGGAATAATGGTGTGTGTTTTGCTTGTGGTTTTCTTTCCTAGTGTTTTAAGTGCCCCTAATGCTACTTTAAAATGGCTTTTGGCAAAATCTTCTCTAATATAATGAACTTGTGTTGCATGACCTGCAGGGATCCTGACAGAGACAAAGAATTGTTAGAGACGTTCAAGATGACTTGTACTGACCCAGTCCTACAGATTCTGGGACTTCTTTTGAGCTTTTTTCTCTAAAAAACTGATGTGTTTGTTGGATCCAAAGCAGTAATACTCCTTCTAGAGCCCTCCAATGTGTGAAGGAGAATATTAATTTTGTGCCCTGTGGGACACTGTGTGCGAGGAGCTGGCAAAAGGGTGAAAGTATCAGGTTATATCCTTGAACCCCACTGGATGTGAAGTTCCCTGTTAGGAATGTAAATAGCATTGGAACAGCAGATGTTTGATTTAAATGCAATGGAAATGCTTTAGGGAGAAAGTATTTTTCAGCTTGAGAATTTGGCACAGTAAGGCACTGCTAAGGGGAAACTATCTGACTCAACTTGTAATATACTGTCATTAGTTTGAATTTCCTCAAAGGTATTTATCATGCAAGTTCTAACTTAGCATGACTATTATCAATTAATATGAATGTTAATTATTTATTAACACCACTTCAATAAATATATCACGCTCATTCAAAGTGTAAACAAAAGCATTTAACTCTACTTTAGAACTGATGTGAAACGTAATATAATTCTCTCTCATGCAGAAAATAACCTTAAAATACTGATTTTTGTGGAGGGATGTGTTGTATTTGCAAAAGAATGTAACCATTTAGTTATAGGTAGGAAGCTTTCTTCTGAATGCCTTCATTTCTTTTGCATTTAAATAACAGTAAAAAGTCTTCTGAAAATATGAAATACAGAGGCTTCTACACTTATCCAGTACTGCTTCTGTTTCTTTTAGAGCAGAGTATTTTCATTTGTTCCTTGTTTTACAGGTAAATAGCAGCAGTTAGTATCGAATGCAGCGCCTTCCTCAAGTCCTCTGGGTTTAGATCTTTATGAGGTGAAGGCCACACAGCTTTCCCTTTTCCAGTCCATCAGGATAGGTGGGGTCTGCTGGCACTCCTGGTGCTTCCAGTAGGAGGCATTTCGGATGGCTGGGACAGAGATTCCAGCAGGAGGTTGGAAATGCTCCTCTTCCAGCCAGGTTTACCAATATTCCAAGCTTTGTAGGACCAGAACTTCTGAGGGGAGAAGAAATACACTTGCTGTTCTTCATGACCATCAGTTCTCCCACTGGAAGATCCCGTATGATTCAGCAAATGTACTTTGGGAAGGAAAGGGCCATTATGGCTGTGGTTTTAATGTAAATAGGAGACACAAGTCTACGAGAGAAATGGAAGGTGATGATGGGAGCAGGGAACATTTGGTACCAATTCTGGTTCTGCTTATTAAAGTTCCTTCACTGCTGGGGCCTCAAATTTACAAACAGGGGAGGGCAGGTTGGGGATGTGAAGGTCAAAGGCATCTTTAGCAGCAGTGACCTTGGGATGGGAGAGGTCAGGATCCTGGGGGGAGGGAGCAGGACAAAAAGCAGAATCACAACCTGAAAAAAGATTACAGTGGGAAAAAGAAGCCTCTTTCATGTCCTTGGGCTCTTTCCTTGGTGTTTTGTCTTTCAGAAGGCTAACTTATCTGGTCTTGTTAGTGATACATCTGAAGAAATATGATAGAGCAAAATGTATTGCCTTCATGTTGTGTCCTAACACGTCTGTGTCACAATGGAGGCATTCAAAACTGGGGGGAGTCATCCTTGATTAAATAGCAAAAGCCTTGCAGGCATATCTCTTTTTGCTCAGAATGGAAATTCATCCTTAACTGTATATTCTTACATTTAAGAACATCTAGAACAAGATGTTCTTGCAACATAGAAACAAATAAATACATTTAATATCCAAAGGATTTGGAACTGACTTCAATAAATGTAATATGGATTGAAATGGGGTGTTAATGTCACTTGTTTTGAAGTATTATAGAAATGAAGAATTAAACCTCTAAGTTTATCCCCTTCAATTCCATTTCCTTAAGCTTTGTTAAAAGTTTATGATGATGTTAGGAAATGAGGTTAATGTTGCTGTTGCTCCTAAAGATTTAGGAACTCAATTCAATCTCACCAAAGCAATGCTAAGCTGCAGGCTGTGCCACAATCTCGTTAGGCAGGTTTTTCTCCAGCCCTCAGCTGTCAGCAGTGGCAGCCAGGGTAGGGATGGGCTCGAGACAGAGGGCTACTTTAGGGTATTTCGTGAACCAAATTTCTCCTCTTCTCACAACAATTATCCCACACAGCCCCTTATAATTTTTCCTGGAAAAGACCAATCTCCCTTCTTTGCATCCTACTTTTTTCTGTTAACCAGAAAAGCTAAACAAGACTAACTGAGCCCCAGAAAACCTGTCTCATGCTGGCCAAGGTGCATTTCCTGATGATCATGATACCTAAGAGCAGCAACAGCATATGAATACTGAGAGCAGGAAGTCAGACACTAGAATTGTCTCAGATTTGTTTTAACTCATTTCTGTAACTGTTAAATGTTGTTATCTTGTACTTGTCCCAGGCTGCTGTATTAGACAACTCAGGCATCTGAAGCTGTAAATAAGGAAGAGATATGAGAGTCAAGATGCACATCTTGACTGGCAGGGAGTGTAATAACTTGTACTCCGAGCTATTTACATGTGTGGCATAACTGATGTTTAGAGTGGAGAAGTTGTTTGTACCGTACTGAGTTACTATAAATAAAATAGACTCTGAACTGCACATTAGTGTGAGTTAAACAGCTGAGGTCTATGAGGTGATAGAAACAAATAGTCTCTTCTTGAAGAAGAGCAATAGATTGGGACTAATGCTTTGTGAAAACATTTTTCTTTGTAATATTCTGTGGAGAGCTCTGACCTGACATGGGTTGATTTGTTAAATAGAGAGCATTGTGACAACAGGTTTAAATCTTACCCCCTGTGCTTCGTAGGAGATCTGAGGGCAGAGAACAGCCTTTTTCAAGGGAAAAGAGCTTTGCTAACATTGTGAGCACTTGTCCTCCTGTGTCCTGTTGTACCCTAAGTGCTGCTACGGCTGCAGTGCTACCTGGGTTCCCCCTGCATGGGGTTTAAAGCTTTGAAAGGCTGTAGGGTATTTGTTTGGTTTGCAACAAATAGAAGATATCACCAGGTTTTTGGATGTGTTGGCAGATAGCTTTGATTTGAATACACCATTTTGGTTTTGGAGCAGAACAAACAATTGTTGTTTTCTGTTTGTCGTAAAGAATTTGAATGCATTTAATTTTTTTTTAAATGTGCAATCCAATCCAGTGGAGTTCTGAAATTATCTTGGAGGCAATCCAGTTGTTGCTTTGCTGCACAGGGTTTCTGGTAAAGCATATTAAATGCTCCTCAGGAAAGGGGGAGGTCAGCACAAGCGCTGCACAAATGAAATTTCAGATCCATTTAGGAGAAATGAGGGGAATAAGAAAGAGTGAGAAGTTTGCATATACACTGCTAGTGGGAGGTGCCTGTAGATTTAGGGCTTCATATCACAGGCTTCATTCTTTTGAGAATTTAGTTTTACTTCGCAGCTCAGGGTAAGCCAGAAGTGTTGGTTTCTCCTTGGATTGTTGCCAAGAGTGCAAGGAACCTTTTTGTGAAGTTACTGATGTAAATTCAATATATCTTTCAGCTTTTGAGCTCTTCGGAAGAAGCATAAGGGCATAGTATACCTAGAAAAAAATGACTGTACTACTGAAGTATGATATATGGTAATTCAGGCATGTTATTTAATCTAATATAAAGGAAAAGCTTGTAGCAACATCTCCGCTTATCTTGTACAGGCTTTGTTTTGTTGGTTTTTCTCTGCTTCTGCTTTCTTTATTGATATTACATCATTCTTTTTACTGCTAAAGTTCTTCCCTTGTCACATGTCAGTGTTTTAAGCTGTTTTACTCATTTTCAATAGCAAAAGTCTGAAGAACTTATTTTTTCTGTCACTCTGATTTACTGCGCATTATTACACACTGTAAATTGAAATGCCCTCTGTGAATACAGTAGAGAGTCAATTTAAATAGATTTTTATTGGAGTAAATAATTTCTGTTTGAAGCTAAAAGCTATGAATATTCATAAGACAAAATAAATACAATTCATGATAATGCATCCTTATGAATAAATTGAGAACTAATAAACAGAGACTTTCAGGATAGAAGAATGAAAATAAATCTAAACTGAGATGCCCTTCTCAGTCTGTTACTTGATTTGAAAGACTAATATTGTTTATTGGACTTGACGATCTCAGAGGTCTTTTCCAACCTTAACATTTCTATGATCCAGTGACTCTCTGAGTGTTTGATGGTGCCCTGTCAGAGAGGGATGAGCTCAAACCCAGCTTCTTGTGAAAACCCCAGGATGGTACCTCAACCTTTGGTAAATGGGCTTTATAGTTTTACTTAGGAGAACTTGTAATTTATTAACTTTATTCTTGCTTGATGTTATTTTCCCTTATTTGTTGTCTGTATTTTTTAATTGTTTTTAAAGTCCATTTTAGTTCTGTAATCCAAGAGGACCAGCTGTCTAGGCACATATGGAGAACTGATGAATATGTGCAAGTATTAATTGTGTTCTCAAATTGCTTTTTCTGTGGGTGCCAGTCAGGACACCTGTGTACCGTCCACATCTCCCACACAAATCTTTTACTCAATTCCTTTCCCCATTTTTGAGACAACTTTGTATTGACCTGTACTCTGACCTTTATTCATCAACAGGAACTTGATGAATACTCTCTAATTTGATATGTGATGTTTAAGGTTTGCATGGTAATATTCCAAATTTTGAGTAAGACTAAACTATAAATATCCCTTCCTTGCCACGGACCTTGGATTTCCTGGAAGGACACCCTGTGTTTAGTTCTCTCTCAATACTTGTGCATTCAGTTGAAAGCAGGTGAAACACTTGTGTCCTATTGTTGCAGTCCAGCTACACCGGACAGCAACATCCTATAACACACACCAACAGAGTTTTAATACAAAGTAATTTGCCTAATTAAAAAAATCCAGACAAAACTGAGAAGAAAGGCAGGATTTTTGTGTTTCTAGCTTTATTTCCTTTCATGTGCTGATGGTGCTTGCAGGCTTTAATATCTAATGTAGACACCAAAATCCATAACAAGGAACCTGGGAAAAGCTACTCACTTCCTTTTATAAGGAAAATAATTTTTTGTGCCCTTCTCCCCCATTACAGCCTAAGGCAGTTTTATAGGAAATGTCTTAAGGGGCTGCTCTTGAGAGAGGCAGAATCCTGACTTTACAGTGGTGGTAAATGAAGTCATGGTAACAAAATGACTATAAATAGGTCATCTTCTGTAATATACCAGTCTGTTATATATTTTCATATTATGTGGCATTTATTTAGAGAAGGATGACAGAGGCAGCCGTAGTGTTCCAAAGCCACCTGAGGGAACTGTGCAGGCAGGGCCTGCTTTGGGCTTGGGTGTGCTGGGGTTCATGGCCCGGGTGGGCTGGCTGGGACCCCGAGCCCCTGTGCTGGTGATGGCTGCGGGGATGGATGGTGCCGAGGGAAGAGGCCAATTCCAGCGGCTTCCACAGGGCTCAGCCGAGCTGGGGGGGCCTCTGGGACAGCACCTTTGGGGCAGGGAGGTGAGGGGGAAAGGGGAGAAACAGCCCCACAGGCACTGGAGCTGAGCAGGGGGTGGTGAACTGGTGATGAGTGGGGATCCCCACTGGGATCCACGTGGGCAGAACCCACCCTGGCACAGGGGAAAGGTGTGAGGAGGAGGGAGAAGCAGGGAGGAGCTGCCATGGACTGACCCCTCTGTTCCCCTGCCAGTGTGGCGAGGAAGTGATTCTGTGAAGGATGGAGGAGTTGGGAGTAAAGGGAAAAAACGCTGGGCTTGGGAAGAGTGTGGTTGAGGACAGGAGTTCTTTGTGTCTTTGTATCTCAGCGCCCAACTCTATTTTAATTGGCAATAAATAAATTCCCCCACGGGAGGTTTGTTTTGCTGGGATGGTGGTTGGTGAGCAAGCTCCTTGTCTTTATTCCAACCCACAAATATTGTCATTTCCTCCCCTACCCTGGCCTGTTGGGAGAGGAGGACTGTGACAGGGGCCGGGTGGGAGAAGCTCCACACCAAACCCATCTTTTGGCTTTTGAACTCCACGGAGTTAATATGGAGTCATTAAAAGGAAAAAAAAAAAAATACTGCCAGGATTCCACTTCTTGATGCATAGCTGCACATCTGAAGATTATCCAAACATTGATTAGCGTGACTTGTTAGTTATAACAGATCAAAGAAATACAGAAAATGTTTTTCTGTCTGGGGATAGTAAAATGAGGCAACAAGACGTGTTAGAGGACTTGTGCTGCTTGTGAGGAGAGTCCCAATTCATTAAGCGCATCCAGGTTCTTTGTCTGTGACTCATTTTAATTATTACCGTAAAAGTTCTGCAAAAATACTTACTTTTATATTCCAGATTTGCCAAATATGTTTATAAATTCACACAACTGATCATTCTGGATGGACTGATAAAGTGCTCCTTGCTTGGGAGCTTGTGATAAAGCCAGCTGAAAAACGAGAGGTTAGAGGTTGTATGAAAATCTACTCTGAAACAAAATGAATGCTTACATGTCAGACTGACTTGCATATATTTTATTTAACTACCAACAAGATGATAAAGTTTTAGGTTTGTTTATGATGCTACTCTTACTAAAATTGAAGGGTTCTAATACTTAAAATTAGGGGGGTAATCGTAATTAGAGGGGTGATCTGTAAATGTGGTGTCTGGGATCATCTGTTTTACAGTTTTCTTTACACAGGGGTAGGAATCCTGATTAGCTTACTTAGTGTTGAATTTTGAAGGGTTTTTTTTTAATCTTGAAAGAGAGAAGTCATTAAAATGTGAGCATCTCCTTCCTTCCTTCTCTCCCAAATGAAGCTCATTAGTCCCTGGGCTCATGTAGTGTGAGGAGGGATGTTATAAACTGGTTTTTGATGCCTTCAATCTCCCTTCTGCCTGCAAATCTGGAATTAAGCCACTTTCAACTCTGTTCTAGCTCTCCTTTCTCTCTCAGGAGTGTTTTCCTTCACTATCATGGATCTTGCATCCGTGGTTCTTCATAACAGTTTCCCTGAGATCACAGCCACAGCTCTGCTGGCTTTCCACTTTCTCTTCCTCCCTTCCTTGCCACGGACATTGGATTTCCTGGAAGGACACCCTGTGTTTAGTTCTCTCTCAATACTTGTGCATTCAGTTGAAAGCAGGTGAAACACTTGTGTCCTATAATCTTCTTTATTTGTATTTAAAGTAAGTACTTCTGATACTTCTGTAAAAAATGACTCTTTAAACACAACCATAGAACATACTGTAAATTAACCAGCACAGATTTCTGGACCTGAATGCTTTGATTACCTTGGACCATCATTACAGGAGTGAGAAAGTGGCTCTCTTAGCAGGTTTATTTGGGAAATCTGAATATGATGGTTTGGGACCTGATTCTCATGATAATTTCACTCCCAACTGTTTCACTATTATAATATACTTAATTTTGATACTACCAAACTCAACTGTTTTCATCTTATGTTTTAAAAAGTGACAACCTTTTCTTGTTCACATAAGTAGCATATAAAAATGGACATTTCCTATACTATAAAAATGGACATTTTCCATACCTACTGTCATTGTCAGCTTATATAGGTTTTACTTGTGACCACATTTAGTAATAAAACCTAAACAAAATCGAGTAATTCTATACTTATCAGCTATGCATGATTATCTTCATTGCATAAATATTTTCAACCCCAGAAATTTATGTCTTTCTGTTAGGTGTGGTGTCTGTTTTTCTTTCTTTCAAGTGGGACCAGGACCAGTGTTGATGCAGACTTTAAAGATTTTGCATCTTTTCATCTCAAAATTGTTTGATAGGAACAACTGATGATGCCATCTGTGCTTAACCTGCTTCAGCAAAACAGATGTGTAATCAGGTTCAGAGAAATTTGAAAATGCTTCTCAAAATGGATTGCATTGATGTCTGTTTTCCTAAGTCATGCAAATCTAGTGGTCTTATAGGAAAACAAACTCAAGTAGGTGGAAGTTCTTTTTCATCTCATCTCAGCTATTTTTGGTAAACAAGTGAAAAACACTTGTTCTAATAATGTGTTGCAACAGAAAACACTTATGTTTCTCTTTGTGGATATTCCTCTATCAGATGTAGTCTTGGTAAATGCAGGTGTTTCTATTTAAAGGGCTTTTATAACCCACTCGTGTACAAGCAGAGACAGATCAAGGCAGTGCCAGCTGATGAAGTCTCCGTGTCAGTCCATCTACTCAGTGTTTTCCCAAGTGAGATTCAAACATTTCAAGCTTTGCAAAGAAGTGGGAATGGAGCTCAGTTGTTCAAAAAACAGCATCCAGCTGCAACAGGAGATCTTGTTTTCCTTCTTAGGATCCTCTGTGGTTGCTTTATGCAGTATTGGAGACTGACTGTGTGGACAGGAGCGCCCTTGACACACAATCTTGACCCAGCACAGACTGGAGTAGTTTGGACACACATCCTTATCTGATCTGATCTGATCTGATCTTATCTTATCTCCTCAGTGGCTAGTTAGCCTCAAACTTTCCTTTTCGGGGAATTCATATATAGTTATTTCCTGCAGGGGAGAAAAGTATTTTCACTTCTGTCTGGTTTGGGGGTGTTTGGTTTTGGAGAAAAGGGCTTTTTCCATAATGGAGTAATACCAGTTCTTCTGGAAGGGATTACACTTTCAGTTGTGTAAGTTTTTGGGGGGGATTTTCTGTTTATTTGTCTTTACTGATGGTGGTGGTGTGGGGGGTTTTATATTATCGATGGTAATTTTTCTCTTTCAAAGTAGTTTTCCTGGTGGATTTTATTATTAATTGCTTTAGTCCTTTTTAGAGTGCCGGATAATGAATTTTAACACACAAACCCCTCATACCTGGCTAAATGTTTGTTACTGGAATATCAAAACCAAAATAAAAATGCTTTCTGTTGTGGTGACTCATTGTTGCTGACTGCTCAGAGCCATTCAGTTAGCTGCTGACAGAAAGCAAGCTTTTTCACCTCTCCATCACTTTAAATCTAAAACTTTACATTTACTGTATGATTGGAATAAGCGACTCCTGCTGTGCCTAATGAATCCTCTTATTTAGCATTAGGTTCCATCAGAAAATGGGCCTCTTAGCAGATTGAGCCTAAACCTTAGGAATAAGAAGTTATTTAGTATGAATTGCATCAGTTAACACTACCTTTTGATGTAAATATTTTAAGGCTCATAAAAACTGGATTGATGTTCCTCTAGGGTAATTAAATGAAAATTTGGTAACTTATTAATATCTCTCTTTCTCTCTCTCTTTCTCACACTTTGTCTTTCCAAACTTATTGTCTCCCCTTCTCTTTCTTTCCCCTGCTGTTTTCTCTCCCTGCCTCTTTCTTTTTCTCTCTCCCTCCTCCCCCCTCGTCCCAAAAATGTGCCTTTACAGAAACATAAGGTAGATCTTTTCTACAAACTGCGGCATGTGATGAATGAGCTCATTGACCTCCGCAGGCAGCTGCTCTCGGGGCACCTGACACAGGATCAGGTGCGAGAGGTCAAGAGACACCTCACAGTGAGGCTGGACTGGGGCAATGAGTAAGTACTGGGTACTGTTTCTTCTAATTCTTCTCAAGTAACTTTTACTAACAGAAAACCCACCACAACATTTTCTTTCCAATAGCATTTGTGCACAGGGAGAACTTGGGATTATTTGAAAATCAAGTAGAACTTTTTACAGTGGGTTTATTGCCTTCTACAGTGAGTTTTGCTCTTGCTGTGAAATGAGCTGTTTACCAGTAGGCCTTTCCTAGGCCTCCCTTCACTTATAAAAGGATTAGGTCACTTTACTTACTTGGTATCAACCTAGAGAATATTAGGCCTGGGAGGATATGTTCAGAGGTACTTAAAACACATTTTTCTTCCACTAAAGAAGTATTTTAATGGTTGGTGCAAAAAGTAGAGGATCTCACAGTTGATGGGGACATTGGAGCTGAGGCTGTGGTATTTAGACTTTTTGTATCACAACTCTTCTCAGAGGTTTAGACTCTCCTTGGTCAGCTCCATGGTGAATTTGTGGAGAGGTTTTTTTAAAGCCAGAGAGAACTGCAATTCATTCACACAGAAGTAGTAATAAATTGCCATTAGACAAAAAACAGCCCTTGGCCAGACTTGTGTGTCCTGAGGTGTGGATCAGGCAGGTAAGTTGTGCATGACACACGTGACACTCACTCTCAGACAAACAGCAACTGCTTTTCCACTGGGAGTGGGATTAGTGCTAATGAACATGTGGGAGTGGGGAAGAGTCCTGTAAGTTGACAGCTAAGGAGAAAATCCACTGTTTTTCATTAAGCTATGTTTGTTTGATTCTGTTCTGTAGTCGCCTACCTCAAAACCCCCTCTGAGGGACATACCTGAACACCCTGCTGAAGGTTTAGCAGCCCCCTTGCTGCACTTCATGTCTCTCTTGTCAAAAGAAAGCTCTGAAGGACATAGACCAGTAGATTGCATCAAGTCTTTGCTCTGCAGTGCGGAATTACAGATACTTTCCATTCTTATTCCCAGTAGAGTAAATGGGAACCAAGAGACTGTTTTTGAACATTATGCCTGCCTGGTTTTGCTCAGAGTTTATGGATCAAATTAGCAACAGGAAGCTGCAAAAATGCTGTGAGGAAAAAAAAAAGATGAGGAGAGCAGACAGCAATGCAGCAGTGAAGAGAATAGGTTGTTCCGTGAGGTGGCTACAGACCTTTCTTGATGTAAAACCATTAAATAGGAATGTGATTCAAACTATAAAGGTAAATCTAATGCATGACAATTATGGAGAAGCATCAGTGAAATCAGTAAATATATTCAGGATTATATTAATCTACTCAGGATGCTTATTTAGGAGAAAAAAAATTCTGTGTTTCTTACTACAGGTATTGAACTCCCTAGAGAAAGAGGTGCATGATATCAGAGATACATGCAGTATTTAAATCTAAATATTTGGGACTTTGAGGGTATTTCTGCAACAGCACTCTTTTCCACAGAATTTCTGGAGGAGTTCTGCTACTTTCTTCTATCCCCCTTCTCTGGGTTTTATCACAAAACTTACGACCACCTGTGTTAATCTGCTAAAAACATTAATGATTTTCATAGACACATTCACCTCGTACTGCCCTTTCTCAAGTATTACAGTAGTGTTAATTGCTTGCTCTGTCATACTCAAGATTTGCAAATAAAATAAATGGAAAAAAATTGTTAATAATGTGCATTAATGTTGTCTGAGAAGATTGAGTACCTGCAGTTTGAGCAGGGCTGTAATTACTCAAGGCAGCACAGTCTAACAGGAGATCCTCCATGGCTGAGTAGCTCTCAGGAAACAGGTCACCTCACCCATCTAATGTTAGTGAGAGGCTACTGTTGTCCTGGCCTTGAGCATTAATGAACTGTACGCTTTGGGAAGGAGTGATGCAAACATGAAACTCACACTTCTTGTCACCACCAGTCAGGGATTTTTTTTCACTTTGTTAAACTGGTACAATTTTCTCTTAAATACACTGGCAGGGGCTCAGCCTTCATCCCTTGTGTCCTGGTGGGAGCTGGTGGAAATGAAGGGACAGATACATTCCTTGGAGGAATAGCTGCAGATTTCTTTTTTTGTGAAAGAAGTCATTTAGACCATTTTCAGACCTTTTATTTGCTTACTTTTGTGTGCTTACTATAAATATTAAGAAGTTTTGCTCTGTAGTTTGGCCATTTAAAATGTGGGGATATTATTTTACAATTATTGCTGCTAACCCTCTGTATTGTTGCTAATCATTCTTGTAACACAATACTGGTTGCCCCTTCCTATAGCAGTTCCATTTTCTGTTGCTTACACATTCTTTCTCCTCTGACAAAAAACAGATTCTGGACTCATCCTTTTTTTCATTCATTCGTGCTTTATTCCTTGTTCTGGTTACCCCCAGGTAGCTTGGGTTTGCTCACATGCAGGGCTGATACTGCTGCTATAGAGGTTTGTGTATTTCCCAATCAGAATTTGCTGCCTTCAGATGAGCATCTTGCTGGTTTTAGACTTGCCCTTTTAAGCATCTCTCTGTGTATTTTTGCACGGCCAAAATCTCATCTACTGTTTTCTTTCCTGCATACCTCGCTGGGTTTTATACAGAATACTGCAAATACTTCTGCTTTCTGAAAATGTTTCACTCTGAGACAATTGGCCGTAATATTGATCTATGGAAGTCTGAAATGCTACTGGAAGTGTCCAATGGTCTGTAAATAACGGGAAAAAGTTGTAAAGCAGGAAACAAACATTATAAAGCTGAAGTCTGCTCTTTATCATCTCATTTAAATCATGTTATAAAGTGGAATCTTCAGTTCTTCATCTCATTTTCTGTCATGTTTCAGGTAAAATAGATACTTGATTTTGAAATTTTTGTTTAGGTTTTTTTCTTCTACATGAATGGATAAGACTTTCAACTTTTACTATTGTTTAGAATGGGAAATCAGAATGCAATTTTTTTTGCTGCTGAGAAGCTGTTTCATTGTAAAGACTTTTGCATCAAAAACAGATGAGGGAATCTGCCTGACAGAACTTCTACTTGAAATGTGAATCCTCTGCTTCTGCTTCAGTGCCAAAAGCTAATTGCAGCCCTATGTGCAATACCTTGGGTGCCAGAAAGGCAGATGAAGCTTTCTTCAAAGCTTCATCTTTCATCTCTTCAACTTGAAAATCAGAGGTCATCTCACCTGATCTTCAGGATCGATTCTTTCAGATTAATGTAGCACCTGTCAGGAGATCACCAGAAAGCATCCAGGTTTCCTTTCATGCTTGGAGAAAACACTTCCTTCCTTGTAAATGTGGGATAGATACTCTGTGTTTAGGGTCAGAAACAGAGTAAGGAGGGGGAGCCACCAATACCTTGGTATTTTTGACAGATAAAAACCATAAACAAGATGAGTTTGTAGGCTTCTATTACTTTTTAGTCAAAGGTTATTCTTTTTTCTCATAAAATGTTATTAAAATCATAGCATTAAAAGAAATCTTCCAAATAGTTGCCATAAATTCTACACAGAAAGATCCACAGGCAGCCAAAAGGTACAAAGGAGTATTTAAAAAGAAAAACAAAGGGGAAAATATCAGCAATAAATCTTTCACACTGTCATACAAAGAAAATGAAACACACTTTTAAAGTCATGGTTTTTCTCCTACCTCACAGTTACAGCTGGAAATCCAGTAGCAGTTGCAATGTTAGTACCTGCTAACTGCTGACATCCACAACTGTGGGGGGGAATTGTGTCACCCAGTGAAGTCAGCACAGTCTGAAATTTCAAAAAGCCCTAAATTTCAGTGCTCTCATGCTCTTAGATTATTTGAGGGCTTGGAGTGATTTACCCTCTTGTCATATTTTCTTGACATAAAAGGAATTAGAATGACTTTTTGGTAGTGTTGCAACAATTAGCTTAAAGTTAGTAAAATACATCTGGAGATAAGAATTAAAAGTACAGGTGATACCTGTTTTGAGAATTAAATGCAGTTTTATTGCAGTAGTTGTCATTGCATCGAAGGAGATTGAAATGGGAGAGACCAACTTAACCATAGTAAAATGCCTTTAAGAAGGTTGCAGGAAGAGCAGGTGCCATTTCTGTCTAAATGTACAGCATCTTTCCCTCTCCTGAACGGGCTTGGAGTAATGATTGAGTTGGGATTGAAGGTGTAAGAAACTTTCCTGAGTGTCAGTCTTTGAGGAAAAGCTGAAAAACCTTTCTCTGTAGCCTGATACAGCCATGCTCGGAAGTATTTGCTACAATTCCCTTTTATCAGTTCCTAACTAAGATTATTTACCTTCATCTCATCGTCTTCATTTTAAGACATAATTTCCTGTGTAGCATTACATCAATACTTTACTAATTTCTTTATAGATTCCAGCCCCTGCAGTTTTTTATATAACTTAAAATAACTTAATTCTGTTAAAGAAAAGGATCAGGTTGTATTCGCAGAGTCTCATTTTGACAAACAGGTTTTTTTCATTTATTTAATTTTCCATGGATTTCTCTATTGTATTTCCATCAAAGTCTGTTTTAAAGTCTGTACATAGTTGATGTGAATCACTGCCAGGATCATTTTCTTTGCCTTCACCATCTTTATTTGTGTAAGAGAGATACAAATTATATTGAATGAGGCTTTGATATAGTGAGAGAAGGAATACAAGAAAAATTGGTGGCTGCAAAATTAAAGCTGAAAAGGTTGAGGTAAAGTTGACATTTTTGGAGCAAAGGGGATGAGATCTTGCACCCTCCAGAGATGTGATGAGTTCTCCCAATCTGTTCTCCAAGACTGAGTTTGCATCTGAAAGATTTATTTTTTTTAAGTAAAACGACATACTTCTGCAGTTGTCCTGACTTGTAGTTTTACGACTTCTAGAAGCTGTGGTGTTCGTATTGTAAATATAAGAACATACTGGACATTAGGACTATTCTTCAAAATTACCATTAAACCCAAGCTGGTTTTTCTAGAAGCCCGGTTAAGCTTGAGTTGTGTGTTCACCCCTTTCAGTATTAAAAAGCACTCTATTTTTGTCGGCTGGCTGGATTTCATATTACTTGAGAGAAAATTATCTAGAGATTTTAGGTGGTGGAATTTTAAAATAGTTTTCCCCCAGAGAAAAGAAAATTGTGAAGGTTTTATGTAGAAGAGGAAGAATGTCTAAATGCCAGCTGGAAGTATCCCAAACAGATGCAATGAGAGGTAATTGATAGACTTGGTGATATTTTGTAGGTATACTTGGGAAAAAATTTTGAAGGGCAGTTCAGTGTGAAGGCAGAATAAAAGAGCACGAGAATTTGCTTGTAAAAGAAATTATTGTGTAGACAGGAACTGTCAAATAAACAAACCAGCACATTATGTAATTTTTATGCATGCTCTGTTTTGGAGAAATACTGCCTGGCAGCTGGGGCTCTTCTATTCCCCCAGTGTTTGATAATAGAGAGGGAAAGTGGGCCACTGACTGTCACTGCCATCTCAAGCATTATGTTGTCAGTCCTTCACAGGCAAAAAAATAACTGATACAAATTGAGTGTACAAACCTGAACTTCCACCTGCACAGTAAATGGCCGCATGTTTGTGCTCCAGCCAAGACACCCTTATTTGCTGGGAGCAAGTGTTGTGCAGGATTAACATAGTATTAGAGAATGAGAATCTTCTGGGCTGAAAATCCACGGTGTTAAGGGATTTAACTAAAAATAGGGTATTAGATAAGTTTCACAGGGGTGCTGCTGCAGTCGTGTTGAACATTATTAAGCAGAAGATAATACGTTTGTCACGTTCTGGGTAATGAGTGCAGGCACTGCTTCACCCCAGCTCTCCAGAGAGCTGAAATGATGGGAACAGAACCTCGTCAGGCTGGGGTTGGCTTGGCCAGGTTTTCCTGGGGAATTTTAACAGAGCTCCGTGACTGCCCTGGCACTGCAGTGCACACACAAGTGGCTCTGATAATGTTAGTGGGGAATAATTTGTTCGTATCTGTGTGCTGAGGGGAAATCCCTTTATCAGCGTACTTGAGGGGTGGGAGCGTGCACACGTGAATGACGGTATTTTGGAGGTTGTTTAGGTACTCACATTCAGGAAAGCTTCTGTGAATGAATTTGATGAGCATTAACATTTTCTAAAAAAGACCTTTGCAGTGATCTCTTACTGATTTTACCATTTTTTGGTATTATATATTTTTGACTTTCTGTGCTGGCAGCTGCAGGTAAGGATTACCTGGTGTGTCCTTATTTTAATCTTTTTCATTTGGTAAATAGATAGTCATTTTCATCTTTGCAGCTGCAGTTTTCAGATACTGATGCTGGGCCACAGATAACCTGTGTTTGATAGGCTTAATCAAAACAAAGTGTGAAACCATCACTTTCACAATGTAGCATTAGAGTTTGGTATTTGACGGGAAACTGCATTGTTCCCTTTTTTCCATGGAAAACATAATTGATTTTAGCAAAGAACTGTGAGTGTGGAAATTCCAGTTTGTCAGTGGGGTGTTTCAGTGACCATACAGTGCTGCCAGGGCAAGTGAACAGGGCTGAGCTAGATTTTTGAGATGTGATGGATTAGGGATATAAATAAAGAAGGAAACCCTGGTTAGGCAAAGTTTCAAAAAATAATTACGGAGTTTGAAAACTTCTGGGTAAGGTTTAAAAGCACCGTGGTGAGCAAAGGTCCTGAGCTTCCTCCAAACTGCTGGTTCTCCCTGGCTGTTGTTTTAAGGCAATTGCTCAGAAAGAGACACTGGATTGCCTGGAGCCTTCTGTTATTGCTCCACACAATTACTCTGCAGTACCAGAGAGGCTTTTCTCAATAAAATTTTTCATTTGCCATCAGGAACAAGTCTGTGCAGAATGTTTCCCTCTCTGATTACAAAACTAAATTGACTTTTGCTTTTCTTTTATAGTTCATGACAGAAGGAATGCCAAGGTAGTTCATGAGGGCACCTCTTCTGAAGTTGTTTTTTTTTTTTTCTTTAAGACTATCAAGAATTTCAGTATAAAATGTCTAGAAGTGAAGTATCAAAGCCATATAAGACAAAAGCAGGAGAATGGTTAACTCATGTGTTGGGTTTTTTTCAAATTTACTCCTAATGTGTGTTTAGTGTAGCTTTTAATTGTAATGCTCAGAACTCTTTGTGCCTCAGAAACTGAAGATCTATGGAGCAAAACTTGGGTTTTGTCACCTTTAAGATTGTCTCATTTTGCTGTCTACAGTTATTAATTAATCATTAACAGTTTTCATTTATTTGTCTGGATGAAGAAGATCTTATTCTGTTTGCTACTCATGTGAAGCTGTGACCTGCACTGCCTTCCTTACAGCTGAATTCCTTAATTAGTCATCTTTGCACTGGGATTCTTTTTTTATCAGTTTAGATGTTTGATTTGAACCAAAATATTAATTCTGTTCAGAGTAATTAAAAATATTTTGTGTGTGTTAAATACAGATAAGGTTATTGTTATTGTAGTTATTGTTTATTATTTTAAAAAATTACTATGTTTTCACAGTACTAAAGTTGGGGGTGAAGTTTTATGAACACCAGGAATATCAAAGCAGCTTCCCAAGGCTCGGGATCTGTTGGCACATTTGAACAGGGCTATTAATGGAACTTTTTCATTTCTTGGTGAAGGATCTTACTCAAACACAGCAGCAGAAACCAGAGTATGAACTTTATTTGCCTGCTACATTTCCACGTACAAAATTAAGTTGTTTTGGGTATTGCACCAACATATTGGCCAAAAGCTTCACCTGCATTAATCGCCAGAGCTCTGCTGAAGTCAGGGAACAAAAAGTAACAAGTTTGTAAAGGGATTTTTTGATACTTGCATTAAATTTTCTTTAGAAGGGTTCTGTGTTTAATGGTTAACGACTGCAGTCAGGCTGGAATAATTGAGTATTTCCCTACCCTGGAGGAGGCACATGCAGAAGGTGCTAGTGGCCATTCATGTACCACACTGACACTGCTCCCTCCTTCTCTTCCAGGCATTTGGGCCTTGACTTAGTTCCTCGGAAGGACTTTGAGGTTGTGGATTCAGATCAGATCAGTGTTTCAGACCTTTATAAAATGGTAAGAAATTCTGTGGGAGATTCCTCTGAGTTTTCACTGGGGGAGGGAAAGAAGGGAATATGTTTTTATTCTTTACTCTTACATGTTTTCTTGTTTGAAATGATGTTGTAAGCTAAATGTGTTCTTCATTTGCACCCTGACCACCAGAACAGTGTCTCTGGTAGCCTGAGTACCCTAAGCAGTGGGATGCTTTGATACATTTTAAGTTCCATTTACAAAGTAACGTGGTGTCAACTCTTGGAAGGTTCTCTGAACCCAGAAGATCCGTGAGAGCCACTATTTGATTCTTTCAACAGATCTGCAGATGAAGAATACCTGAGTGAAAAGTCTGGGTTTAGTGGTTGCATAGATAATAAACCTCTTTGCCCTGCTACAAAGACTTTTTGAGCTCACAAAAAAAAGGGCAGAGAGGAGGGAGACCAGTGCATAAGTTAATTTAAGCAAAACTAATCCTCGAACATTGAAACCATCCCTGTTGTATGTCAGTGCTCCTTAGAAAACATGGGGTGCATTTGAATAAGAATATTTGGATTTTCAGGTCAAGTAGTATAATTGCTTCACTGGAGTGAGTTCCAAATTCTGTCATCGTTAGTCACTTGTACTGTCCTGTTGGTACATAATGAAGTTGAAGTTGTTTTGGAAATGTAAATTGTGCCATTAATGAACTGTAAAGTCACTGATGCATGTTACGACTTAACTGTGTTTGGGTTCTTTGTTAGTAGGACTAACACAGATAATTTTGGTTTGGATTGTGATGTAACTGTAGAGGGAGAAACAGCATGTAATGTTCAGCATGTAAGCAGCATGGAAAATTCAGGAAAGTGAATGAAAATCCTTCCTCAGAGGCTGTTTTATCTAAAAGAAAGCCCCAAACAACCTAAGTAAAAAACCCTCAGCAATTATTTTATACAACTTCTTCACTTAATATCTTCCAAAGAAAATAGAGTGTTTTCTACATAATGTTGTTACAGTGTCACTCACTTCTAGGAAGCTTTTGATTTCCTATTTTAAAACAATTTTGACTTCTAGCTATTTAAGATCAGGGGCAGAGAGGTCCATGGCTTGGTGATGGGTTTTGGTGTGCAAGATGTAACTTTTCCTTAAACCAAATGCATGTTTTGTAAACAGGCTGGATGCTGTTACTGGTTTGGATTATTTGCACCATATAACAGTGGATTGCATGGGAAGAAATAAGAAGTGTTGCGTAAGAAATATGAAAGTACACCAGTCTATAGTGCTAATTTTTAAAGTTCTTTGCTAATTTGCCATGGTCTGAGAGAGTTTGGTGCCAGTACAGCAGAGTTTTCCTTCAGTACAGCATGGAAATAACACGGTACCAAATTCCATCAGTGAAGACTCAGAGAGTGAGACTAGTTGCTAACTAAGGATTGGTTTATTACTCTGAGGTTTATTCTGCACATTTTTTTACTCTGAACACTTGGAGTACTGCAAATAGGCAATATTTATTCCAGAGCAGTCTGATTATGTCACCCCTTAGTCCTGTGACTGTCTCTGTGCTGCTCCGTTCTGGGCAGGGCTCAGGACACCTCCATTACTCACTTCACACTTCACTGCTGCCGGAGTCTGTAGATGCAAGAGGACAGTGCTGTCTAATCACATCTCTTCACAGTCAGGAGGCAATTTCAGGAACCAAAGCAGCTGAAAACCTGTTACTTTTTTTAAACTTAAATTTAGTAAAAAATGAAGGAAGGGTATGTTGGTGACTTAGGTTGTTTTAGGGTTATTTTTAATGTGGTTTGAGGATTGTTTTTATTATTTAACAAAAACCCAGGGAGAAAATCCTCCTTACTTGTGATGAAATACTTAATGGATTCTCAAATGAGCAGTGAGGTTTTACACTGTAAAATAATCTTGCAAGAATAGATGTGAGAGCCAAATTACTTTCTTATATTTTCAGGATTGTAGGATGTTAAATGTAACATAGAAAACACTCATTAGCAGAGCAATGGCTGAGGTAACACAGCAAACTTTTCTCTCTATGACAATAGATTCAAGCATTTTTTACTCAGTCATCAAACTTAGCACTGCTCCTCTTGATAAATTGTAAGTTGTTAAATCTGAGCCTCTTTTTTAGCTCTCGTGTTTCATTGCTAAGTGTGTTTGTGACTGCTGGGTGATGCTGCATTCATCTCTTTGGCAGAACCGTTGTGCTCTGAGGCCTTGCACATCCTGCTTCTCCACATTACTCGTTCTGAAGCTAAATGCCAGTGGCTGCAGGATGCACAGCATTTGTCAGGAGTTGTTGCTTTGCTCCTGAAGGAAAGCAAATTGCCCTTTCCCTACGACAATGTTTGTGACTTTAATCAATATGACAGAACGCTTTTTAAAAATACATATTACTTTTGAATGGTGGGAAAATGCGTTCTCAGGATTCTGCCACAGAGCTCAGTGCTGGAGTTGCTACTGGATTGAGATTGTCATTTAGGAACACAAAGTCCTGCAGAGTGTCAGGAACACTTGGATGGCACATTTTAGTGGAAGGGGTTACAAGTCACAAACGTCTCAAGTCATTTCACAAATCAGAAATGTTCAAAGCTGGTGATTAATTAGATTTAGCTTTTCTATGAAGTTATTGAAGTGGGTGTGTGTCTTCAGGACAAGTTCAGGAGGTGCATGAAAGGCACAGCTGTTGGCTGTGTAACTGCTGCAGCTCAGGCATTTCTTCCAGATCTGTGAGAGAAGTGCCACGAGCTCTCCAGAGCTCCTATTAAAAAAAAATAAGAGTTCCTAAATAAATAGTTTCAAATCAATGCTGCCATCACCTCATAACCGCTTATTCTTTATTCAAATGGTAAATATGATTGGTAAGAAGGAATAGTCAAGAGAATAAGAATTCAGTTACCCAGAACTCTACTAGATAAGGAAAACAACTGAACACAAACTGGACAGGAAGATCATGAAACCTTTGTTGTGATTTTCTTGCTTGTTCATTGTTAAACAAAGCAGATGGACAGAGAACAGGTTTGTGTAGGTTGGGTTCTAAAGCCCAGTAAGAAGTCAGATGAGAATATGAGGGCAGAAAGCAGTTTAAGACTGATTTGGGAATGAGGGGATTCACTGATCAGGCGTTGCTAGGACAGGAATGAGGAAGAACAACAATGAAAACTGATATTGGTAGATAAGATATCATGGAAAGAGGTTTGATGGGGAAAAGGAGGTAAGGAGAATTGATAGCTCTTTCAGTAAATTAAGAATAAAACCACAAGATGCTCACTAACAGGCCAAGTTGGATAAATTTAGAATTCTTCATTTCCTCCAGGCGTTAGAGCGAAAGGGAAATTGAGATTACCAAGAGCAACTTTACAAGAACAGAATTTTATAGAGGAGTATAATAGAATAGCACAAATGGGTAAATAGAAAAATTAGAAAGGCAATGCACAAATTTTAATATAACAAGTAAATGTGGTCAATTGTATCAAGAAGCAGTTTTATATAAATAACCTGGTAGTAACTAGGAAGCTAAAGGAAAGTTTTTATACTGGGGAAAACCAACTGGCACATGATGCAAGAAAGTAACGTGGCGTTTAATGTCCTTCTTGCCCCACTAAACTCCAGTAAGGTGTTAACTTTATCAAGAACCTTTTAGTTCCAGGGGATTTAGAACTGTGTACATTCCAGTTGGGATCTCTAGAGAAGCCACATCAGACATGTTAGTGATAATCATTGGGAAGATGGGTAAGGTTCCAGAACACCAGCAAAGGGCAAGCAAACTTCACACCTTAAAAATAAGTGATGGAGGAGGAGCTAGTAATTGTTCTCTCTATAAAAAATGCTGGAAAATAATAATAATAATAATAATAATAATAATAATAATAATAATAATAATAATAATAATAATAATAATAATAGAAAATAATAATTACTTGCAGCAAGGACATGAGGATGGAGTGTGAATTTGTCCAGAATAAGCAATTTTTGAAAGTTTCAATGTGTTTCCAGAACACGGATATGTCTAGTGGAGAGAGGAGAAGCAGCTGATGCCATATTTAGACTTTGATAAAGATTTTAAATGTTTGTTTTAATTTAAATTCTCCAAAGGTCATTAGTTCTAGATGAAATTACTGTAAAGTAAATACAGAGCTAATTAGAAAACCCATGCTCAAAAAAAAAAAAAAAGGGAGAATGGTTGTCAATAATTTGATTAAATAGAAGGAGGGATAAATTAGGTGACTTTCTTGGGGTCATCCTCCATTTTGTAGTGCTTCAAGTTTGATTAAGGACTAGATGATGAAATAGGGAGTCTGCTGACTAAATATACAAAATCCACGAAGTTGGAAATAGTATTTCTGATTCTTTCAGTGCAGGGAAGGATCAGAATTCCAAATAATATAGAAGAAATTATATGAAAAATGTAGTATTCCAAGGAGAATCATAAATGTAAGGTTTTAACTCCTGCAGTCAATTGTTGCCTCAGAAATACAGATTGGGACACTACAAGCTTAGATTGTTTTGTAGAGGAGATTTGAGGTTATAATGGAATCACAAGCTGAATTAATTAATCTTTTCATCCTAATGATGGATAAGAAAAGAATCAATAGGCCTAGGTTTCAATAGCAAGGAATCAGTTTAAGCATCACAAAACACTTTGATGAGGACAGATATACTGAACATCGTATCTGTTAAAGTTTGCACAACCTTTACAGACAACTATCCTTTGGGAAAAATAAAGGTAAAACTGATTTTTTTTTTTTAGAAGGAAGATAGATAATTCCTTAACAGTCCTACTTTTTACATCACCTTGGAAGACTTTTCAGGTTGGAAGGGGGCCTCAGGGAGGTCTAGGCAAACTTCCTACTCTCAATGCAAGGTCAATACTGAACTCAGACCAGGCTGCTCAGAGCTTTGTCCAATTGGATGTTGAAATTCTTCAAGGGAAAGGGTTGGATCCCTGTTCTAATGCTTGGCTGTCCTGATGGAGTTATATTTTTCCTTGTTGGAATGTTGGGGTATCCCATGTTGTAGTTGATGACCACGGTGTTTTGGCCAAGCTGCTGTGCAGCTCAGTGGAGAGCCTGGCTGCCTCTTTGTGCTGGGAACTTCATGGTTACAGGAAGGCTGCCACAGGTCACCTACAAACCTTCTCTTCTCCAGACTCAAAATGCTGCATTCCCTCCATCCTCCTCAAACACCTTGTGCTGCTTCGCTGTCCTTTGCTGAATGCAGTGTTTCAGCTGTAGTTTACTCAGTGCTGAGGAAAAAGGAGTGTAGTAAATGTTATTCTCAACCTACTGACTCGATTCCTGATAAGAGAAACAGTAAATGGTTAAATGTCCCTGCTGCCAGAGTGCTCCCCTGGCTTACGTTTGGCTTGCTGTAGTAGGACTCTGCCAGTCTGCTGCCCCCAGTTTAGGATCATCTGGGAATTCAAGGCCACATAGGTTTCAGGAGAGACCCCTGAAGAATCTACACCATTAACCACTACCTTTGGAGCCTGAAAATCCTACTGTTTGTAGGGTTTTTTGTCAAAATAGTTCAGTCTACCCGTGCAGGTGTAACTTTACAGCTGGGGTACAGGAATGCTGTGGGAGACTGTGCTGAGGGCCTCGCTGAGCAGAGGAGAAACAACAGCCACTAATCTTCCCTCATCTACTGATTTGGTTATTTTACCTCAGGAGAATCACTTGATCCAGCATAATGTACCCCTGATAAATCCATGTTGGCTATTTTCAGTCACCCTCCCATCCAAGTACCCAAAAATGGCACGTACCCTCTGGGCACTTTGCCTGGCCAGAGGCAAGGGCACGTAAAATTAACTCAGTCGGTGATTGTAGTGTTATAACGTGGTCCTGAAGCATAAAGGCAGAGAGTTAGTCAAATCTTATCTTCTGATTGTGAAAAATTTAAAACCTGAGGTTTTTACGACTTACTGTTACAGATTTACCTCAGTGCACACTCTGTAAGCAGCAGTGTTTGCTGGGGAATCTCTTCAGGCCACCTCTTATATTTGTGTTGCTTGAGTTTCTCTCCCACCTTCATACTTGGATTTAGAGATTAATTTAATCAAAAGAAGTCTGGGCACCTTGAGTAGCTTAAATAACTGATCTTTTCTATGCCAGCTGATTCTGAGTGCTTGCAGGTGACAAAAAGATTAAATAGGCAACTCAGCCAACTTAAAGGCTTTTAACATTCAGAAGATGATGCAACATTTAGACAAACAATGGAGCTGGGGATCATTATTTTTCTACTGAAAATGTGAAAGAGGGCATTTTTGTAACTGTGAATGTAAACAGATGTCAAAATATGCCATTTAGAATTCATAGAATTGTTTAGGTTGGAGTAGACCTTTAAATCATTGAGCTCAACCATTCCCCCAGCACTGCCAAGGCCCCCATGTCCCCAGGTGGCACAGCTACACGTCTTTTAAATCCCTTCAGGGATGGGGACTCCACTGCTGCCCTGGGCAGCCTGTTCCAATGCTTGACAACTCTTTGGGTGACAAAATGTTCCCTAGCAGCCAATCCAGTAGTGAGGGGCCCGAAACTGAACGCAGGATTTGAGATGTGGCATCACCAGAGTCAAATACGGGGGTGTCCTTGGCCAGCTGGGCCCACTGCTGGCTCGTGTTCAACTGGGACCTCCCCAGTTAACCAGGACTGCTGGAGAGGGATTGAAAGGGGCTCAGTGAGCACTTCTGCCAGCTCCATCAGTATCGATATCTTCTCAGTTTATTCTCATTATCAAAGGTCTCTCTCATTTTGTGGTAAAAAATCTTATCTGTGTTCTGTGTGAAAGATGGTGTCATAGTTAGAGAAGAGTATTGCCACATACACTTTGTGGACAATCTTTTACTTTCTCCTCCTTTGAAGCTTCGTGTTTGTCAACAGATCTGCTAATTCTGATACAGAGTGAAAATGTTTGGTCAGAATAAGATGTTGGGTTTGTAACAGAAGGAGAGAGGTGGGGTGAATGAAGAAAGTATTTAATAATGTGTGGTAGTGTCAGTGTTAATATTGTTTAAAATGCTAATTTTAAGATGATGTGTAGGGAAAGGCATGGGAGAATCATTAATGATGCTTTTTTAAAGCTCTCTGAAACCTTTTCAATTTAGATTAGTATTTAAATCTCCCTTTGGAGATTAAATGGCCTCAGTGGGTCTTGCAGTCCATTTTCTGATTATAACATCTCCTTCTAGCATAAAAGGCTTTAAATACAGCATCATCCTCTGAATTTTGACATGTAGCTCTTTACACTGACGCTTCTTTACTGGTGTTGGGCAGCTGAAATTGTAGAAGAGTCTTTACCCATTTCTCAGGATTTAATTTTCTTGTTAGAGCAAAAAGTTTAAACAACATGTCAAATCCATCTTTCTTTCTAGATGCCTGTGTTTTTTAACAAATGCACCTTCTCACAGACAATATACCAAGAGATGAGGATCAGTGGTGAAGTATCTTCCCGTTTAGCAAGAGAAGACAGATTATACAGAATAATGAAATTTCCAACACTATAACAGCATTTCTTTTTGAAATTCTGTCTAACTTGTGACAGCCATTTACTTTAAAAGCTAAGGTAAATACCCCCTGTAAATTTAAGTAGTTAGGTAAAGAAACAGCTTAACTGAGAAAAACCTTTAGGAAAGCAAGTGGTCTTGTGAGTGATGATACACTGTGAAAAAAAGGCCATGGAAGGTTGGTAATCATTTTGAAAGTCATATTTTAGAATTACTGTTCTAATGCTACATAAATATAAAGTAAGTGTTTCTTACTTTCAAAAAGGTTTAAATTTTGCTCTTTTGTATCTCCACAGCATTTGTCAAGTAGACACAGTGTCCAGCAGAGCACATCACAGGTAAATACCATCCACATTTGAATTTTTTGTTGTCTTTAAGTTTCTGGTAATGTAGGTAAATGTGTGATGGAGATTACTGGGTAAGTCCTTAACAACAGATCATTTCCTCAGAAGATTCCCAAGTATTCAAGTCACTAAGGTCCTTCTTCAAATTCCATTTAGGTCTCTTTTCCTGAGCTTGTAACTGTTGTTCTTAAAAGATCAACTTGTGTAGTGAGATCAAAAGCCTCACTCTGCCCGTGTGACTTTTCTCTCTACCTGCTAACATGTGGCTTAGTGGCTTCTTTTCCACACTTGCTTTCTGTACTACTATAATCCGGTCCTGGTCATGGAATCTGGCTTTGATCTTTACAGAGGTCTGTGCTTCCACAGGTACCTATCTTTAAAGAATGAGGATTTCCTTGGATTTAATTTAAAATCAAGAACAAAATTCCTTTTAAACCAGTACAAATCTGAATTGTAAGTCTAAAAATTTAAGATTTTCTTGGTTAGAATGTAGTTGTCTATGCATTCAGAGGAGATGAACATAGTGAACTTAGGATATTCATGCAACCTGTTTATTAAGATCAGCATGAATGGTTGTAAAGGGTTGTAAAAACTGAAAGCATACATTTACTTATACTCTTTTTTTCTTTGGCCACCCCAGCATTCACTGCTGTAAATAGGTCTTGATATGTTGAGTCAAAATGTAAACCTTTCTAGTATTTGGCTTGATTGGTTTCTCATGTTATCGACCCTTATTAAGTTTTTTTATACCTGCAGGACAAACAGACCTGTTAAACCTGGTTCTAAGTCGTGGATTGTTTTTGGGTGAAAAACACCCTTAAGATTAGGTCCAAATGTTCCCCTAGGTCCAAATGTTCCCCCAGCACTGCGAAGCCCACCCCTAAACTGTCCCTGAGCACCACATTTACACATCTTTTAAATCCCTCCAAGGATGGTGACTCCACCACTTCCCTGAACAGCCTGTTCCAGTGCTTGGCAACCCTTTCTGTGAAGAATTTTTCCCTAATATCCAGTCGAAACCTCCCTGCCACAATTTGAGACCATTTTCTCTTGTCCTGTTGCTTGTTCCTTGAGAGAAGAGACCAACCCCCACCTGGCTACAACCTCCTTTCAGGGAGTTGCACAGGGCAATAAGGTCCCCCCTGAGCCTCCTTTTCTGCAGACTGAGCTCCCCGTGCTCCCTCAGCTGTTCCTCATCTGAGTTGTGCTCCAGACCCTTCCCCAGCTCTGTTCCCTTCTCTGGACAAGCTCCATCACCTCAGTGTCTTCCTTGGAGTGAGGGGCCCAAACCCCAGGATTTGAGGTGTGTCCTCACCAGTGCCCAGCACGGGGGGACAGTCACTGCCCTGGTCCTACTGGCCACATAAATGACCTCTATAAATGAATTGCAGCTGCTGAAAAGAAATAATGTAACGAATATTGTTAAAAATGCCTTGAAGTCCATCTGCTTTAAATGGAAATCATCAGGAACCACGCCAGTACTGTCTTATAATTCATTTTCAGTACCAGAATCAAGGCAAAATTTGAGAAATAGGCTTGACTTGCTTTACTTGATAAAATCAGATTTCCAATGCATAAACCATTTGTTTTGTATCTACTTGGTTATCACAGTTTCATCAATCTATTCAAATGAGAAGTGTTAAAAATAGAGGAAGAAAACTTAATCTAGCACCTATCTCTGAGGCAGAATATATTTGAGATTAAACTTTTACTTGATGGAGAGAGGAGAGGCAGCCTCTCAGTTAAAATGCTCAAGTTGGTCACATGTCCTTTATTTGTGAAGAACTGCCAGTGGTTTTCCCTGGTTTCAATCAGGTGGATACGATCCGTCAGCGGCACGGGGAAGCCTGTCGGATGCCAGTGCCTCACCACTTCTTCCTCAGCCTGAAGAGCTTCACCTACAACACCATTGGAGAGGACACAGACGTCTTCTTTTCTTTGTACGATGTCCGGGAAGGCAAACAGATCAGGTAGGAATGTGTCAAATAGCTGAAAAGGTTCCTAGGAAAAGAGGTGTGAACAGAGCAAACATAAACGCGTGGTGTGTTCTTGTGGCCAGCTGGATGGACAGAGCTGGTAAATCATAAGGTGCCTGCCCTGCAATCCTTACGTGGGAGTATCAGAAATACTGGTCTTTGTGCAGGAAATTTAGTGAAGCATTAGCAGCGCAGAGTGGTTGAATTTTTTAATTTTCTGACTTTGCCTTCAGACATTACTGAAGGTCTTGGTGTCTTGTCGCTTCCTCCTTAGGGCTGTTGGTTAAGAAGCACAAATAATGACAGGGCCAGGCTTTGGGGCTGGTTTGGGAAGGGACTGCTGTGTGCCTCTTTAACTCCCCTCCACTCCTTGCCTTCCAGGCCCGTCACAAAGTAGCTCGTTCTCATCACTGTATTGCTCTCAACATAAACTCTTCACATTCATTCCTGTGTCTGTGCTCTCAGTACATTGAATTAGTTGGTACCAGTGTTAGCAAACATGAGATAGGCTGGCTTTTCCTTTGAAAATATCAGAGTATGTAGAAGAGCATTTATTTTATGTCTTGGAAGTTTAGGAAGTGCAGCTTGGTCTGATCTGAAGAACAGCATGTTTGTGGGGTGTTCTGAGTTTTGGTAAAAGCATGTCCTGACAGTCACTTGCTGCCATAGTCAAAACTCTCCTAGTTTTCAGCAATTAGATTTAGATTTGTTTCAAAGTGAGGGAAGAGCCACAGAATATTCTTTCCTCTCTTCGGAAGAACATTATTATGTGAATAATGTTCATCCAAGAAAGTTCAGAGCAGAGTGATAACAGTTTTGTATCTCTTCAGAGTACATCCCACTAAATTTGGTCTGTATTACAAAGCTCTGATGACTTGATGGTATTTCCTGATATCCAGCTTAAACCTCCCCGACACAGCTGCAGCCATTCCCTGCTGTCCCTGGTCACAGAGAGCAGAGATTGGGACCCTCCCCTCTGCTGCCCCTCAGGAGGATATCGAAGGCCCCACTGAGGTCTCCCCTGAGTCTCCTCCAGGCTGAACAAACCAAATGCCCTCAGCCACTCCTCCTTTGGCTTCCCCTCCGGACCCTTCCGACCTCTGCAGCTCTGCGGACGCTCCAGTTGATGTAGTTTAGGAGGATGTGCCTATGATTCCTCTCTTGAGAGAATTACCAGAAAACAGCTGTTAAGAAGGAAAGGTGAAAAATGGAAAACCAGGCCAGAAAAATATGCATAACTAGTTCCTACTGCAAAGCAGTAAAATATTAAATAATTTAGATGAGCAAAGATGCCAGGAAGAGGAAGGGACAGGCAGACAAGCTGCTGCCAGCAGAAATTGCTTTGAAAAGAGATGAATTGTTTTGGGCTGCAGTCTGTATGTAAACACTGAGTGGAGAGCCTTAGGGAAAGATTTTGTCAATGATAAAAAGAAAGTCAAGAAAATAATAGTTATAATGAAAAAAAGCACAAAGAGTGGTTCAGGCAAATTTAAGTATATATAGTAATGCTTTTTTGTGCAAACAGTTGTTATTACTTAGCTCTTTGCATTAAGCATCAGTGGTCTGCTGTAGTGAAAACAGTGTATTTTTTGCATTTTCTTACATCCCAGAGAGTGCTGGGGAAGAAATGTGTAATGAGGCTGAGCTCTGTTTTGGAGAAGAAACCAGAAAACAGACAAATACATTGCTACAAATTTAGAATGATGTTTTTATATCTACTTTAGAACATTTTCTTTCCTCTCGGGAAATAGTACATTAAGGTAAAAAAACCCAAACAAGGCTTCTGCACACTGCACTCTAAATGAAAGGGACAAATTGACTTCTGAAATGGTTTGGAGGTTGATAAATTTCTTACCCAAGCAGCTCACGCTGGAGGCTGAGTGGCTTTCAGCATTAGTGCCTTGGACATGTGCTGGATTACAAACCTCCCTGAACCTGCTGGTGCTAAGAGTTATTTCCCAGGGAGGTTAAGTGAGGAATTGGTGAAAGTTGCAGTGTTTTTCAAGGGCTGAAGTAACAGCATGCACCAGGTGTGGATTAGCAATCAGAAAGGTGGAGCAGCAGCTGAAATACGGTTGGAGGTGGTTCCCAGGTTCTGAATACAGAAATGTTCCTGTGTTTAATGGTTGTCAGCAAAGGAGGAGCAGGCAGAGGGTGACACTGGGGAGCTCTGGACAGCGGGAATAACAACACTGCCATCAGAGGGGTCAGACCTAGAGGTAAACACAAGGAAAAGTTACTTCATTTTTAGTTGACAGAAATATAAGAAGTAATACTTGTAAGTAAATAGAACTTGAAGGCTCAAATAAAAAGGGATTAAAGCTTATTTGTCTGTTTTAAAGTATTTGGGATTTTTTCTTTTCTTGCATACAGAAGCCACTAGTCTGGCAACAAAATCTTTGTGATTCATCTTTAATAGCTCAGGTTGTTTGCTATGTGGAAGTTACGGGAAAATTGATTTGATAAGAGATCCAGTTTGGATTCTAGCCAGTGATTGTGAGACACCTTGGGATGAATGATCATTGAATGACCAAGTTGAGAGTAACATCAAAAAGACAGGAAAGCAAATGTTACTGTAAAGATGGTGACCTCAGTAAGGAAGGTGTCAATAAAGATCAAACAGAGATAGGTGAACTGATATAGAGAAAAGACATTTGAGAGTTGTCTGTTTCTTAATGATACTGTTGAAGAGCACAAAAGCAAATTGTTTCAGTATGAAGGGAAGATTAAATATATGGGAACAACAGAAAGTCTGTATCACATTCTGTGGTGAAATGGAGTCTGGAAGGCAGAATAAAGAAGGACAAACTAATGAAATTGCACAAACAGGGATGGGAAGAGACAGAAACTTGTAGAAAAAATACAACTAGCAGAAAGCATCAAAGACAAAAAAAAGAATAATTCTATAATACTTTTAATGCTTTGCCACCAAAAATTTTTTTTTACGAAATCAAGAAATAACTGAACAGATTAAAGGGGACATTAAGCCATGAGCAGATGTTTCCAAGATATCTGGAGTATTTAATGGCCGTTTTGCCTCAATCTCCCTAAGAAGGTCAGCCACAATCCGATGACAAATGCGAAAAGTTGTGGAACAAATAAACTACTTGTTAGCACTAAGAAGCTAACAAGATGGTAAGTAAAAGTCAACATAGATTTGTCAAGCACAAATCACATCAGAGCCAACTAATTTTGTTCTGTTATACGGGAATGCACCTCCTGCCTCAACAGAAGTATTAAACTTGATGTAATAAACAAAGAGATACAGGCTGGATGAAACTGCTCTAAAGGAGCTGGAAGCTGGTAGACAAAGTGATCCAGAGTGTTATTTGTGCTGAAATGTGCAACAAATAAAGAGACATATTTCAATTTTTTTGGTGTTTTTAGCATGATTTTGATGGGTGACAATACACTAAATTCAGTGAAGCAGTGAGGTTTAAACACCTATACAATAACTATTTTTCTAGGAAATGCATGGAATTATGCATAATTTAAAAATTACACATTCAAAAGTACGATAGCAGGCTTTTTCTGAAAATAAGCTTGAAAAGTCCACTAATTATCATAGAATCACAGAATGGTTTGGGTTGGAAGGGAACTTAAAGATCATCCAGTCCCAACTCCTGCCATGGGCAGGGGCACCTTCCCCTATCCCAGGTTGCTCCGAGCCCTGTCCAACCTGGCTTTGGACACTTCCAGGGATCCAGGGGCAGCCACAACTTCTCTGGGCACCCCGTGCCAGGGCCTCCTCACCCTCACAGGGGAGAATTTTTTCCTGATATCCCATCTAAACCCACTCTCAGTTTGAAACCATTCCCCCTTGTCCTCTCACTCCAGCCCTTGCAAACAGTCTCTGTCCACCTTTCTTGTGGGCTTCCTTCAGGTACTGGAAGGAGCAATTATGTTTCCCTGAAGCCTTCTCTTTTCCGGGCTGAACAATCCCAATTCTCTCAGCCTTCTGAGTATGGAATAAAAATATTTCTGTCTTATTTTTTCGTTATAAAGTTTATGTTTAAACATGTGAATGTTTTTCATTCTGCCTGCATCTTACCCTATTTTACACGCCACTGGGATTTAAAATTTTCTTGTCATCTAGAAATATCCTTAATTATGGAGAGTGAATAGAACAAAAGAGAAACTCTGATGTGATTGAATTGGAAGATCTGGGGGCCTAAGCAGTAATTATGCATGGAAAATGGTGCTGTGCATATTTCTGCTGGTAACTCCTCTGCCTGCCTCCTCCCACTTACTGAGCCTTTGCCATTCCCGTTATAGCAGCGACCTCCTCGTGACTGGAGGGTTTGGAAGATGTGCAGAGTGCCCGTGGTGGTGTTGATAGGAGTGACTGAGGGTGTCCACGTGGGCATTTCTCATACAGAAAGTGCTCAAACCTTTTGTTGAGAGACCAGATGTTCTCTGCGGTGTCCGTTTTAAATATCTGCCGTGTCTTTGGGGTGAGACAGGATTCTAACCACTGCCACACGAGGCTAGGAGTTGGATTGGGAAACATCTATTTCAGTGTTAAAATTTAAAAGCAGTAGCCAAAATGAGAAAAAACATAAGCTTGCTCTTTAAAGCTCTTGCTAATAGGTGATACGGAAAAATGTTTTTTGTGGAAATGTTCTCAGTTTGTGGGTGGATGATGGGGAAAATGTGAGCAGAACAGTCTGTCCCAAGTCTTGTCTTAAGGATTTAGCACCATTGACAAAGCGGTTCTCGGAAGAGAAACATGGTTTGGAAACATAATTATGGACTGAAAAAACGCTCTGGGTCTACATCAGGGTAGTTGGATTCAGCTGCTCAAAAGTCATCTGACATAAAATCATCTGCCCCTATTTTTCAAGGTTGAGTAAAAAAAATTCAGTGGCAATGTTTGGCTGTTAGTGCTGCTCTGCAGTGGGGTTTGGTGGTGACTGCAGAGGTAATGGAAAGAGTGGTTTCCCATCTCTAGATCTTGGGATACTTTCCAACCAAATTATTTTCTGTGATAAAAATCAGCAGACAAATGTGTAAATAGTTCAAGATGCTAGAGGGGTAAAAATCTTAGAGAGCATCATTATCAATTTAAATGTCTTCTTGTCCTTGTAAACAAGTTAACTTCTGGGGCATGACCTCACTGGGTTTGGGTTAACCAGTGTGTGAGTGTCAGAAGAGTTTTCTCAAGTTGCTACTCACTTGTACAACCTGGTCCTGTGGAAGGCACAATTCTGCACTTGAGTGGCAGGGGGAGGCTGTAAAAAGAAAAGGTTTGTGACAGTGTTTAGGTAGAGTAGAATGAAATGCACCACTTTGAAACACTGGATTTAGAAATGATGAATTTGTAGGGGATTTGATTTTCACTCTTTGTGTAGTAGGAGTTTCTGTGACACAGTATTCCCGGTTCAGACGTCAGGATACAGATCTATACCAAGCTGCTGAAGGTTACCTTGACAAATTTGACAGGAATCCTTCCTCTCTGTATTTGATGATGGCCATTAGCTCCATGGTTCAATCATCATTTAGTCATGATTTTTTGACTTTTAAACTGTCAATAAGAATGTAGATCAGCTGCTAAAAAATGTTAGCAGGAACAGTGTAGCTAAAATTACATTGTGCTTACACATGTCATCTCGAATAATTTTCCTGCAGCACTTCCTAATGCAGACAATTACCACTGTCAGAAGCTTCCATTTCAAACACTGAGCCAACTTCTGAAAATGCAATGGCAAATTTCCCACAATCCTGTCCGAGAAGGGGTTTAAATCCTCTCAAGCTCTGACGTGCAGGATCAGCATCCTTAATGTGGGAACGCCTGCTCAGAGCAACCCTACCTGCCCCAAGCCGGGGATGTAGAAGTTGTACACATTCTACTCACCAGATTCTGCTTGGGCAGAGGGAGGTTTGGCAGCTGAGAGTGGAGAGAGGGGGGCAGGTGGAATAAAAAAGAGTAAGACTGGCATTAATAAGGTCAGAAAAAGCAAAGAAGGGTCACTGGGTAGATAAATATGGTTGAAGTTGAATAGCTGAAAGAGAAATTGTTAATTAATGTGGAAGGATCCACAGAAAAAACTGTGTCAAACCAGTCTGACTGAATTCTCTCCCAGGAGATGGGACTGACCTGAAGATCCTTTTTCTGTATTGTTTCTCTCTCAAGTAGTGGCTCTGGGAGTGCTGGGACAACGTGTGGGCATTTATCCCCAGTTAATTGCTTTAAAATATTATCATGTTCCTTTATTGCCAGTTGCTATGTAAGGAAGTAGAAAATTATATTTTACTTTTATTGTGCAATATGCGCTAAATTTTTCTTTTGTTGTGTTTTTAATAGCATAGCTATTTTAAAATAGAAAACTTATCTCATTCATTGTCAGTATAATGATTTGTCTGCTGGGAAAAAATAGCTTTGTATCACTGAGAATTATTTCTTTAATATTCAGAGAATTTTCCTAGGGATTAACCTTACCAACTAATGAGTTTTTTTCTTCTGCTTAGTCATGAAAAAACCCCAGCTTTCAATTTTTACCTCTTTTTAGCAGTCTGATCTGTTGGGATAGCTAATATTCCATCAGCTCCTCCTGTGCTTAACTTTGGTGTGGCTTTAGTATTTCAAGGAAAGTATTTTTCTGAGTTTTGTGCAATAGATAATTTGTAGCAATAGTAATGGAAATAGCATGAGTTTTTCATCCTGCTCAAGGTGAACTTCCTCAAAAACTAAACAACCATTAAGGAATATTGCTGCCCACAGCAATGGCCTTGTTCTGGTCACTGCAGTGACCATGGAAAATGTGTTTGCCTCTGGAGTCTGCTGCACACAGACAGCTGGGACAAAGAGCATTTCTGACAGAATATAGAACTTCTGAAAATTACAGGTTTCATCATCGCTGGAGACAAAACCTGTGGAGTATTTTATAAGGTTTTTTTTGGTGGGTAGATTTTTAGAAAAGGGCACAGGAGGAGTGATGCATTTTCATTTTCTCTATTGGTTGCTTCAGCTGACTTTCATTCCCTGGATCTCTCTCCAGAATCTGCATTTGCTTGGTTTTCATATTTATCCCGTCTTGTTAATAGTATGTGCAAAAGAAACTGCTGCTGTCTGGATTTGTATGTGAAAGCTGCTGTACGAGATGTAAGTGGTGTTATTGGAGATGTTAATTCTTTCCTATAAAATTACTATTTTTCCTAGTTCCTAAAGAATTAGTAATATGTAGCTATTCCAAAGCTTTTACAAATATCCATCTTATTTTGTATCTCTCACCACCACCACCCTCCTTCCCTCAAAACAGGGGTTGCTTTGGGTTGGGGATCAAATAAGATGTACAAATAGACAGGGATATAGAGTTTTCTACAGGGTTATTTTGATTTTTTAGTTGTTAACAGGAAGAAATCAATGAGTTGCAGGCACTGGAACTTCTATCCTTTTGCTGCTCAGGAGGAATGACAATGTGTTGTGAACACACACAGCTGGAAGAGATTCTGCTCACTCGAGGGGCAAGGGGCAAATCTGCGTTGTTAAAATGTGTGAGTGAGCTCAGAGAAAGAACTTCCAAGTAATTTTCTACAAGCCTGTAGGAAGGCCCAGTGTAAGGAATCCTCTCATTACATTTGAGCTCTTTCTGTGGCAAAATTCCCCCTCAAAACCCAGTTCTGTGTTCCTGACAGAAATTGTCATGTGCGAAGCTCTTGTGGAGCAAGAATTAAATGTGACAGCTGCTGTATCAGACCTCAGAACCATTAGCTTCTCCCAGGGTAGAGGTGGTGATAAAATCCTTATTCTATAAAATACCTGTAATCCAAAATTAGAAGTCTTCCCTGCAAAGCTTTCCTCACCTGCCACCTGGCAGGGTCAGTCTGCCTTGCTTTCCATTAGTGAAAATCACCATCGCTGGGGAATGGCAGTAGATGCCTAAAGTCTTTCTCTTTTTTTTTTTTTTTTGGAAATAGAAACCTTTTCTAATTGACAGAATTCCTTTGAGGAGCATAAATATGTACCTTTCATGAGGGAAATAACAGAAAAATCCTCATGACAGTGTCAAATGTTCAAGTGTGGCAGAGTCATGAGAAGCCAAGGAGAACATAATTGGTGCTTAGCTCCCTTTCTCCTGCAAGCCTCAATAACACTTTAACATTGTGGTGGTTTTCCCTTGAATGTGGCAAGAGAAATGACAGGTAGTTATTTTCACTATTTTCTGTTTCCATGGAAACCCAGTGTTTGCAGTAACAGTCTCACTGTAAGCTCTGTAATCCTCCCCCGGGGCTTCTCGCCAATGTGGTAATTTAATAATTCATGAGCATTAAGCCTGAATTTGCTGGGAAGCAAACTGTGTTGCTTGGAGCCGTTTTCTCAGGGCCAGATTCATTTCCCTCACAGATTTGGTGTTCTTTTCTCTAAGATGTCTTTATAAAATACACTCCATAAACCAAAGCAGTGTACTTTGCTTCACTTGTTTGTGAAAGCGGGGTTATTGCAAAGCTGCGGGACAAGACAGCTCGGGAAAGAACTCCCCTGCCTCCCCCAACAAAGGAAAAGGGAGAAAACCCAAACACCCTCCGTGAGCACTCGCCTGAAAAGGAAGATATTTAAATGGTCCGTGAGTCGCTGTTGAGACAGTGAGCAAACTGAAAGTTCAGCAGAGGTGATGCTCCTGTCTCCAGGGCTCGGCAGTGGCCGCTGTCAGTGATGGATTGCTCAAACACTGCTGGGAGCTGGGAGATGCTCTTGGTTTACACTGGGAGTGGGAATTGAGTTCTTCACAGACACGGGACCGTTCTGTACATTTGCTCTGGCTTCCTGTCACACTCACACTGAGAATGAAGACTCATTCTGTGGAGCTCTGGGAGATTTGGTTATTAGGTCAGTCTTGCAGCAGCTGCAAGGACCTAGATTTTTTCCCTAGAGGATGAGCAAAAATTAGCAACTCTAAAAGATAATCATGATGAACAGAAAATAAACTTGAAAAGCTTTTTGCAGAGGATACTCCTACTGCTTAAATCATCTTTCAAGAGAAAAACCCATCACTTTCGACAGTGGGAAATTACTAAAATGTCGATATAGGTGCGTGTCTTCTTCACGAACATGAGACTATGCTCATGAGATAAAGTTCAGAAGGCCTGAAGTGAGGCTTGTTTTCTTTTTAGGAAGTTCCTGCAGGGTGTTCTCAAAAGCATCAGGCTGCAGTGCTGTCCTGGGGTGACCGTTTCAATCACTGACCGTGGTAATGTTCTTGCAGTCAACAAACTCAGGAGAGATTTGGACAAACTTGGCCAACGGAATGAAAATAAAAATCTATTTTCTTCATGTGTGAAGTTGTGCAGGCAAATATGAGCAGCCCCATCTCGTTGTCATTAACTGTCTTGCAGGATGCAGCACAAATGGAAAGCCAGGACAGTAGAGCCCAGTTCTCCCTCAGCCTCCAAAGGGGATGGTGAGGAGCAGTAATTGCTTTCTGGAAAACTGGCTAATGCTGCTGCCCTGGGGCTTTAAATCTTCTGCTGTGCTGGGTCAGTGGGCTTCTTCTCTGATACAGGAACAGCTTCCCAAGTTAATCCATGCAAATATTAGCTTGTCCAAACTGTAAGGTTTAGAGACTGTAGTTTCAGTTTTCTCTCCCCTTCATACTCCCACCAAGCCCAGAGATCTCTTTCATGGTGTTTCTCTCCTAACTTAATTAATGTTTTGAACCAAGCTCCTTTTTTTGCAGCTTTAAGAAAATCTCTTGATCCTATACCAGTAACTCCTAACATAATTCCATTCATCTGGTCAACAGATTGTCCTTGTAGAGCTTGTACACGCAGGAGTAGGAGAAATGCAGTATTTGTTGGCACTGATGAAGTAAACTGCCCAAAATGCTGTGTCCACAGCAAGACTGGGATATTTTGAAGGCAAATGTTGGCAAGGTTTAGTTGCCATGGAGAGTGATGAGCTCATCCTGAGCTCTCTCCTGGATGGCCTGTGTGGAGCTTGTTCTCGAGATGTATTTGGGACAAAATATGGTGCTTTTACAGCAGCATCTTAGAATGGTTGTGATACTCATATGCCAGCTCAAATGTTACCCTAGAATTATTGTCAAGCATGTTGGCATTCATTAAAGAAGAGACTAGAGATTTTTTGAGGAGAGGTGCGGGTGAGAAATTAAATAGTATCATGCTTATCATTTATTTTTTAACCAGTAGGACTGTTAAGGAGGTGAACTGTCCTGGCTAGGCAAGTGTTTGTAGCTTATTCCGTCAAACTTCTGTCTTCTGTGGCAGCATTTTCAGATTTTTGTTCCCAAGTTTGTATTTTGCATGCAGGTAAGGTTTTAAATGATACCAAAAGTGTCAGAAAGAAAACTGGGGAGACACCAAGAGAAGATCAAAGTCTAAAATATGAGTTGTTATGTGATCTTTTCTGCTACCACGTGACCCTTTTCCCTGTGCATTTCTCTGTGTGTCATGGACCAATATGTATTTTTAAAATAACCTGTATTCTTAGAAGGCGTTGGCCACATGCTAAATTCTGAAAACCCAATTAAAAGCAGCTTTTGAGAAAGGACTGACATGTTTTTAATAATACTGGGGATTTTCAGTGTTCCCCCAGTTTTCTCTGGAAATAAGCACTGAGGAAAATAAGAAAAATTAGGGAGCATTTGTACATTTGTACCTTTTCCCTTTCAGTGGCACACTGTAATGTGAAGGGTGAAGGAGGTTTTGCTTCTGGGAGAAATAGCTGCTGAACGATTATTTGAGGCAAGGGAAGGGTACGAGATGTGAGGTTTCTGCCTAAGGAGGTTGAAGCCCTAATGTGCTGCTGTCCCTGCTTCAGAAAACCAATCTCCTACACTTTGTTAAAGAATTATTTTTTTTAGTCCGTATTCTTTATCACCATTCTCTAATTCCAACAGAAAATTGATCTGCAGCCTCTCTGCAGACCTCCACAACCTTGGCACTGTGCATCTATTAATGCTGTGCCTACATTCCCAACCTGGTGCTCAGTCAGGATTTTTGCCTTGAAACTTTTCCCAGTAGTGAAACGTGCCCATGAATGAATACCAGGGGCTCCCCAAGGGGCTCACAGGCCACCCCAAGCTCTTTGCCAGACCTTTCCTTTTGTTGTCATCTCCACACGTCATGCAAAGAACATCACAAACAAACCTCAACAGCAAAAACTCCCCATGGGCATAGTGCCACTCCTGCTCACCCAACAGTAAATTTTGTCCCTGTTTGCCCCCTTTTTCATGCTGAGAATGTAGCATCCCAAACCATTGATGGCTTCCTTCCTTTTTGCAGAGTTCAGTATGGTCCTGCTTTCCAGTCAGTTTGGGGAAGCCAAAGAGTGAGACACTACACTCCTTTCATTTTTCCTCCTTTTCAAGTGAATGAACAAGAAGCTGTTTGACTTTGCTTGTCAGAGCAGTGGTTCTTATATTTGAGTAGCTGTAGCAATTACTAATCATGAGAGCGATTGTAAAGCCTGGCTTAGTGCTGCACAAGAGGTGGTTTCACTATGATGTGAATTAGCACAGGAGGAGATGCTGCAATTAGAGTAATTGGAGGTTGCTTATAGCACATAGGAGCAAGAGGAATAAATAAGCTTTTGTTTAAGATACTGCTTCTGATGTGGCACGTCTCGGGTCTGAGCTCAGCAGGGTAAAATGTTAATTCTTTTCTCTGTTTTGATGCATTTATCTCCGATTTTATGCAAAAGAACTGATTTTGGTGTGTATTCAGAGTAGCTGAAAACTTTTATTGGGTTGTTGGTTTTGGTTGTGGGTGTTTTGTGGGTTTTTTTGGTTTTGGACAGCAGTAGGATTGAGCTGTCAGATTGCATCTCAGTTCCTCCCCATGTTTCATTTCCACCACTTATTTGGCAGTTGTAACTACTGGGGGTTTTAATTAATTTCCACATGGAGTTTATTCAGATTTGATATTTCAGTCTTACTAAACCGAATGTTGTCTAGATTCTGTGCATGCTCTGGTCCTTGTGCAGAAGATAAACTTGAGGAAAAGATGCACTGGAGACTCAACTTTTTCCAAGGACGTAGCTCTTAAAAGAGGAAATTAAGTTAATAAATTCTCATAAAGTTTCTTGTCCCTTAATGTGTATATTTTTGTCTAAAAACAGAGCTGCAGTGATAGATGAAGGCAGTGGAATTTCAGGTCATTGGAAACAGGGTTATTCTTCCAGATTTGCTTTGACATAGAAATAAATTTGCAGTTGTAAAATGGGAAGCAGCTGACTAACTAGTTCAGAATGTGGGTCAGCAGTGTAAAAAGGTTCCAGTCCCATTCCAGGGACCATTCCAGGGATACTGACAGTATCAGCACTGGTGAGACCGTAGGAGAATAATAACAGAACAGTAGAGTAATAGTAAACTGTTCTTGGTCAGTAGTAATATCGACAATTAGAGGAATGCTGGAGATGAGACACAAATGCACAAGTTTAGGAGAACTGATGTGCAAGGAGAGGAGGGAGAACTGGAAGTGGCTTGGTCCTTTGGGGTGGCCTCTTGGCACTGCTGCCCTGTCCTTCTCCAGGTCCTGTGCATGGATCTCCTTTGGCCAAATGCCTCTTCCTGTCCCACAGCTCTCAAATGCTGCAGTTGACTCAAAGTCTCCTTCATTATTTATTCACAAAAGCTCAAGAGGACTCAAAGGAGGACTGGAAATTAAAGGAAGGAATGTAAAGGTTGTTACTGCAGCGGTGCTGGAATAAGAGAACAGGTGATCAATAGGCAGGTGAGAGAGCTGGTGGCTGCTTCCGTTCTTGAAAAGCACTGGAATAGGGGGACGGGAACCAGATTTTCTCCATGGCTCTAACAAGGAAAAGCTGAATTGCAAATTTTAAAAGATTTCCACTTATTAATGGAGGAAAACTTTGCAAGAGACCATCAAGGGAGTCTCCAGAATATCCCTCTTTGGGTGCTTTGAAAGCAGACTAAGCAATACAGCTTCTGTTAATGAGTGAAATACATACAGAGAGCTCAGCTCAAAGACTTGGCAGTGCCTTCCCTGCTGTTGTCCGAGAGACAGCCTGCACAGGATTTTGTGGCACACAGGATTGCATTCAGCTCCTGTATGAAAATGAAATGCTCATTAGAGCTGAAATAATAATTTTTAAAAAGCTAAAAAAACTCCTGTTTTGAAAGTTCAAGACTACATCTTATTGGAAATTTAAAATACAACATGTAACATTGATTTATGTATTAGGTGGATAGAGGTAGCTCTGAAGATGTAATATTGTTGTTGTAATGTGACTGTCAGTGTTATGTTGTGAAGTTCTGGTATTGCCCTGCTCTCCACCTAACAAATCACAAAATTCTTACTGAAAGAATGGATTGTACCATGTCAGTAAAACATTTGGTAAAATGTTGTCAACTTACTGACATCTCGAAGGAATCATCAAGTATCTGTTTCTTATGGATTTCTTTGTGGCATTTCAGCAGTCTCTGAGGTTATAAGCATTGGTGGCAAATTAATTAAAATTATAACTGAATGGGGTTGTGGGATACATGGAGATTGGAGTAATAGTGAGTGACAGGGAGAGTGAAACAGCCAGAGAAGATGATGTGGATTGCTGAGCATCATTAACTCACACAAATTACCATGCAAAGGTGTATAATGAGATGTATGGGTCTTGCTCAAGAATTAAGGACCATTTCAAAAAAGTAATAATTCTGAAAATATATCAGTGTTTATAATGGATGGGTCACATGAACTCACAGCATAAAGCTGTGATGGAAAGGCCGAGATGTGATGTCTGATAAATCACAGTTAGGATGAGCAGGGACTTGGCTTCACCTGTGTGGGAGCCCCAGATGTGTGTGTTTTTGTGGTGGAGGTGGTCTCAGTACCAGACTGGTACAGTCTTACAGCTTTAGAGCTGGTCATGAAATGCTGTTGAAAAATCACACCCTGGGTGAGTTCTACAAAACAATTCCAGCACTTTTTCTTGGATTTTTAAACAGTGTTAAATCGCTTATTTGTGTGTGGGGATACCACTGCTCTCCCTGCCCTGCAAGAAATGAGCTTCTCTAAAAGGCTCTTTAATCCAGAAGGGTGACAAAAAGCAGGGGCTGTGCACTGAAATCAGGCATTGCTGAGCTGCCTGTGATCCCTGTGCTTTAGCAGCAGGGATGAGTGGCCTTTGGAGCCAGCTGCCAAAGGCAGTGTGGCCACTGTGCTTTCATTTTTTTCAGGCCAACAGTGGATAATGTGTTGGCAAATGTATCAAATGAAGGTTACTGGAGTTGATGCAGTTATACGGAATAGGATTGAAAGGATGTGTGATTTAATGGAAGATTTAATGATGTGCCCTCACTTTATTTCTGTGAAAATCTGGGAAGAAAATTCTGGACAATACTCAGTGGGCTGTTGCACACTAGGGAAGAAATTGCTCATCAGACTTACTCGTACACATAAATTGTCTGTCTTAAGAAATAATATGAATGTCCATGTCTTACCATGCATTGTGAGGATTGTTCATTTTGCAGTCTGGCTAAACGTGCTGGTTTTATTCATCAAAGGGCTGCTTAATTTGATTGGTAAGAGTTACATCAATTGAATCTTAATGTATTTGAATTAGTATCTTGCTTCTGTAAATGCTTCATGTTGAAGGAGATTGCTTAATTGGTATTCTTGTAACTTTTAGTTTGGAGTGGATTTTAATGAACTCAGTTTTACCAAAGGCACTGTACCCCTCAGCAAGTTTGCCTTAGCCTTTGCCTGGAGGAGTTGCAATGGGTACAGATTCTGTGCTTCTTATATTCACATTATTTTAATGTTATTGCATCATGAATATGCATCATCACAATGTTTTCACATGCAGACTACTTACCATTAAAAATCTGTGCTATTCCATGTAATTTTGTGTAGACCAGTGAATATTGTTGCATATACTTTGGAATGATAGCAACTGCTGCATCTTTTTTTAATAAAACCCAAATCTACCTGTATTTTTCTGTTGAAGTATGTACAGGAAAAGCTCATTGTTTTTATAACATTGTTTGTTTTTCAGTGAGAGGTTCATGGTGAGGTTAAACAAGAATGGAGGCCCGAGGAACCCGGAGAAGATCGATCGAATGTGTGCACTTTTCACAGTACGTGTCTGTTCCCTTTCTTCTCCCCTCACAGGAGTGGGATTGGAGGTTTTCTGGGGGGAAAGAAACTCAGTTCTTCCTCTCCAATACAATCAGTAGAACAGAAACCGTTTTTAAGTTTTGTTGCGGTTTTGACTAAATGTTAACATAGAAAGTGAATGTGCTTCTAAATTATTTTTATGGCTAAGTGAGTATTCTGAAGTACTTCGTTTTAAGTGCATTTGTTACTGCAGATAGTGTGAAATTTAGGATATTTTCATTGGATGTGCTGTGCTCTTAGATAACGGAGCATAGGAAAAGGCTGTGATGGCCTGAACATAAGACAAGGCACTTTTTTCTGAATGAAAATCAGACAAGTGTTATCCCTTGTCCTGTCCCTACATGCCCTTGTAAGAAATCCCTTCTGTGCTGGTCTTAAGTTCTATTTAAAATTACCTCAGAACCGAGTGTCAGACCATGATTTTATCTGCTACTTTTCCTCAGAAAGAATCTGAAAATCTAAAGACACTGAAACTTAACAGTTCCTCACAGAATAACTGTAAGGAATCTCAGATCCCAAGTGTGATAAACACCTTCCATCGTGACTCACCTTAGTTAGTGCACATGCTGGAAGCTCTGTGACAGAAGTATTTTTACCTTCACTGGAAAGAAAAGATGGCAGAGCTTTGATTCTGGCAGTGACACCCTCTGTGGTCAGGCAGGGCTGGACACTGAACCAGGCATGGTCCCCAGCACTGTTCCCTTCTGTCCCTTAGGAAGACACCAGAATTTCTCCTGTTAGGGAACAGAATATCTCCAACCAGGTGTAGGGATGCTCAGTTCTGTCTCCATCTGGATCTAGGAGATGCAGGTCAGTCCAAAAGCAGCACTGACCTGGATGCTGACATCAGTAGCAGTTCTGGTTTTGGTACGGTCAGTGAGGTGCTGCCAGCTGATTAAACATCAGCAGAGGTGGCAGGGTCACCCCACAGATGTATCTCAAACCCAAAGTCTGGCCCTGCTGGGAGAAGGTGGGCAGGGGTGAGGGTTCACCACTGGTGTCTGAGTCAGGAGTGCAGCATTAGGAGCTGCCCTAAGGAATATTCCCAAAAGGCAGCACAGACTGCTCGGTATCACCTTTGGCAATTTCTGGCCTCTGAGGTTCATCATTTTAGAAAAGATTTTTGGTATCTAGCTTCCCCACCTTCACCAATGTCACACGATTGGGGTCATGGATCAACTGTCCTGTTTCTCTCTGTGTGGTGAACAGTGTGAAACAGTTTTGCTCTGGTGATCTGCAAACCAGCCTTTACACCCTTTAAAAAATAATGATAAACTACAGCCAGGGCCGTAACAGTTCCAGGAGAGACCTGCTGCCTACTCTGAGTAGGGCCACTGTAGTCCAGGAGCAGCCAGCCCTGGGATTGCAGACATGTGCCAGGGCAGCCCCAGTCCTGACCAGAGACACCTCCTGAGCTCCCTTTCTTATCACTATGCAAAAATACCAAAGCTGCTGCAGTCTCAGCTCTCCAAGGTGCTCAGACTCCATCATGGGCTGGTGGAGGTGCTTAGACTTTCTCACTCATCTGCTAGAATGTGTACTCTACATAATAGGAATTATAATGAATGTATACTCTACGTAACAGGAATTATAACTGGAAAAATTATCTGTGCAAAAAATCTCACACTTCTAAACCAGTATTTTTCATCAGTGTGTTCAAAGGACTTTCCGAAGTGTGTAGTAAAAGAGCAACAAATAATTGCTTTTTTGAATAACCATTTTATCCACACTGGTTCTATCTTATCATTACTTCTTCATTATGCAATGCTTCTAAGATAAGATAATTCTGTGTTTTTCAGGTCTGTTCCCAAGCTTGTGTTCATCTTGACTTTAAATCTATTTATTTATTTCCTTGCCCTCCCCCACCACACCACAGTACCTTTCTAAAACTCTCATCTTTCCCCAAGGCAAGCAGCCCATATCTTAGATAATTCAAGGGATCCTTGTCTTTTCCTGTTATGTGTTACTTCTAAGGGTTCAGCTGTCTCCTTGTGTAAGATATCAAAATTACCCAGGGTTTGGTTTTACGTGTGCTGTCATATCATAGCAAAGGTGAGAAGCCGCTTGCTCTGGAGATCAAAGCTCACTCAAGCAAACCTCAGCCTGTGCACACGTTAGAAACATTCCTGGGTCTGAATTAAAATGTAACCACACTGTATAAGGTTGTTATTTTTGATAAATACCTTATTCTCTGTGGCCCGTGAGGTTGGCAGTTGAATTAAATAACTAATTTGTGGCAGACAGGTATCCTTGGTTCCAGTGGTTTGGGGGTGGTTGTGATGGTGTTTGGGCTTTTTTAACACACAAGCAGACCTTTCTAGAAACCAGCATTGTAAAGAACTAATTATTATTGTAGAATAACTCTCTTCCATACCCAATACTGGGGGGAAAATGTAGGGGTGATTTTCTAAAAAGCCATTCAGTTAGAATTAGAATGAAATTCTGTTGTGTATCAGGCAGTATCATTTAAGAAACTCAGAAGGATGTGGGAAATACCCACCCTGGGGCTGCAGTCCTAATAAAAACCAGGAAATGTGGTTTGTCCTCTCCTGGTCCTAGGAGATGTGTATGGATTCTCTGCAGAGGAATTATCTGAAAACTTCCTCGCAGGGATTGGGGCTTTTGATTGTTTGGTCCATGTCGTAGAACGAATTTCTTGCCTTGTAAAAAGCCTCTGCTGTACAAATTGAAATACAAGGCCATCTGGGCCCACATTTTTTGTCTTTTGCCTGTGACACAGTAAATTTTTTTGTAAAATTGGAAAAGCAACTAAAGTGTGAACCCATCAATATGTTCATGCCCTGCCATTTTCTGATGTTTTGACAGCTGCCCTTTGAAAAAATAGTTCTTTAAATTGCTGTTAATTAAGAACTGGTAATCTGATGGTATAATAAAATTCCTCCTGTCAAAGCATAGATATTTTCAGGAATCTATTGCTCTCTAGAGCATTAAGTATTACCTCCAAGTTTTTTTGCTTTTTGAAATGTCTTGTCAGGCATTACTGAGATTAAAACTATGTCAAATTCCTTTTAGTGTGGAACTTCATGTCTCCAAGACATGCAAGATAAAGGCTACCATATGTTACACTGGTATGTTGGGAGATGGAGAAAGCCTAGAAAGCGTGTTCCCTTCTTGGTGCAGCAGCAGAATCGAGCCTGAGGAGGAAATGCTAAGGATGATTTATGTAGCTTAATTTTTTGGCTCTGGAGAGACAGATCTGCTGGTTAGCAGCATCCCAAGCAGTGGCTCTGCAGCTCCCTGCATATGCTGCCCTGGGAAATGCAGTGCTGCTTATAGAGAGCAAGGAGGTACAGCCACGAATTTATTCCTTGCCTGCTGTAATTTAGCAATATAACACAATTGGGAAGGGAGTGAAACTTCTGCTTAGGATAAATTCCCTTTATGCCTAGTTCTGAGTCACTGTGCCAGCTTCTGTTGTGCTGTGTGGCACCGTAATCTGGAGTTGCATTGCCACCATAATCTCACTGGTTGGGATTTGGGTTCTCAAGTCACATGGGAAAGAAATTCCCTGTGTGATTTAAGGTTCATATTTCAGCTTTCAACAAAATGCAGTTTTTCATTCTAAATTGGGTCACATTAGGAATGACAGATCTTAGATGTCCACAGTTTAAATTTCCTCCCCTCTTTATATAAAAATAGCATTATTTCCTTTTACAGTGGTTATAATACCACGTAGTTGAGGAGCTTTTGAAAGAAAACTACGAGATTTTATCTGAATCAGAGATTGTTCCAGTTAATTTTTGTGTAAAGTAGTACCTGACAGTGAGATGACAGCACTGAGTAGGGAAAGAGGCAGCAGCTGTTGCTGTAGAGCACGAGGAGCCTTTTTGCATCAGTCTAAAACAGGGATGAATATTCTCCCAGTACACAGTATCTGTTTAAAATCTTGTCTGGGAGGTGAGTGGCATAGGGAAAACTGGTTTTTAGGAAGAAATGTTTCTTAGACCTTTCCTGTAACTAAAAAAATAAAAATGCAGGAGGAATGTCTCAGAAGGTGATGTTTGTTTATGAAGTTATCAGTGAAAACTACAACATGCCAAGGAAATTGCGATGAAGGTGGCTTCTGACATGTGAATGCAAAATGCTGCAGTAATAAATTATTGAAAAGTGTCCTATGTGTACTTTCTTATTTTTTAATTTTTAAAAAATTATTATTTTCCTAATTTATTCATTAACTTGATTTTTAGAGTTTTCTCAGAGTCCATAACAGTTACTTGTCTTCATTAACTTCAGCTTTCTTTTCGCTCCTCTGTAGGTTCTCCTTTTCCTGCTGTTTGGTTTTTCTTGAAGCTCATTTTTAAAATGACCTGCTTTTCTGTAACATGGGATTTCAGAGTTTTCATCCATGTTTCTAGTTGCAGGCACTTATGTTGGAATGTCTCTATTTTTTCCAATCTTCCAGGATCTCAGCAGCAAGGACATGAAGAGGGATTTGTACATAGTTGCCCATGTAATCCGAATAGGTACAGTATGATTTAGTGCTTGAAATACGTCATAAACAGTGCTCTTTGGGTATTTTTAAATGTATGTTTTAATTAGCTGACTTCAAAATGATTTATACATTTAGAAAACTCAGTCATAGACTGATTGACATTCAGACCATATGGAGCTAAGTGTTAGAAAGTTACTGATGACTGTTTAACAGTGATTGTGTTTTTCTGAGTCTGAAACAGAGTTTTTGATCAAACACCACATTTAGGGGAGAGGGACAAACTAAAAAAGGCTTTTTGTTTAATGTTTAAAAATTTCAAATGAGGTCTTTTTACTGGTGATTGTAGCTGGGTTACAGGGCAGCATGTCTGACCTTCCACACTGAGTAAATCAGAGGCTGTTAGACAAATTCATATCAAGATCTGTTTGCTGTTGTAGGAGTCTGTGGTGCAAGCACGTATTTTACCTATGTTAAGTATAATTTATTTTAAATATTAGGCCTAAAATGTTAACAGTGTAGAGTAGGAGCAGCAGAGACAGTTTCCTCAGCTGTATGTTTGTAAACAAGTGAGTAGTGCAGTGCCATTCATGTGTTCCAGGTTTTCAGGTGACTGAAGAATGGCCAGGCAGGGTTTGCAAGGAAAGGGATTTTAAGCCATTGCCAGCCCAGTTGCTGCTAACACCCATTACCAGCCACTGACACCTTTTGTGAAGTGCAGCAGCTCTAAACAGAGCTTGGTGTGCTGTCCTGGGAATGGCAGTGTGCCTGCAGAGCCACAGCTGTGTCAGGGAGGTCGGGTTTTCATCATCCGACTCCACCGTGTCATAAGAGCCTACACATCAGAATTGCTCTGTTATCACTTGAGGTGATAAATGAAGCTTGTAGAAAGATGCTGTATTAACCTTGATGCAAGAAGTGCTGGACAAATTATTATGTGTAATGTTACAAGTTCACTTAGATTATCACAGTGATTTTTCTGGCCTTGGCATTTTTTGCTCCATTTAAAAACTGCCTCAATAATAGGAGGTTAATCACTGAGCAGCTTTGTACCTCAGAATTCTCCTTCCTATGCTCCAAGAAGGATCCATCCAATAACCAATATATAACATTATATATATTATATACAGTATATAATACATTCCCTTAAAGGAGCTGAATAAAATGAAAATTTGTGCAAATAGTGCACTCTAAGGAAGGAGCACAGTGAATCTCTGTGTGGGTCAGGCTGCTGAGTACCAGCCATATTCTTGGCTCATTCCACAGTTGATTTGTAGTCAGCCCAGCTGGATGCAAATATGTGTCATGGAGCTGCAAATCAAAGCTGGCCAGACATGACGCTGTTCACTTTGCCCTTGACTGTTTTTGGCAAATGAGGTGTAGATTCAGATGGACCACTGGGTTTGAAAAGTTCAAGAGTGAAAAGCTGTGGTGGGTTGACCCCGGGTGGACACCAGGTGCTCTTCAAGCCACTGTGTCACTCCCCTCCTCAGCAGGATGGGGCTGGGGAGGAGATAAGATGGAAGAAAGTTCATGAGTGAAGATAAAGGCAGTCTGATAAAGCAAAGGCCATGTGCAGAAGCAGAGGAAAGCAAAAGATTCTTCCTCTACTTTCCATCAGCCATCAATGTCCAGTCACTTCCCAGGAAGCCAGGCTGTACAAAGCCAAACCTCATAGTGACAAATGTCCCCCTCTCCTCCTTCCCCTTGTGTTGCTGAGCAGATGTCACCTGCTGTGGGACATCCCTCTGGCCAGGGGGGATCAGCTGTCCTGGCCCTGTCCCCTCCCAGCCCTGGCCCCCCAGGCTCCTGGAGAGGGAGATGTTGCAGAGGCAACCCTGGTGCTGTGCCAGCCCTGCTCACATCCCTGGGCACCTCCCTGGACACCAGCACAGCCCAGCATATGGGGCGGGGGGAGAACCAGCTGCAGCTCCTCCAGAGCCAGGGCTGGAGTCTCAGCCTGCAGCCTGGAGCTGGGTGTGTGTTCTCAGAGGGGTCATGAGCACAGCAGGCAGGCTGTGGCTGCCCGTCCATCCCTGATGTTTAAATTCCCTTTATTTTAGGTCGCATGTTGCTCAATGACTCCAAGAAAGGGCCCCCCCACTTACACTACCGCCGCCCCTACGGCTGCGCCGTGCTCAGCATCATGGACGTGCTCCAGTCCATCTCAGAAATCAAGGAAGAGAAGGACTTTGTTCTCAAAGTTTACACGTGAGTAACTCCTAGAAGGAAGTTTTTTGCTTGTTTATTATTTCAGCAGCTCATAGAAACTAATGAATATTGTCCGCAGATGTTTCAGGTGTGTGAAATGCTTCAGAGGTTATTGAATATTGCCCAGATCTGTGTGACTTGCAAAGCTGCTCTTTTATTAGTGTGAATTATTTAAAATCTGCTGAGCTCAAACACAAAGGGATGTGCTGTGTTTCATCTGATGAAGGGAATAATAACTCATGCCTCATCTGCTCTTCCTTACCACTCATGGTAACCAACAAAAGTAGAAAACAACTGAATTCAACAGTGTGTGACCATAATTCTCAGAACAAATCCACATTTTTTGAGCGGGAATCTGTCTTCAGTTATTTGTGATTTTGAACTTTGAACTAACAAATTCTTATTATGAAATGTGGTCTCACAGTTGTAATAAAAGGCCACAGACAAACTGTCTGGAGACTGCAGGGAATATTTAAATCCCTTGTCAGTGAGGATAAATACTGGCAAGGTCTGCTTTGCAGATGGGCTGAGACACAGCTGACACTGCTTTGTGGTCTGTGGCCACTATTGAGAGTAATAAGATAATTTGGTGGGTTATGGAACTTTGTTATTCTTTGAGAAGTGCATTCAGCAGCAGAAAATGTGACATCCAAGGGAAACTAAATGAAAAAATGTCTTTTACTGTTCACTGAAGATTCTTGGATGCCTCTTCATACATTAGAAATCTCTTAAGTCCAAACAAAAGTCTCTCAGAGTCAGCTCTTTCATTCTTCCTTTGCCAGAAGTTATGAAAATTGTAGCAAAAATGTCAAATGTCAAAAAATTATAGGGAAGAAAATGGTCATCTTTCCTCTCTCTGTCAGTAGAATCTGGCTGATCTTGGCCTTTTGTCACATTCCGTTTCAGCTTATCTCAAACCAGTGGATTTTGGTTATAGAATTCTGTTGGCTTTGTAGATATGGTGTTAATGTATTGCAACTGCAACATTTTGAATGTTTACAGAAATGGAACATTCTGATTTTCAGATTTCTGTTTTGTTGCCCATTTAATGCCTCTTTAGCTTCTGAAAAATAGAACAGAAAAAACTTGTTGAAACACTGGGCTTTGTCAGTGACAAGTGGAGTCATGCAGCCACTTAGAGCAACCCAAAACTTTGGTACAAAGCTGAAATAAAAATCACAGGACACAGAGCTTCCCTTTTCTTCCTGCTAATCTGCAGTGTTTTGTTTACATTAATTTCCTTCATAGCACCCAGGTTTTGCCCAAATTCCTGAGCAGATTTGCACCAGTTGTTCCTCACGTGGGCAGAGAGAGCCCCTGGCTGAATTCAGCTCTGTAATCAGATGCTTGTAATTCTTTGTCACTATGATCACTCTGTTATAAGGCTTGGACATCATTCTTTCATGTTGCTGCTGTTTGGAGTGTTCTGTGTAAACCTCCAGCAGAAATATTCAGGAGGGAACATGGATATATCTGAAGGGCACCAGCTTATCCCCTTTGCAGCTTTGATAGCTGTTGGTCTTTCATGGCAGAGTTTTCACAGGTTTCTCTCTTGCATCTTCTCTTTGCACATTCCTTTAGCTACCCTGCCTTTTCTTGTTCGTAGGCTACAATTGAAATGACAGGATTTTGTCCTTTGTAGGTTTAAAATTGAATATGAGTGCTTAAACAGCCCTGAACTGATTTTCTTACCTGCTGCTCTCATTTGGATTACTGTTAAAATGCCTCAGGCCAACTCCAAAGCATCATAAAGATGAAATAAGGAGAGAGATGTATTTGTATTTTTCAAGGAGGAGTAAAAAGCATTCCTTTTATACACTCTGTGGCTAAAGCTTACAGCTGCCACAAATGAGGCAGCCAGAAAAGCCTTTTCACAGGGAGAAGCTGGAAAAAATTTGAGAGACTGAAAACCTAACAAAGGCTGAAACAAATACATGGTCTGTCAGTGGAGACTTCTGCTGAATCCATAAGAGAATGCTTATGGGAGGGGGAAAAAAAAATCAATTTACTTCACCAATCTTTCTCAGCTTGCCTTATTATTGTTAAAGATTTATGTCTGAAAAATATTTTTTTCTCACAATTGAGATTTTCCTCTTTGTTAATCCCACAGTCATGTTAAAATCTCCCTAAGAGGATAGAGTACCACAGCTGTAGTTATAAGCTCATTATGTAAAAGCATAAAGGTTTACTTTTATAATTCTTTTTAATATATATGTAAAATAATTTAAAAGTGAGATGGAAATTAAAGTCTTGGTCCATTTTTTCTGAAATTACTTGATTTAATATTTTGTATTAATTTTTATCTTTACTGAAGTTTTTTGCTCATTGAACATTACTCTTTATGTCCATCTTACTATTCCCCTGAAAACTTCATACATTTCTCTTCCATATTTGCCTTTTCTGTTTCTTTTTTTTTTTTTGTCCTATTTTCTTTCAATTCTTTTTTTCCTCTTTCTCCAGCCCTAGATCTTAAAATTCTTACCCGTTAATGCCTGAATGCCTTTCCCTTTTGCTATTCCATTGTTGCTATTTGCCCAGCTGGACAAGAGCTCACATCCCATTGCTGTCCCCAGCTGCTGACACCGGGGGCTGCTGTGGGATGGAAAACATTCCAAATGTGCATTTGCTGCACAACCAGCCCGCCTCAGAGGTGATGGATTGCTCAGGAGAAAATTGTTGTTTAAAGGAGAAATGGATTCTTTTATATACTTGGTATTAGGACAAGTAAAACGTGAGCACAATAAGACACATTCCAAGGAAGTGTTTGCAGGCCAGGCTGGGAGAAGATCCTCCTTCCTGGCACTCAGGAAATGCAAAGTGCAGCTTCCACTGGCACTTGGTCCAAAATGGCTTTAAGCTGCCTTTACAGTTGATTTTGGGATAACTTTGTTCCAGGTTAATTGGCAGACATAAGTTGTTGGAGGCTGAAATCTATTTTAACTTTCACTCCAGAGGCTTGTACAGCAGCTAAAAATCACCACAGCTTAGACACTTGTTTGTATCTGTGAGGAGGGAGGATGGCACAGAATTTGTGCTATAGGTTCTCTCTCTACTTTTAGGCGAATATTATTTGGAGTAGGATAGATGACTTTTAATGTGTTGACAATATGAAGATAATTTTTGTTTTTTCTCGATGAGTAAGGTAAACCAGCAGAGAACACCACAATTCCTGGCAGGGGGTTTGGATTGTCCACTAATGCCTTAGCTCTGTTGTATTTTAGTTTTGAGGGATTGTTTTGGGGAGCACAAATACAGTCAATTTACCATCTGGGAAGTTCTGCAAGGTCACTTCTGTGCTGATCTGCCTGTGTGGGTAACTGGTGCCTCCTCCCAGAAGGGATGTAGCACTTACAGGAGGTGGGCAGCAGAGCAAGTGAAATGTTTAAGGACACAGACATTTTCTATGTATTTCGTTTGTTCCAAGTTGTCTCTGTTCCTTGTTCCAAGAACATTTGGGGGTGTCAGTAATTGTGCTCTCACAGGCTTTGGGGTTACCTCATTAATCTTGGCAGCACATGGTTTTGCAGTACTGAAGCTGTAGGAAATTACCAGCCACTACTTGTAGGTAGCCTGAATTCCTTCTGCCCTGCTGTTCTTCAGTTACATAAGGCAGCAAACCAAAACATCCCCACTGTCTTCACAGGAGCTGGTGTGTGTCTAACCCTGGTTGTGCTGACATGTTGTACTCTTGGGGGGAAGCAAAAAAGGGAAAAAATGATAATATCCTTGGAGAAGTTTTACAAAGTGACTTATTTCTCAAAACTCCTAGGAGCTGAAAGCTTAGAGTATTAGGGGTTTTTTTAACCTTTAAGAGTCAATAGGACAGAGGTTTAATTAAATGGTTTAATTCAATTGCTTTTCAGGAGAAATGAGATTCACAACTGCTGCTGAGTTAAAAATTGCTGACTTCATGGGGAACCATTGAATCTTGCCGTTGTGATTTAAATAAAGCACAGTTGAATTAAAAATGCAGTTAGACTTGATCAGCACACTGCTTTTCCTTTCTTTTTTAACCACTAGCCCTGTTTGTGGTAAAGGTGCTGGTTTTTTGACATGAGAGAAGATTATATGGCTCATCTTTCATGTAAAAGCTTGATAAAGAGGGTCACTTCAGTTCTTTGCCTTCCTCCCCCCAGTCTGAGGTCTCTCCCATCACATGTGGGACAGTAGCCTGTGGACTCAGAATGTGGGGCTGCTTTCCTTGATTCCTGCCTCAGGCTCTGCAATTCCTGCATGTTGTGCTTTGGATCCTGAACAGAAATGTAGCACTCATTTTCTACATGCACGGAATTCAGAGAGAATGTCCAGAGCTTTCTTCATTCTGTCATAATCTGAAGAGTGGAACGATGGCTTTGGTGACAGAAGAGTCACCACCAGCTCCAGAGTGTCCGTTGAAAGGACATAACTATTAGGGAATATTTTGTTCCCTTCCAAAGAGTTATGTGGGATTTTTCTCATTCATCCAAACCCTACAAGCTTTCATATTATCTCTACAGCAGAGTTGACTCTTCTGTTCTAAGATGGTTCAGCAGAAAGCATTTAACTTGAATTAGTGTTCTTTTATTTTAGGTGTAACAATGAAAACGAATGGTGCCAGATCCATGAAAATATCATCCGCAAGTCCAGCACCAAATACACAGCCCCCAGCTCCAACTATGGTAAATATTTCCTCGTGCTTGTTTGTCAGAACAACAGCTGAACATCTCCTTTAGGAAACTGCTGATTATTTGTAGCAGAGAAATTCACTGAGATGTGAGGTTTTCCCTTCGTAGCTAATGACAGATAAATAGGGAAAGTAAATCCTGTCTTATCTGTTTACCTCATGTAATGATGTCTGTAGTTGCTAATTCAGAGATATCACTGCTCTCCCATTCCAAATGAAGCAGCTGATAGGATACAGTTCAGCTTCATTACAGTCAGTTCTGCATTCATTACCGAGTGCCTGAATCATGGTGATGTCCAAATACTGAATTTGTCTTAATTTTGCTTGTTTCCATATTGACATGCTGTAGTGCAATATGCAGTGCACACTTCCATAGAAGAGATTAAGCACAACAATAAGCAAATAAAACATTTTGCAGGTTTGGAATTTTGCTGTGTGTAAAGCTGGTTTCATTCTCTGCTGCTCCTCCTGTTACAGTTAAAGTTATTCACTAGTCATCATTAAAAGATTTTCCTAGATTGTTTATAACTTTGAAAACTTGGGCAACATGTCTGAACTTCCAGATTTGCTCCAGTCCTTTGACGCTGGAATTTTTGGAATTTATTTTCTTTGGTTTGTTTTTAAGAGCAAACAAGGATATGAAATGAACAAGTTTTCCTGTAAGTGACAAAAATAGTCAAGACTGATTCCTAGTGAACACGCGTCTCTTGTGTGCTGTGAAACCTTCTGTACACACAGACACCCTCGTACATGGTAATCAAATGGTTTCAAAACCATTTTCCGTGGTTTCAGAGCCTGTGTTTTCCCTGCAGTGCTCTCCTGCCTGCTCAGCTGGGCAGTTGCAAGTCCATGTTTAGGCAGCTTTTGAGTACATACGTGCTGACTGTCCAGCTGGCCAGTTTGCCTCCCTTTTCCTTCATTTTAAGGCTTTATGCTCATTTTTTGCATCCCAACTCCCAGTATTCATTGAATTTATACAATCTTCATGTAATCTGGATTTCTACTTATTTGCCAAATTTGACTGAAGCCAAACAACAGGCTTGAAAATGATTTCAAGGGGAGAAGGCAGGAAGTGGGTGGGAGGTACACGATACTCCTGGTTTCGTTCCCCTGGTAACTTGTCTGACAAAATGGTGACTAAATATTGGTCACAAAGCCCAGATATTGAGCTTAGGAAAGAGCAGGACTTCGGATGGCTCGTGCAAAAACGTGCATCCAGGGCAGGGTTTGGTTTGGTGTGGGTTGTTCTGGGCAGTGAACAGAGAGGACACAAAGAACTCTTGACCAAGTGACGCTGAAGGGGATGAAGAATGTGGGAAATGGCTCTGTGCAGGTAATTCTGGTGGATATGTGGAGCTGGTAGTGTGTGCTCAGCAGGTGAGACTGGGCTTGAATGCCTGAGCTCAGTGCTGGTATTTTTTGATATGGTAATGCTGGACTTTGTAATTTTACCAACACACTCTCCTATCTTGTAAATTAAAAGCAACTAAACAGCTGGGCTGAGATTAAGTGTTTAATTATTCCTAGTCCAGCTGTTCAGATGATACACTGAACAACAGAGCTGGTTGCTGAAGTCAGTTTGGCCAGTTGGCACCCTTGAAACATCTTGAGGAACTGCTGGGAATTTCATTTAAATCAACATCCCTCCCTGAAGCAGTTAATACTCAGAAATGAGTGGAATAGATACACTTTGAGATTTAAGTTTTTTCATGGTATTAAACAAAATTAAAGGCACTTTGGAGATATTCTAGAGCTTTGTGTGGTTGGTGGTCCCTCAGACAGAGGTGGCACTGCTCATACATGTATTAACCTGCTGCACATGAGGAACAGAACTAGTGGAAGTACCTTCTGTAGCCTGGGACATGTCTGCAAAATTAAATATTCTGAATGTTAAGAGTTGTATTTTAATATAATTTTGTGCTCTTAACTGATCCCTTATAACAGTTTTGTTTCTTCCATTTCAATTTTCAAGTACTCCAAGGGAGAAAAGAACTCTGTGTTTGTATATTGTATTAAATTAACTGTGGAGCAAAACATTTGTTTACCTGCATGCTTTGTACACACAGAATCTAATTCTTGGGTCAGAAACAATGAGTCTCTTTGGATTTTTTCCAGGACTTATAATATCTCTTCAGCTTCTTCGTGGTGACATGGAGCAGATCCGAAGGGAGAACCCCATGATCTTTAACAGAGGTGTTTCTGTCACCAGGAAGCTGGGATTCCCTGATGTTATAATGCCAGGTAAACAGAGCAGCTCCAAGCTGAAAATATTGGTCATTCTTTTCTCGTCCTCTCCCACTCATGTGCAGCTGGGATGGGCACTTTATTTGGGTGAGATTCATAACAGGGTTGTCTTTATCAGTAAATGCCAGATTTGGGGAGGCAAGTGCTAGCACATGGTCAGCATCAGACCCTATAGTGATAGAAGGTGTTAAAATCTCATGGATAGAAGGGGATCTGGAACAATTTGCTCTGATATTCCCCATGACCCCTGCCAGTTAATATCCCTCTTGTGCACTCGGCATAGAGATTTTTAAATGCATGAAATTTCCTCTTCCCAACAATCCAAATCCTGGAAGAAGAGAGTTTCTACTTTGCAACCTTGATGGTGCTGAGTTTGTGTTATTCTTCTGTAACGAGGAGTTGAGAAGGTGCAGATTGGGTTGGATTTTCCCTCTGGCCTCCTGGAGCAGCTGGTCTGTGCAATGTCTTGGCAGCAGCACTGCTGTGCTTCCTCTGCTCCTCACCCCTGGAGCAGCACCTGGAGATGCTTCTTGGCTTGGCAGCCCCAGCATAGCCAAGAATTCATTTAGAAAAGAACCCAGAACGTGGCCAGTCATGCAACCACATAAAACCTGGTGTTACACTGGCTTGATTTCTGCAGTCTGGTAAGAAATGGGTTTGCTAATTAGTAGTATTTGATTACCTCATTGCTGTGATAAGCAAGCCCAAGGATGACTTTACAGACATGGGAAATTTGGTGAAAGCATAATGGGAAAAGCATCAGATTTTATTACTCAAAAGGCTGCGGTGACACATCAGTACCAGAAGTAATTGTAGCCTCATTATGGAAACTCTTCAGAAACCACAATAAAATAGGGAGTAGGTGGGAAGCATTTCTAGAAACTAAAGTCAAAGGATTCAGAACAACATGTGTTTATTTACTAATGAGTTTGAAAATGGTGGTAGCAGAGCAGCAGAGGATGTGGGCTATAAAGCCAATTATAAATTTTGGTTCTTAGTGACCTTTTAGCAGTTCCAGGCATAACCCAAAGCACTCAAATAGGGAGAAGATGAATTATTGCAGGTTGATGTACAAACACAGCAGCTGCAAGGTGATATGCTGTAATTGAGATCACAGCTGGATGTGTCATATTTACACACCTGTGGAAGGGAATTGATTCTCCTGCAAGAACTGCTTGATCCTCCATTTCTGCGGACACAGAGGAGCCTCAGGTGCTTCAGGCCACTGAAGCTGAAGGAGCAGCTTCGTGTCCTCAGAGTTCCCTGAGGAATTTTTTTTGTTTTCCAGGCCCTGGCCCTCTCTGCAAAGAGCACAGTGTGTCCCCTGGATTTGATACTTCGGACAAGGCTTTGTGCCAGGGCTTGAGCAAACAGATAGCAGCGTTCATACAAAAAGTACTCCTGCCCTAAGCTTTTAAAATTCTCTGTTCATTGCAGCTAATTCAAATTTCCAGATTTTCTTTGTGAGAACCACAGTTCTTGGAGAAAACACTGGGGTTTTAAGAAGATAACCTGTTTGGAATTGGACTCATACACACATACATACATATATATATCTGCTCAAAATGCTGATTGATAGAAGCAAGTGTGTGAAAGGATCACCATTCTGCTATTAAATGCTTCCTGCCTCTCTAGAGGATCTGAGCACAGAACTTTTCCTTGATTCCAGATGTGCTACAGGAGGTTTTCATGCAGAGAGTTTAGATGCAAAGCTTTAGGCATTGTAAGAATAATGCTTCTGTTGTGAGGAAAGGCAGTTTGTACGTGTCTGTAAACTCCAGGTAAGAAAAGAAAAGCAGTTGAGGAAGTGAGAATGAACTTTCACTGCAATTATAAGTGAGGACATTGCCGGAGTAGAGAAGATCTGTGAAGAGAGGGATAGTCATGAATGGGGCTCTAAACAAAAGCTTTCACTATCTTGGGTATTCTCCGGAATAATGAAATGTCTGGAAAATGAGGAGATTAAAATGTAATGGAACTCCACTGGTGCAGCAAATAGTGTTCACTCTAATTACTAATCAGGTTTTTTTGGAAATCAAAGTGTGTTTGACATACTCCAGTGACAGCAGATATTTGCCTGTTGTTTGCTTTTAAAACAACAGATCCAGCTGGGGTTGGAGTTTGCCTGACATGCAGGATAGGAGATTTGGGTTGTGTGACCTTTCGGGTGGGTTAGCCCAGCTACATGAATGAGGAACATCTATCAACTGACTCGGTGCTGATGTTGCTACAGCCAGGATCAAACATGCTTCCTTAGCTTTACGAGTATTGTATAAAGTTGAAAAATAATTCCCTGGGGACACACATGACCAAAAGAAGGAAACAAAACACCCCTAACCAAAGACTGACACACTGATTCAGTGCACATTAGCAGGTCTCAACCACGTCTGCTGCTTTAATAGTCCTTGTCAAACTACCTCTTCCTTGCTTTGCTTCAGAACTGTTTGTCATTAAACACAGGGTTTCCTCTTCCAGAAAACAACACAGAAAGTTCATGACTTGTATTTTGCAAGTGGATACAGATTTTTCAAGGCAGTGTTGTTTAAAAATGGTTTTTATGAATAAATTAATAAAGGCTACGTAACCTGGTACTGTTAAAATAAGCAGTGATCATTCTGCTGAACCAAGAAATCTATTTTTTCTAAAATAGCTCTAGCATTTCAACTTAATTTTTTTGTCATAGGTTTGAACGTTTTCATTTTCTTTTTTAACAGGAATTCCTTTCACATGTGCACATCTTAACTATTAAAATCCTGTAGCTGTGTCTCATTACCGTTTTCCTATCCCATTTTGTTTTCTAAACTGTAGCATTAGCTCCCTGTATCAAGCCCTCTTTTTCTGCCCCTCAGATATGAGCAACATCAGTGGTAGCTGGTCATCATTAAGAAACAAAGTGAAACTGGTCTTCATGGGCTTGTACCTTGCATGGTTATGCAGAACAAGCTTAATATTCTACAAAGCAACCCTTCCTGCCTTCTTTTGTAAAGATTAAATATTCTTTCTTTCCTACTGTGTTGTCATCTGACAAGAGCATCATAAAGACTTCAGTTATCTGTTTTGGCAAAATCAGAAGGGATTCGGTCAAAGCAGCCTCTGGAAGAAGTTATGGTGGGGTTTTGTTCATTTATGGTTTGTTGGTTTGTTTTTTTCTTTTATTCCTTTTCTAAATTGCTCCTGGATTTTAGGCCATGCATCTGATCCTGCCAATTTTACCTTTCCCAGAGCTGGGAGCAGTGAGGCCTGTGCTGCTCCTTGGGGATTGCAGCTGGGCTTTGTGCAGGACTTGCTGAGCAGAAATCTGTTGCATAGGCTTGGCGTTTGTCAGTCCCCCAAGGACATCCCTCCCCTTCCCCATGTGCTGATAAGTATTCTGTCTTTTCCTTTGATCCTCTGATGAAAAGTGCATGCTTCATCTCTGACTCGTGAGTGATGTTTCTTTCTCTTTTTTCTCTCTCCTTGTCTTAATTTCCTGGCTTCTCTCCCGTTCCTTTCCCTTTATTCTCTCCCCTTTGTTTCTGATGCAGAGATGAAGATTGTTGGGTGTAAGTTTCTGCTTTTCTGTGTAATGTCTGCTTTTTGCTTGCTTTTTTTTTTCCATTTTCATATCTTCCATGGAATGCTGGGATTGGTGAAGACAGCGAATCATAACATCACAGGGAAACTTTGGTAGCAGGGAGGTGGAGACTTTGTCTCTCTTTATACCACAGGGTTTCAGGCAAATTTAGTAACTGTGACAGGTGAATCAATGAGAAACAGGTGAGAAACATCTCAGCATCTGTTCAGTCAGTGAGCACAAAGTCATGGCAAAAATACATTAAGGAAAGGACATGGTAAAATCCATCAGCCATTCTCAGAATGTTCATGGCAAGAGTGTTAACGAGACCAAAAGACACAATTATGTCATAATCATCACCAAAAAGTCTACAGGGAGAATAAAAAGTATTATTGTCATAAATAAACTTGTGGAAATGGAAAGTTGGAGGAAACAAAAAGCATTAAAAAACAACTTCCTACTACTGGAAGGCAACTATTCCAGGGAAATCACGGCATTTAAAAAGGGCATTGTATAAATTCTTTTCTATACATAGAAGTCAAACAATGGGTAGCAAATAACCTAATAAGTATTGCTTGTCCCTTTTCTTTGAAACAATTGTGTTCTGCTCAGTGAAAGCTGGAGAAGCACACGGAGTTAAACTTGCATAATGTTCTCTTTAGAGGAAAAAAAAGCTAATTTAATTTGCCATACAGGCAGTAGATAAAGGCTTTGTTTCCCCTTGCTGCTGTAATATTGCTCACAGTTATGTTAATAGTTGCTCACTGTAACTATTTCAAGAATATAGGCCTTAAAAAAAACCTGCTGCCTGGCTGGTGGGGGGACAGAGAAGCGAGCTGCTGAAATGGATGGAATGTGATCCCTGGGGTGTGGGACAGTGCCAGGAATGCAGTGGGAATATAGAGGGGCTTCCCAGGGCTGTCAGAGGGGAGGTCACTGTTACAGCCAGGGAAAATCACACAGGGGGAGGCTGAGATTGGGAACAAGTCCCGAGGGGCAGCCAGAAAGCAGGACAGGGGTGCAGGAGACCCTTCCCCCTGACCCTTGGCCAGTTTGTCGTTGTCCCTTCGGTTTGGAAGAGGGACGTGGTGAAGACAAAGCTGCTTCTGTCAACCTCGGCTGTGCTGAAGCCCCCGCCCTTCCCAGGGAGCTGTGTGCTTGCACTGGGAGGCAGCTGCAGCCCCAGGTGAGGGTGGATTTTGCTGTTTGAGATCAGGGACCCATCACTGGCCCCCTCTGAAGCAGCAGCTTCCAGGGAAGAGCCATCCAGAGAGGGAATGCCTGGGATAATGTCAGTGTCAGCCAGGAAGCAGAGCAGTTCCCCTGCAAAGAGCTGGAACAAATCCAGCCACAACATGTGCTAACACTGCACATGGATAGAAACCCTCCACACTTTATACTTTGCTTCAGAGCTTTTCCTTGCTGGCCCAAGCCCTCCGTTTGAGCTGCTGTAACTTGGCTCAGGTCAGGGGGGTGATGCTGATTGGCTCTGGTTGTTCTTTGATAGATGGGACATAAATGCACGGGCTTGGGTTTTCTTCAGAAGCCACTGTGGAAGATACTCTGATTATGTCTCTTGCCCATTCACTCCTCTGTGAAATGGCACGATTTTTGAAGAGATGCCAAACCCAGGGTGTTAGAGAGTCCAGCAGACAGTGCATCACAGTGTGGGGCTCTGAGTGAATAGGACCAGCTCAGCAATTTGTTAAGTATAGACATAAACACTAATATTTAGATTTTTTTTTCCTTTGGCTGCCTAAATTGTAAAAGACTAAACTTTCAGCTTAAAAAAATCCAATATTCTCTGGATAAATAGCTATTTTGCTAAGTTAGTTGAAACTAGACCTACACATGCAGACTGCTGGGAGCTGCCACTTTTCCCCAGCTTACAGGGGTATATTACATGTCCACAAAGTCACAAAACATTGACAGCTCCGGAAAAAAAAGTTGTTAGAATTGTGTTATCAGAAATTTGTGTCTCTTTCTCCTGTAGAAACTTCTGTGAATTAGGTACCCTTTCTTGATACAGTACTCTCTTGCACAAAACAGCGACCATTCCTGTCCTCAGTGTCCAAAATCTTTAGGCTCTCTGAATAAAACGTGTTTGATTGAATGCAGAGAGTTCCTGTAAATTGTTACGGCTTTGCAGTACAAGTAACTGGTCAGTGTTCCAGTGAAAAACCTACCCACTCTGTCAGAATAAACTCCCATTTCTTCTGCTGGAGACCAGACAAGGAGTGGCTGTTGGGCTGCTTCAGGTTGTTAAGTCTTGAAAATGATAAATAACTATTTGGAAGTCTTCCAGTACATTCCTTTATACTGCAAATGCAAAATCAATATCTGGCTCATGTAGCATTTTCCACCACTCCCGTTTGCCCCCATTACTGTTAAAATAGTTTCAGGTGATATGAGAAAGGATTTCCTTTCAATACAAGTGAACCTCCTCAAGCTGTACTTAATGATTTATAATTTAAACAACTGTACATTGGACATTAGGCTTTGTAAATGGGTTAAAACTGACAAACAAAACAAAACCCCAATAAAGGTGAAGGAAGTTGATAACACATAAATCAGAAAATGATTTTTTATAATATTGTGGAAAATACTGTCTTTCAAGGCATTTGATATGGAATTAATGTAGTAACCATGTATATAAAAAGTGCATGGAATATACTAAAAAGAAGTTTACTTTTGTTTTTAACTGGAAAACAATTGTAGAGAGATGGGCTTTGAAACAAATACCATTCTGGAAACTCTCGTGGGGTTTTCAGTTCATCCCTGACAGCCATCCAGCACAGAGACCTCAGCTTAAAATGACATCAGCAGGCTTTGCTCTATAAATACCCATGGCCCACTGGCCTTGTAGCACTTTTTATTCCTGTTCTGATGGGAGGCCACAGCTCACCCAGTTTTTTGCTCTGTGCTGCTGTTTGGGAAGGCCTGAGGCCTCTGTGGTCCGAGCTGAGGTACCAGCCTGGTTTTCCCCCAAAATGCAGGATTTGCTGTCACAAGCACAGGCCTGTTTGTGCAGTCATTTGCATGAACAGTCTGATGTCTTAAGCTCATTTTTTCTCTCTTTTTCCAATGGAATTAATACGGGCTAAGCCTTGTGTGCCCAGATTCCTGCCTCGGCTCATCGCTGTCAGTGCAGGCTGGAGCTGACCTGGCCCCTCCTGGTCCTGCTGATGCCACCGTGGTGCAGCCACTGCCAGCTCCAGCTGCCCCTGCGTGCCCAGCTGCCCGTGGGGCTGAGTGTTCTCTCTGCCCTGCACACCCAGAGCAGAGATGGCAATGAACTGCTCTGTGCTCCAGCATTTGCTCTGGGTTCTGTGCAGCCCATTGGGGTATCAGAGCTCAAATCCCTCAAAACTGCAAGCAAATGGAGGAAAAAAAAGGGCTTGTGAGGCTTCGGGTCAAGTGATATGTTGGGAAAAGGAGATTGCTCCTTGTAGGAAGGTGATTTTCACCAAAATAATCACCATACCTGATCGTTAAATGCTTTTTGTCATTGTTAGATACATTTACTTCCTATTTTTAGTATATGTAGTGACTTCTATTTTTTCAAGATCCGATAGACTATTTTTACAAGAGAAGATGCGCTGTTATACTTGACTGTAATACTTTTTCCCATCTTTTTCCTTAATTTTTATGTAAATCCGCTGGTTTTAAGATCCCTCTACGCCCCACCCCAAAGGCATTTTTTTTAATTAGTGGAGTAATATCCCTCCTGTTAAGCTTAATAGAAGATAAGATGCTATATATAACCAAATGCTGCCTTTAATTTAGGCTGGAAAATGATTTGCTATCTGACATTAGACTTTGTGTAGCCAGACTGCCTTCCAGAAAAGAGGTCATAAGTAGGGAGCTCCAAAATGCTAATTACAGTGAGTACAATTAATTTCTATTAAGATTTACAGCGTACAAATTGAAACTTTTTTTCCTAATTGTGCAAACCACTGAGAAAAAGGGATGGAGTCTGTCAAGCAGGAGTATTTTCCAAACAAAAGGCCCAACTTAAACCATATTTTGCAATGAACTTTGCATTTCCTTGCTATCCCTGTAATCAGGATAGAGGTAGCTCAGCTTGATTTCGAACCCCAAAATAATTTTCTCTTATTGTGGCCCATGGATTGTTGCATTTGATGGGTGTGCTTTGATGAGCAAAACCAGATTGAATATCCGGGGTCTTTCAGCAGGCTCTTGCTGTCATCTTCTCTCTTCAGTGACCCCTGGCAGCTCAGCCTCAGGCTCAGAGGTGTTCCCAGCACTGAACCCACAGGAGAGGGAGGCTCATGGCAAAAGGAGCTCGCTCTGCACACAGATTCCCATTCACACAGAGTTCCTAGCGGGGAGCTCTGACTGGCAGCCACAGAGCTGGATTTTCCAGGCTGAAAGCCCTGTACTTATCTCCAGAAATAAAACTGAAAGTAAAGGCAGGACTGAAAGCTTCTATTGTTTGTCCCTACAGTTGATTAAAGAACAAGTTCTGTGGGTTATAGACTTGAGGAAGAATTTGAAGCGCTGCTTTGAGGGGCACAAAAGGATGTCCCTCAGTGCCTGAAAGCAAATGCTGCCTTATTTCATTGTGCTTCTGATTAATACACAGATTTAACTGCATCAGCTTCTCCAAGTGGAAGAAGTCAGACATTGAAGGAGTCTCTGCTTTGCTGGATAACCGCTTCATTACTTCGTTATTTAGTGTCTTCAGGCTGATTAACAAAATACTTGCCTTGAAAGGGTTTAAATTTTGATTTTAATTTTTTTGGTATTTTTATATATTGCCCTTAAGTATGTTTGCTTTTCTGGCAAGTAGATAAAAAGGAATGTTAAGTGTGAGCCATCACAAAATGGTGACAGTAACTAAATCTTACAGTAAAATAGGTGTTATCTGCTGTCCTTTTGGTGTAGGCCTTAGAATTGTCCACTTTAGTTTTGAAAGCAGTTTCCCAAATCAGATTCTAAAATAAAACCAAACCAAGGGAGCTAGTCTGTGAAATTCAGGATAACAAGATGCTGAGACACAAGCATTTCTATTTCTGAATATAGTCATTTGGTCTGAAAGCTCCTGAAAATGACGTAGTGAGAAGCTGGCAAGTGTCCATGCTGCCTGCTTTCATATAGCCATGCATATGGATACCAGAGGCCAGCCAGAAATCTAGCAAAAATTACATTTATAATTCCTTCTTAATCCATCTGAACTGAGTTGTGACCAGGTTCCCAAAAAGGCTGCTTTTATTTTGTTATTATGATGAAAGGAAATTATGAAAATATAGAAAATCCTTGAAGGGCTAAGTGAACATAATATTATGCTGATCATCACAAAAATACTTATTTTTCTTAAAATATATGGGAAATAGGAAGTCTGAAGCTAAGAATGTTATGTTAGGCTTAGCCTGACACTTCCAGCTCAGCTAACAAGGCAAAGTATAGGAGTAAGAGGTTTTTTTCCCTTCCTCCCTTACACAATTAAAGCCAGTATTGATCCTGAGTTCACATTATTAAAGGCATTACTAACAACGATCTGATTTGATGCACTGATATTAAACTGTTCATCGTTATTAACAATTAACTTGCTGCTTGGAATGATTTGGGCATCAGCCATCGTCTTGCAGAACACAGAAAACGATTTGCAGAATGGAACTGGGACGGCCCCGGTGTCCCTGTGGGGTTTCAGGCTGTGGCTCTGCTCTGTCCCTGCAGGTGACATCCGGAATGACCTGTACCTGACCCTGGAGAAGGGGGACTTCGAGAGGGGTGGCAAAAGTGTGCAGAAGAACATCGAGGTGACCATGTACGTGCTCTATGCTGATGGAGAAATCCTGAAGGTACGTGCTCCTTTCCCAGGTGCTCCCTGCAGGGACACATCCTCCTGTTCCAGAGTGTCTGATGCAAGGGAAGAGCTCAAATAAAACTGGCTCTCTCTTTTTTTTTTTTTTACTGTGAAGTTTGTAAGCTCTATATTATGGTGGGTTATAAATTTGTAAGGATTTGGAGCACTTCCCTTATATGGGGATAGAAGACTTGGAGAAAATACTCATAAACTGAAAAGCCTCTGTGATTTCCAAATGTGATGTCAGTGGCTAAAGTAAAAAAATTTAGAGTAACTGTAATCAGAACTGAGGAGTTTATGGCATATCTAAAATTAAATAATGTGTGTCATACAACATGATGAAATGTGATTCCATGGGAGACTTCTAAATCTGAGTTGTTGAGTTACTGTCCTGAATGTAGTTCTGGAAAATAACTTTGAATAAAATGTCACCCTGGGTTGGCTCCATTCCAGCTGGGGATGGGGATTGTTTATGTTTCCTGTTTTACCTTCTCTGTTCTTTCAGTTTTATTGAAGAGAAGGAGGTGGGTGGGAGGTTGTGAATATAGAGAAGTAAACAGGGAGTATTTCAGCATGAGCAGCTATCAGAAATAACTTCCCCCTACCTTTTCTTTTACCTCCACTGCAATAAAACAGGCTTTGTAACCATTACTGGGGAGAGTCTAAACACCTGAAAGTGTTTGTGTACCAAACACATTGCCACAATCTTCTAGTTTTAATTGAAAGGAGAACTTTTATTGGTACAACTGCCTGTCGTTTCATTAAAAGTAAAGTGGATTTCTTGTAAGGAACTTGTTTGTGCTCAGAGCTGGTGCAGCAAGATCAGAGTCGTTTTCTGTTCAACTGCCTAAGCTTTTCAAACTGACTGGCAAATTTTTAATGACTAGTTGATTTCACAGAGTCTGCAGAGGACCAAGAAAGGTTCCTCAAACTGCAATATCAGCATCTTCAAATGCTAACATACATAATGGTGGCCAGTTGTACGGTAAGGGTGCCTAATGATTACATACAAAAGCCAGATAATTTCAAGACATTATCAGTCTTAACTTCGGTGATTTTGGTCGGAATGGTCATTCACAAGATGAAGTTGTTTTTTCTTGTCTTTGCCTGTTATTAATATTGTAAAGTACACCAGGGCTTCACATGGGAGAGTGGGACAGGTGTGGCACAAATACTCTAAAGGGTGGTCAGTCCGATTAGAGAAAAATCAGGTGAACAGATTATCCTGGGAAGTTGTGGCTGCCCCACCCCTGGACATGCTCAAGGCCAGGTTGGATGGAATTCTGAGCAACCTGGTCTGGTGGAAAGTGTCCCTGCCCACAGCAGGGGGTTGGAACAAGATGAGCTTTAAAGTCCTTTCCAACCCAAACCATTCTAGGATTTGCCATAGAGGAGAGACTTTACATATAAAGGATCTTCGTGGATTTTTAAAATTTAAGGCACATATTTAAAAGAAACTCTCTGTCCCAGCTTTTATGGCATTGCTCCTCTGTGTGGTTGCAGTCAAAGCAGCAAAGACACTCGGTTTGTGTCGAGGAGACTTTTGGTTCCTGGTGTTTCATGATGCCCATGAATGTGGGCAGAACACTGAGAGTTCAGCTACTGACCCTGGAGCACTGCTGCTCCTGGCTGGAATCCTGATTGCTGCTCCTGGCTGGAATCCTTTGGTGTTCCTGGCTGGAATCCTGATTGCTGCTCCTGGCTGGAATGCCCTCCACCATTCGTGGCCTTTCTGGAGCAGAGCTGCCAGCAGAGACAGCGGGTGCAGAGTTACACAGGACAGGGGGAAATGGCCAGAGTTTTCATCTGGTATTAGAGTAAAATCCCTCAACTTTTCCCAACTAGCAGCACAATCCAAATCTGAATTGTGCCTTTGTGAAGCCTTTAGCAGAACTATGCACAACATTAATGAGAATTTTCTCAGCTCCTCATTGCTGCTGAGTGTATCTTGATCCAGAAATAGCCCTATTGAAAGAAGTGAAATTACCTCCAGAAAGTAGTGCTGTTCAAAATGAAAATGAGTATTTCATTTTCAAAATGGTCTTACTCAATTGTTAGTATCTTTCAATATAGTCTGAAAAATTGAAAAAAAAAGAGTCTCTTGACACATTTCTCACTTCTTTCTGTTCCAGTAGCAGCAATAGCCAGTGAATTGCAAGGCACACCTTTAACAATGGATATTTCCTGATAGTTCTTCTAGTTCAGCTTCCCTTCCCTGCCTCTGCCCTCTAATTCCACTGCATATTTGGGTCCCAGGGTCTGGAGATTTGTTTGATGTTTGTATTTTGCAGATCACAATTCAGAATTAAAGATTTACCAGTCTGCCCTCCTCAGACTATGGATTGCAGTATAACTGCATAGGAACTAAGTTAACAACCAGAAAGAGAGACTCTTCTTTTATTTAAAGGTCATACTATGAAACTGCATTCAAAGATTGGTCATTCATCAGTGGCTTCTTGAGGGGACAAAGAAAGCTCACCTTAAAATGTGAATTTTTACTGTACCTTGTAGAGGAACTGGAAACACTGTTTTGTTTTCTCCCAAGCCTAATGCACAGTGAGGTTTTGGAGTTGCTGTGTTGAAGCCCAACCAGTTCCCTTAGGTACAAAATAGAGCTGGGCTCTTACAGGTGTTCTGGGCTGCAGTACTGGCACTGCTCCCTGCTAACCTGTTGTTATCTGCAACACTTAATTCTTGTTGCTGTATTAAAAAATGTGGGGTTGTGGCTCATCCCATGTGGTTGCTGAGGATTATTTGAGAGGACTGAGCTGTGTGAGTTCAGCCTTCAGTCACTCAGTTCGGATCAAAGCCTTTGCAGTGAGTCTCTGTCCAGGTAGGCTGTCCTTGCACTGAATCCCAGAATTCCAGAGAGCTTTTCTTCCCTTTTGGGCTCCTTCACAAACTCTTAACTTTCTCAAAGCCAGCAAATTATTGCCAGAGCTTGAACTAACTGTGACTGGTTAATGGGATATTCTTGACTGGGCAGTCAGATGATTGCAGATTTTTAAGTTACCATTGTTGGTGTTTTCTTGGAATAGAATTTATAGGTGCCTTGGGGAAATGACCAGTGGTGGTTCTTGTCATCATACTGTTCCCTGGGGCGTTTCTACATCAGAATTTATATTACATGTGTTGTTCTGGGTCTGCTTAACTTCTGTTTCTTCCTGGATTCATTATCCTTAGAGATACTAAAAGTGAAGAATCTCCAAGCTATCTTTTTTCTGCTTGGTTTTATGAGCTGTTGTATCTTCTGGATCTCTTTGTAAGTGCTGGGTCTAGAGCCTGGGTTAGTGCTCATATATAAAAAATGTGCTTCCTGCTCTGTGTCTTCATCACAAAGGACCTTTTACTGTCCTTATTTCAGGACTTTGGTATTTATCCTATTTTCCTTCACTTGTATTCTAAGGATTTTTTTACTTGCTAAACATATCAGTTCATGTTTTTTTTCATCTGTATTTTGTGAAGGCATAGATTGGGCAAGGTCTTTGAGTTTGTTATTTTTGAAGGCAGAAATTTGGAATTTTTATTTGGAATAATTAGATCCAATTATGTTTTTAGGTGATGACTATTACACAGAAATTCTTTGCTTACCACTGAGGAAGTAACTTGATCAGAATTTTTTGAGATACTTGGTGAGGCTGAGTGGTTGTAGTTTTGAAAGATGAACATTTGGAAAGAGCTTGGAAAGGTCAGTTATCATTTCTGAACTGAGATACTGAAGCAGAAAGCTGGTTAAAGGATCTTTTCAGAGAAGGCTAATATTACAAGTGATGGTCCTACTGTGTCCTGTTTTTTGGACTCAATTTTATATATTTGGACTTAGGTGCTTATTGTACCTACTCAGTGCTTGATGAAAAACTTAGTTTAAATAATAACTTAAGATACTGGGATTCATGTGGTATCACAGGTCTCCAAGCTCACCCTTCAACCCAAAACAAAGTTTCAAGATCTCCTAAAAAAATTCACATTTCATTTTGTCTGAATTCCTGCTTCTGACTCCTCTTTTATGTCTACAGAAATCCGTGAATTATATAAAGGTTATCACTGGGCCATAAGATGACTCATGGGTGTGATGTGACGCCTTTAATGTTGAATTGTTTTCTTTTGTGGCAGGACTGCATCAGCCTGGGCTCGGGGGAGCCGAGCAGGAGCGCCTACCACTCCTTCGTGCTGTACCACAACAACAGCCCCCGCTGGGGGGAGATCATCAAGCTGCCCATCCCCATCGACAGGTTCCGGGGCTCCCACCTGCGCTTCGAGTTCCGCCACTGCTCCAGTGAGTGCCCCCCTGCCCAGGCCAAAGCCAGGAGGCCCCAGCTCCTTCCACTGCCAGTTTACATCTGGATGAGGCTGTCACTGGGTGGAAAGCAGGAAAGAGAGGCCAGCCTGAAATGGAGTGAAGGGGCATTGCTAAGCAGCCTTTTGCTGAATTTATCACACAGGGCACTAAAAACGTGGTGAACGATCAGTGCAGGGCAAAGCACTTTGTAGATGTTTGTCCCTGCTGTTCTTTTGTTGTGTTTTTCTGTAGAATGTTTTCTTTGGAGGATAAACAGTTTAGATTTTGCTGTGCTTGGCATGTCTGTGTTTGATTTGAAGCTTGTCAGTCCTTCACACAGAATAAGAAAAAAGAAATTAGAATTAGAGAAGTTGTTTGTTCTGTAAGCTGCTTGTTTTCTTTTAGGCATGTGGAGAAGCTGGTGAGTAATCTTGCATATACTGACAGACAGGGTATGTACAAATACAATTCCTTTTTTTCCATCTCTTGCTGCAGCAAAAGACAAGGGAGAAAAGAAGCTCTTTGGTTTTGCATTCACCCCATTGATGAGAGATGATGGCACGACCTTGTCCGATGATATCCACGAGCTTTATGTTTATAAGGTACCAGTTCTTTGCAGACTTTTCACTGCTCATCTCTACTCCATTACTTAAATGAGTAATGATCATTACATTATCCTTCTCCTCCCTTATTAGAAGTGCGTGAGGAACAGATTAATAGTAGTTTCAAAATTTTATACATCAAAATCACATGGTTTGGATAGAACCTTCTATTCTAGGTGCAGCTCACCTTTTCCATCCAGATGATGATGATTTATCTGCTGTTAAGCCCATACATTCTGGCTTCAAACACGCTGGTGTTCATGAGCATTCAGCACTTCTGCCAGCCTGAGGCATTGCTCTGTGCCTTTGTAAGATGACATTGTGCAGCACCCAAACGCCTCGTGCTGCAGTGCCACAGCTCGGCAGCCCTGCAGCAAGAGATTTGGGCTTTGGGGGTTTTCCTTCCTGCTGATTCACCTGGGTTTATTTGTTCAGTACAATTTTCAGGCAGCAGCACTAAGTTTGCAGCTGGAAGATCTGGTGAGTTCTAACAAGGCAGTGGCTGGAGACCACTCCATAGAGCTGGGTCTGTTCTGGGCATGTCCAGGCCCCAAAGCACAGCTTTTCCTTACAAGTGTTGGTGTGCACCCACAAAAAATCCCAACACAAATACTGCTGGGCAACTGCTGACAGGCTGTGGGTGTGTGGGATGAGATGGGCAAGGTACAAGTCCACCCTTGTGCTGTCCCCGCAGTGTGACGAGAACAGCACCTTCAACAACCACGCGCTCTACCTGGGGCTGCCCTGCTGCAAGGAGGATTACAACGGCTGCCCCAACATCCCCTCCAGCCTCATCTTCCAGCGCAGCACCAAAGAGACCTTCTCAGTCTCCACACAGCTCTCTTCTACCAAACTGACCCAGAATGGTGAGTTGGTGATCCCTCAGAACTGCTCAAGGCAGCAGGAATTAGGAAGGAGAGCAAAAAGTTCACTGTTAGCACTTCTGCACAATCCAAAGTTTGTTTTGTTTGGCTTTTACAGAGTTGCTAAGTAATTAAGATTTTTTTACAGCAACATCCCTAAAGCACAGGCAGACAGGAGCAGATTGTCCACAGTGCAGTGTCAAGTCACACAGTGCTTTTTAAAGCACCTTCCCATTCCTCCATTCCTTTGTCCCTTAGGATTGACTCACTCCATATTGCCCTTCTTGCTTTCCATTATGTATATATATAAATATAAATATATATATAAATGTCATTTCCCAAGAAGTGTGGACTGCAACAAGAGGTGAAGTGCAACGTGCTGAATCTCTGGTGGGTCTGGGGTTGCCGTTCTTCCCTCTGTGTGTGCTTCTAGCTCTTCCTCCCTTTCTCTGCAGTGGATCTGCTTGCCCTGCTCAAATGGAAGGCTTACCCAGATCGAGTGATGGATATTCTGGGAAGACTGAGGCACGTTAGTGGCGAGGAGATTGTTAAGGTACTACATGAAATACCAGCCTTTGGAGGTATCTGAGATAGGCAGCGAGTTCAGAGCTGCAGGGCACATCTGAGTGCTCCCTCTTCATGAGCCTTTTGGTTCACACTGTGAGCTTCCACCCTGTATGAATTGGGATTTTATCATGATGTGAAACTGGATGGGAAGACACACTTGAGAAATTAGTGCACAGTCAGTCTGTGGGATCAAAGCAGAGCTAATCCTTAGTCAAATTCCCTCAGCCACATGTGCTGGGTCCTCAGCACCAGTGGTTCCAGCCTGCAGCCCCACACAGCTGCTGGTGCAGACACAGCCACTGGCAGGGGCTCTCTGGTGCATCCAGCCAGCTGTGCACCAGTTTTCTGTCTGCCAGCTCATCATTTCACCAGGTTTTGTAACCACTGTTGCTCTACATGACAATCTTTGTGTGGCCTCACCTTCCTTAGGTCCCAGGAACTTCCAACTGCATTTGAATACTTGTGATCTCAGCAAAAAAAAGTGCATTCCAGATATGCCTCTGATAATCTTAGGTGTGCTGGGAGCTCTCCCTAGGATTTATTTCTGTAAACCTGGAAGTAAAAGCTGATTTCTAACACAAACAACCAAGGAGAAGAAACTGAAGACAAATCCCATCACTTAATAAATAGTTCATCATTAAAGCCACTTCACTGTAAATCATTTGAGTGTTGCCATATCTGGAATCTTACTCTTCATGATAACTTGGTAACAGTAACAGGGGAGCACAAATCCCATTTCTACTGGAATTCTTTAAGAATGTCATGTTTTGTACACTTTGTTTGTAGGGCAGTACAGGTATCTGATTTTTATAGAGCGAAAGATATGGATTGAATTATTTCATGGGGAGAAGTAATTGATTCTCCCCATAAATCAGCTGTCATTTGGCACTGGGATATGAAGAACAGAATGTAATAATTCAGAAAAAAAAACATTTTATCATTTCAGGGACCTCATAAATTGTTATAATTTATTTCTTGTTGTCCACATCAGAAATTTAAGTAGAATAGATTGAAAAATCATGAGAGAATGTGCAGTTAATGATCTCCAGCATTCTCCCTCACACTCATCCTTTTGGAGACTGTGCTTTCAGAAGGAAAATCACTGAACTGTCAGTGCTCAGCAAGCTGTGGAGGTGAGGGTGAAAGAAGCAATTGGCAACATGTAACTTGCCCCAATTAATGCTTGTTAGAAAAGCTCTACTTTCTGTCATAGTACAAAAGTTTCAATATTAAACATAATTTAATGTAGAGCCCAGCCTCAGATTTGGTGCTGAACAGTACCTGAGACTCCAGTGACTTGAGAATGAGAGCAAGCTGTTCTGCTGCTGGTGTCAGGCAGCACTTCCAGTCAGCTTAAAGTGAGAGGAACACTTGGGCAAAATTACAGATCAGGCATATAGTACATACTTCTTATTTCTTGGGTTTGTGTCATTTTTGTTTGAAAATATTCTTTGCAAAGAGAGACATTTTTCTTAGTAAAAACAAAATCTGTCGTATCATATGGGTGAACCTGAACTCATTTGTCCTTGGCAAGTGTTTCACAAAGATATTAACATGTATGAACTAATTAAAGTAGGGGAGAAATAACTTTTTGAATACAATTTAAGTTGAATTCTTTGTTCATGTCATTTTAGTTCCTACAAGATATTCTGGACACGTTGTTTGTAGTTTTGGATGACAACACAGAGAAGTATGGTCTGTTGGTCTTTCAGTCTCTGGTAAGCTGCTGGATTGTTATTTATCTCACGCTCAGTGAGTTTTAAGTTTCTTATGATTGTGTTGCTCGTATTGTGCTTCCATCAGATATCAAATACTCAGCTGGATCCAGCCGTGTTTTCTGTACAGATCTTGGGTGAGGAGGGCGGGCTGACCTCAGCACACCCAGGGGCAGCAGTATCTGCTCTCATGTGGGAGAAGCAACAGTAACACCTGATAACAGAACTGTGACTGTGTGAAGCAGCTCATGTACTTGAATGCTCCTTACCGTGGGTAACGTGTTTGTACACTTGGCAGAAATGTGCAATTCCTTGAGATTGGGTTCCCTCTCCCGTGTCCCCAGGTGTTCATCATCAACCTGCTCCGTGACAGCAAGTACTTCCACTTCCGCCCCGTCATGGACACCTACATCCAGAAGCACTTTGCAGGAGCTCTGGCTTACAAGTAGGTCTTGTGTCCCTCCCTTTGAGAGGTGGCATCACCAAGCTTGGGAATGGTGGCACCATCAGGATCACAACCTTCCTGGCAGCAGGGGTCCCCAAAAGTAGAGCCACTCACCTGGAAGTTTTCCAGCGCAGCCATGGGGAAAAGCTGCCAATGTCACCAGTGGCTGAGGGTGGTCACATTGGGCATTTCTCTTGCCCTTCTGGACTGGAAAATCTTTCTTTTTTTTTTTTTTTAACTCTTCAGCAACAGCTCATTATCAGTCTGTACTAATGAGCTACCAAGATCACATGCATTCCTTGTCTTAAGGATGCTGGGATACACGACTTGTGTGAAAGCTTAGAGAACTAATCGTAACTTCCTTTTCCAAAGCAGACAGGTATTCGCATAGGATGTTCTATTTGGTTACACTTAATTTCAGTAGATCAGAAATTTAAATTTCACTGTCACTTTGAAGATTCTGACTTATTTTCTAGTTCTCAAAAGAGTCTTGCATCAGAGAATGAGATAGACTTTTTGAAAGCAGTAACAGTTACCCTTCAGGGTGTTATTTTTACTTTCTTTTAGACCATTGCTCTTGTATATTTGAGCATATTTTATCTTTGGCCACAGTAAACTATTAAAAATAGCTAATAATTTCTCTCAATTCTTTTAAGCAACTCACATTTTTGTGTAATTAAAATATAAAAAATACTCTATCAATGGCAGGTAAAAACCCAAATATAATATACAGCACTAGAAGACATAGTTGTGTTCAGAGGGTGAAAAGGTGTTCTGCTTTGTGTTAATTAGCACCTCTTTCAGACAAAACAAATGGTTTTTGGTAGTCTGATGTCTGAAATAAAACATGGGTTTAATACACCTTTGTAATTTAGTCCAGATGGTATTGTGTACTTAGCAAAAATAGAGGCAGGTATTTTCTTTGTGATCTCAGATTCTAAAAGCTTCTTACTGAGATGAGAGCTGGGATTTCTTATTAAAGCAAAAGTATATTTTGGTCTTAGAACCATGCCTTTATCAAAGCTATCTCTCTAATAACATCTTTTTTATGTTCTCTTAGTGTTCCTCATGTCCAAGTCAATTACAGAGAAGGAATTATTTTCTGGTTTTGAAACATATATAAATGTAAATACTGTGTAAATTCAGTATCAAGGACAGCTGTAACTGACCACTGAAATAAAGTGAAATGAGACTGGTTTAGAGATCTCTCCCTAAAATCAAAATGTTTGCTGACTGTCAGAACTGGTGCTGAATGTTCCTGTTCACTGCCTGTTCCCTCAGGGAGCTGATCCGGTGTCTGAAGTGGTACATGGACCGCTCGGCCGAGCTCGTGCGCCAGGACCACATCCAGGAGGCCATGAGAGTAGGTATCCAGTGGAAGCACTGGTTCCTCTGGGACCACAGAAGGGCTGGGCAAGCTGGAAATGGAGTCAAGGGTAGTATGGCACTGGCTTCTTATAATTGTTTAACCACGTTTTTTATATATATACATATAGGCACAATTTTAGTTTTAGGGGGAGATTCACTCTTATGCAGAAAAAATTGAAAGAATTATGTCCCCTTAAATCCTTTTGCAAGCCGGTGGAGAACTTAAGTGGGGCTTACATCCATGGCCAGTGCATAAACACTCCACTGATGTAGGCTACACCTTGCCCTCCAAGCAGCAGCAGTTTTGAGTGTATCAGGCACAGATGCTGTGGATCGAAGTTTTGCTCTTCATTTCTGGCTGTGACACAGCTCCATTGTGCCACGGGTTGAAGTTCTGGAGTATTTTAAGCAGCAGATAAATGAGTCTTTAACTGGATGGAAATCCTCTGAAGTAGCACAGGACCTGACCTATGATTCTGTGATGGGAGCACGAGGTCCCAGGGAGGCACAGCTGTGAGAAACACCAGGAATGTTTTGGTGCTATTACAGAGAAATCAGAGAATAAATTTACCACGTGTAAAGGTGAGTCAGGAAATCAGTGTGTCAAGTGCATAAATACAAGATGCCAACATTTGCAGAAAGATGTTTTTCTTTGAGTGAATGCCCACCTGCACCTTCTGCCTCCAAGGGGACTGATGTCCTAACACCTGAGTCTGGGCACTTGGAGAAGTGCCAGTGATCAGGACTTGGGTTTTGTCACTTGTCAGTACAAAGGGGTGAGACCTCTCCCAGGTGAAGGACACTGCCAGTGCCATCCTCTCACTTTTCCCCTGCTAGGATTCAGATAATACAAGGGCATTACACCAGTGCTTGCTTTGCCTTTGTAGGTTAGAAACATGCTTAGAAACATCTTCTTTGTAATTTTTAACCACAGATTCATATGGAATGGTAAAAATAGGGCAAAGATGCCTTTTCAAAAAATTACCAGCTTTCTCATTCTTTTTTTTTCCCCTATCCTTGTCCTTCCTTCTTTTTTTTTTTTTTTATTGCAAAGAAGGCTATTAAAGTTATGAGATGAGAAGATCTCTAGCTGGAATGACTTTGAGGAGGTTTTCTTGTCTCTCAAACCACTCATTAGTGCTTTATGCAGTGCAGCAAATAGAGATGTAGGATACTATCCCTATGTGATCTGCATTTGTTGGACCTCATAGCAGTCCTGTTTGGAAATAGTAACAACAGGAGTGCTGGAATGTCTTTCAGCAGCTGGGGTTAGTGAGGGCACTTTGTGAATATGGTAAGTTCTGTCTCGGGCTCCAAGGCAGCTCTTTGCTTCCTGGGGCTCTCAAGTGCTGGCCTGGAACGTGGCTGTTCCCTCTGGGAGGGAGGTCAGTTTGCAGACCTGACAGCCCAAGCCTTTCCAAGCACAGGAATTAAATTTACCACCAGAGTTTGTGCAGACCTGACAGCACCTCCTCTGCCACCCACACTGCTGTCACATCTTATTCAGACAGTTGCCTTTGCAGGCATCTCTTGCAGGCCCAAATTCAGGTCTTCATCTTCTCCTGTTACAGTGAAGTGATTGATTTCCGTCTTTTTTTCCAGATTTTATTTCAGGCATTTGGAGCAAGTTTGTACCAAAGCCATTATCATTGCTAATGCATCACTGCTAGTACCAGATTCTACTGTTGGGGATTTCTGTGGTCTTTGATGTGTTCACCACACTCCTTGCATTAGAAGTTCTCTGACTGAGAAAACAGGCTAGCTCTGTATCCCTTTCTCCCTGAATTAGCTGTTCAGTGTAGTGCCCTAAAGCTGGTGCTGGAATACTCTGCACTCTTCTGGCTCCTGGCTGCTCATGTACATTCATGATGGACATGCAGATGTCTCATAGGGTTCTGATTTCCAACCCTGGCATTAGCAAACAGAGTCCTAAAGGATTTCTAAAATTTCTTATCTCCCTCAAGACTGCTCTTAATTCTCAAAAACTCCTGTGCAGCTTGGAGGAGCTGTAGCTGAAAGGACATTTCTACCTAGAACTGTGATTTTATCTCAGTGCACTTCTATGCCTTTAGGCACAAACGCCCATCATATTTGTGATGTCGTAGGTAGCAAGAGCCAAAGTCAGTCCAGGTGCTGACTTGTGCTACCAAGACTTGGTTTGTGTTTTTAGCATCCCAGCCATGTGTGCAAACACAGGGAACTCTTTGGTTCACTGCCTGTTGTGGGCTCATTGTCTGTGCTAAGGAAGTGCAGTGTTTTGAGCTCTGCTATCTCACCTTCCATGGGGAATTGGGGAGGTTCACACATAAATGCTCTGATTCACGGCAAAACGTAATCCTCACATTGAAGCTATGAGCCTTCAGATGAGAACTATGGTTGTGTGTACTGAAGCCCTAAAGCAGCTCATACAAGCACTGCATGTGCTGGGTTTGGTGTTAGCACAGGGATGTCAGCCTTGGAGAGCTGACTGGGAACCAGCTGGCCTTTGTCTGGAAATGAGGCAGGAACGCAGCTCGTATTTCCTGATTGAAGTTCTTTGGTGTAAGGAAGCTTCACTGTCAGATAGTTCAGTACAGAAGTATAAATAATAACTGGTGAATTACCAAAGTTGCCATAATTTCTGGGGGGAAAAAAGGCTGTAAGAGTCAATGGCATTTAGAAATCCATGATGCCTTTATGAGGAATTTCACATTCCCATTCTATATCCGTAAAGCTGTGGCATTCTAAAACTTACAACATAGCATTGCATACTTGTGCATATTGTGTGGTGCTTCAGTGAGGGACCCTTATGGGTGCATAAATACCTCAAGGGCAAAATTTGTATTTGAATTAACTTCCAGTTTCCCAGCACTGAAGTGAGATGAGAATACGTTCCATGGAATACAGTGAAATATCACTAAGGTTTCTGTACAGCCTATGATTGCTGAATCTCCAGCCTGTTGTTTTCCTGTGCTGGGTTTTGAGGATATCATCAAACTATGCATTATGTCTTCCCTTAATCCTGCTTTGCTGGTGAATCCTGTTAAGCACTAAGGAGTGAAGTGTGATGTCCCTGGTATTTGGTGCATTCTGGTGCTGACAGTTGTGCACAGCCAGTACCAAGGAGGTGTGTGAAGTGTCACCTTGCTGGGCTGGTGTCTCAGAACTGTTGATGGGGCGGTGACTTGTTACAGCTGCTCAGAACAATGTGTCTTCTTCATGGTCACTGCTACCAAATAAATGCAGTTCTAAATAATGCCACGTACAAAATTTTGAAAGAAAACAGAACAGCTTCTTCAGACACTTCAGTCATTATGCCAAGTCATGAAAAAGCCAGCAGTTTCTTACCTTGACCAAAATTTTCCTCAAATTATGTAACTCAGATTTGTCTCTGATGTAAATGCTTGTTTTTTCTGTTAGTGGGACATGCAAGTAACAAAGATCATTGGTTGAGAATGGGAACTTGCCTAAGAGTACCTCTTCCTGAACTGAATTATGTAACTTAAAAAACCTGTTTTTCATTCTCCTTTCTAAAGCTCAAGAATTTAGTTATTATGCATGTAGAGTCTTTCCTGGTTCTCTTTAAAGCTCCTTTATTTTTCTTTCTCTCTTTTTCTCTATCTTGATCTCCTTCCTCTCCTGCTCCTTAAGGCCTTGGAATATCTTTTCAAGTTCATTGTCCAATCTCGGATCCTTTACTCCAGAGCTACTTGTGGAATGGAGGAGGAGCAGTTCCGCTCCAGCATCCAGGAGCTTTTCCAGTCCATCAGATTTGTGCTCAGCTTGGACAGCAGGAGCTCTGAGACTCTCATCTTCACACAGGTTTGCTATTTCCTACACTCCCACTGGCAAACCACGAGGCAGCTGTTCCTGCAGGGGGAGGAGGTGTGGGCACATGGGGATTGAATGCAGATCAGTGGAGTTCTCCCCCCTAACAAACTGGTGGTGCTGGAAAATGAGACACACCCATTAATGGTATTAGCCAGTAGCTTTGCACAGGTGAGCTGGACTGGGGGCTCTCCAGGGGGAAGCAACTTCTCACATGAGAATACAATTTTCACAGAAGCGAACTGCATTTTCAAGTCTCTCTCATTCCTATGTCTTATGGTTGGCCTTAAGAATTTCTAAATCATTATAGTGCTTCAAATCAATACTTACAGTCACAGCAGCAGCAGTGAGACGTTCAACTGAGGTATTTGCACTCAGATAAACTTAATTCCAGCATGTGCTAAAATTACAGTCAGAGTCATGTGCAGCCTGACCTCAAGCATGTTGTGATGCCCAAACTCATATTTAATGCATCATTCTGAATGTGGCCCAGGGGACTTCATGAAGATTCCATGCAGGCCAAGGACAATACTCGAAGTGAGTAAGGATGCTGCTGAGTTTTGGGCTCAGTTTTACAGACCACTGCACTCCATTACATACTCCTGCATTTAAGTTTTAAATGTCAAACCTGCTGTGTTGTGCCTCTGCTCAGGGAATGTCAGAATGCAGCACCCAGAGCTCCCTGGTAACGTGAAGGTGGTTTGTAATCACTAATGCAGAATTACAGATGTTTGGAACACCTGCTGTATTTTGCCAAGAAGCAGCTGCTGTGAACGTCGCAGCCAAGCAGTGACTCTGCTGGTTCAGGAAGCTGCCAGTGGAGTGATCTCTTTCTTAAGGAGCTGCTCTGAAAGGTTTTGAGAACAGCTGCTCTAACGTTTTATTTAATCACCCATTAGTGGGTATAATAAGATGAGCCAGGAACAAGAGAAATCAGTGCACAGAATTTTGCAGACAAAGTGATGGTGAATGGAAACACTATCTGCTGAATGTTTTCCAGTAGGTCCCAAATACAGAGGGGGACTCGCTTTGAGGATGGGGGATTTTCCCTTTTTCTCTTTGTTTCTCTTTTTAATTTTTTCCTCCTTTCTCTCACTATGGTATTCCTCCCTTTGGACTTTGGTAATTTGTAAAGCCTGTCCTTGTTGAATCTTTGAAAAGTTTACTTTTTGTTTCCCACTTGCCACTGTGTTGCCCCCTGATCCCATTGCCCCGTAGGCCTCCCAGCCGGGAGGGCAGGCGAGCGGAGCCGGGACAGGTGCCCCACAGAAATGTGGGGGCACAACAAGGCCGACATTTAATTGTGTAAGTAATGATCCCCAGGACTGCTCAAGTGTTTCATTGTGGATGTTCCCAGTTAATCTCCTTCCCTACCCCAAACACTCTTTTCCTGCATATAAACTAGAATTTGATGTTTAAGTGGCTGGTACTTTAAAACTTGGAGATGTGGAATATTTCAGTTATTAACGGAGCAGTTTATGGCATCCACACACCAAAAAGACAGTACTGGGGGTGTACACAAGATTATAGAAGTCAAATTGTTCAGGGGAGCCAAGCATTTGTTTCTTACTTGATTATTAGTTCTGGAAATCTGGACAATTGTTAAATACCCACAAAAATGCTCGAGGCCCTGGCAAACCTAATTTCCCTCACACTTGTCCTCTTCTCCAGGATATTTGAGAGGTCTCAGTGTCTCAGTTCTTTCCAGCAATGAGAGTAAAACTGATTTCCTTCCTCCCAGGCAATTAATTTGACATGAGTAATGTTCCAGCATATTTTAGAGTGTTGTGCAATAATGGACCCTTCAAGGAACTGTTGAAATGATGTTGCCTCAGGACAGCTCCAAATCTTCCTGAAGAGATCCCATGCCTTCCCTTGGATTGCTACGGGTTATATTGAAATCCTTCTGCTTTATAAGTAACAGAAAGTTTAGGAAAACTCCTGTAAGGATTTGTTGGGCCAATATTGTAATTTCACTTGTATTATCCCAAAGATAAAGACAGTGACTGGATTTGTGGCTGTTACTGCCTTCCAAGAGTACCAGGAGCTATTGAAATGATTTATACTTATCTATGTTGTTAGTAGATTGTAGGTATGTAGCAACAAATAGGTGACAACACCCAGGAGGCCTTGTGGGAGTTTGTGTAATCTGAGTTGATTATAGCAAAATTAGATTTTGAGAGAGAACGAGCAGAAGAAGAAGAAGGAGGTAGATTTATATTCAGAATAATTTAATGAGCTCTACAGTGTTAGTTGTAAAAATAACTTAGATTTTGCTCAAATACTATTAAAGAGATTTCACTATTGAAGGGGAAAAGACTTGGCAAAGAAGGAGGCTGGGATTATATGGATTAGGAGAGTCATGTCAGTATGGAAGAGATACAGAAATGTTTATGCAATGAGAAAAAAAAATCTCTGAGGAAAAGGAAATAGTGATAGTGGTGAGACTCTGGAAGGGCAAAGCTGAACAGAGATCTGCAGTGAAGCCTGGTAAATCTGAACTTGTGCAGGAAATCACTGGGGTTTGTGTGGAGAGCTTCAGGCAAGGGAGGTGGGAATGGCAGGAAGGGAAGAGTGGAGGTGAGGCTGGTTCAAGAAAGCAACCATCTAGGAATTTAAGTAGTTATAACGAAGAAGCAGGCATGGAGCTTGGCTAGGATGTAGAGGGAGAGAAGAATTTTAAAACATTAGAGGTGGTGACAGTTGTTTGATAGGACACCAAGTGTGCAGACCTTGAGCACAGGGTGATGCATGGAATTTTCTAGTCTTGTGAAGAAATTAATTGAAAAATAGGAAATAAGACATGAAGAGTTTTTTGTTGCTGCACTTAAAGAAGCACTTTCAAGGACAGCTCCAGCTTACTGGAAATATCTGTTACTGCAAGAATCACATGCACACTCGCATGATGTGATGCCTCTTTCACGTGGACTCACACCCCACCCCTGCTGCAGAAATCCTGTAATGTCACATGGCAGAGCTGGTTAAGGATCTGTCAGCAGGTTCTTCACTTCAGAATATTTTCTGAAGAGTTTTAACTCTCTTAAGTAGTTGCTTAGTACAAACAATTGGTATAGAACTCTCTAATCAGAAGTGTTGTATTAACTGAAAAAAGTAAATCAACAAAAATGGACTATTTTCTGCTTTCTGCTATCCCAGTCTTTTCTCTGTTTTATAAGCTGTATCCTAAAATACAGCTCTTTGAAGCTGTATCTATGTGCACAACTTATCCTAAGATTTACTATTGCAGCAGCACTTGATTTCTCTATCCTACATGTGACTTGTCCACTCTGAGCTCCAGGTACCCCAAACCACGAGCACCAGCCACAGCACAGTCCGTAGTAGCTTTGTGCAGACCCTCCCTTCAGTGTTCCTGCTGTTCCCACCTCACCGCCCCGGGCTGCGGGTGGGGAACCGCAGGCGCTGAGCCCGCTCTGTGCCCGCAGGCCGCCCTGCTGAACTCCTTCCCCGCCATCTTCGACGAGCTGCTGCAGATGTTCACGGTGCAGGAGGTGGCCGAGTTCGTGCGGGGCACGCTGGGCAGCATGCCCAGCACGGTGCACATCGGCCAGTCCATGGACGTGGTGAAGCTGCAGTCCATCGCCCGCACGGTCGACAGCCGCCTCTTCTCCTTCTCAGGTGAGCCAGGCCCCGGGGCTCAGGCCTGCTGCTCACTGAGGGCAGCAACATCTTGGGGTCTTTTGCAGTGGCTTTGTTGCAAAGAATTCCCTGCTGCACACCAGTAATGTTGGTAATTATTTCTCTTGGCAACACCGTTGATAAACATTAGCTCGGCTGGTTGGAGCAGGGTGCTAATAATGCCAGCACTGTGGGTTTGACCCCTCTTTTCACAAGGGCTTTCACTTCAGAGCTGGCCTCCACGATCCTTGTGTGTCCCAACTCAGAATATTCTGTAACTCTGCTAACTCTGTTTGACACAAATACAAGTTTCCCTATGGTAGGAAATGTTTATTAATCCATCCTAGATAAATTGTAGTTACTAAAGGTTGATAAAAATACATTAAAAAATCAAGTCAATTATTAAAACTGCCAAATCTCACATCACACTTTGCATTGCTCTTACCATGGACAGAAAAAAACCCCTCCTTTCCAGCCAGCTTATGCCTGAGAAACAGAGAGGATAGTCATGTGAGAAACCCACCACATTCCTTTAAAGTATCTTTAATCTTTACATTATAACTTTAGTATTTCTTTAGCTCAACACTTTAGTAATTCTTTAATTCTTAAACTTTTACTTAAATATACTTGTATTATTGCTTACACATACTTTAAAAATCAGAATTAAAAAAACTTTTAGAACTCAGTGGAAAATGGGTGAAGATTGTGAGTGTATTTCATACATAAAGGTCTGAATGAAAGAAGTTACAAAGGTAACAGTGGAAGATAGAAAGCACCATTGGGTTTCTCTTTCCTGTACTGAGGACCTCAAGTTAGTGCACTTCAATTATTGTACTCAGTACAAGGTGAGAATGATAAGACCACAGAATTTTGTTGAAACCATCCATTGTAATTGTAAATATTTTCTTTGCTTAAATTTGAAATGATTTTCCTTCATTCAGAGTCCCGGCGCATCCTGCTGCCTGTAGTCCTTCACCACATTCACCTTCACCTACGACAGCAGAAGGAGCTCCTTATCTGCTCTGGGATCCTCAGTAGTATCTTCTCCATAATCAAGACCAGTTCTTTGGTAAATCTGCTGCTTGATTTTAACTTTTTATTTGCACCACTGATGTAGTAAAATGAAGAGTGAGAGATTTTTATAGGTTAATACAGGTTTTTCAAAGAACCTTTTAAAAACAAAGTTGTGCTGTCAGCAGGAGAACATCTGAAATGAGGGTCTGGCTCTGTGTGTGTGACTCAGAGCATCCTGATTACACAGTGTTCTTGCTGTTAGGAGGGGGGAAACACACACGCCTTCACCAGCTTTGACACTGTTTAATTTTCTTCATGCAAGCCCAGAACTTCGATGTCAGTGGAGTTTAAAAGTTCTACCCAGCTCAAGGACTCACAGTTCTGCAGGAGACAGTAACTAGCACTTTGTGGTTCACATTAAAAGAATACTCTAAAATTATCCAATCAATGAAATCCCACTTAGTTCTGGAAATTGCTGCTGAGTTTCAACACCCAGCTTTGACGGTCATAATACTCTGATCTCAAATGGTAACTACATCATTTAAAGCAGTGCTCACAAAGAGGGGGTGGTGAAGTTTCCCCACCTGACTAAAGTAGGAAGCTCATGGTGCTAAATATAATTCATACCAATGTGTATTTCCAATTACAAGTCATGGTTCTATGTGAAAGGAATGAGATATAAGGTATCATGGAAATAAGCTAAAGTCATACTGCCATGGAATAAAGGTTCCTGAACATAATCTGCTCCTGTTGTGTTCTAGACCTTTGATTATAGACTGACCTTTATGGCTGACCTGAATGTTTCCATCAGAGACTGTCAAGGTAACACACTGACAGAACAACAGGATCTGGTCCCAGTGAGGAATTTGATTGTACTTCTTTGAACCTGTTACGAAGCTCTCTGTCCAGTGAGCCTGTGGTATGGCTGGCTCAGCAGAACTGTCTGTACCAGTTCCATCTCTCTGGTTTCTAACTGTTTGTTTGCTCACCACTTGCTGTAGGAGGGAGATGTCGTGGAGGAGGTTGAGATGATGGTGGAGAGCCTCCTGGATGTGCTGTTACAAACTCTGCTCACAATCATGAGTAAATCGCAGTCTCAGGAGGCGGTAAGAGGGCAGCGCTGCCCGCAGTGCACAGCAGAAATCACTGTTAGTAACTAACAATCAGTTTCTATTTCCTGCTTCTCTAACCTCTGGTTCAGTCCCTCACCACCACTGGCACCTCATCATCATCTCTGCTGCATGAATGCCCAGGGCTTTGTCTCTTTCCCTTAATAAGCCACGAACCCATTCCTTCCTCCCTGCACTAGTGAGGGCTGCAGGAAGCAGCGGAGCTCGGGAAGCTTTAGTGGATTTCCAGATTATTTTCTCATTTGTCTTTGCAGCTGTGATTGAGAGTTATTGCTTAAAACTTGAGGTACTGGGGAGCTGCCTGGGGCTTCACCCCTAAGGTGGTATCACCAAGGGCTATATGACTAGCAGGCTGTGATCCCCAAAACTGAGGATATCACAGTGGTGATATCCTTATCACAGTATGCTCTGTGGTTAAATCCCTTTGCTAAACACCCTGGAGAGCTTCTGTCCCGGGTCATTGATTATTTCATGCAAATGAAACACAATATACTTTTTCAAAAGAAATTAGCAGATCCTAAGTCAAGTGAGCTGTTGAACTTGGTAGGAGAAGCCACCACTTTACCCAGGCTGCCAGTGTTAGCCACAGGGAAGAAATTTTTCTTTGACATGCAGTGGAAGAGAAGAAAAGGAATAGAATTTTGCTGTTCAGCCTTCTTCTTTCCTGGATTTGTGCCCTTTTCTATTCTAGCCTATTTTAGTCTATTTTTGTTTGTCAGAGTCTCTAATGCAGTTTTTGCACAATGTAGGATGTTAAGCTGCTGTTCAGAACATCCTTTTTTTAGACTTTTTTTTTTAGCAAATGGCTGAAACCTCAGCGGTGCTGCTGATGTGCACTAAGATGTGCAGGGGCAGATGTGCACTAAAGTGCACTTCTCACACAGGAGACAAGGTTGGATCTCTCCTTGTTAGCTCAGATAATGAGATGTTCTTTGATACAGGAACAGAAAGGCACTGGCTTGCAAATGTCCAGTAATATCTCAGTTTCCTTTTACTGCTGCCATTTGACTTACTGCTGTTTACCACATGCCAGCCCACATAAAAGAGCACATCTTTCTTCCTACTGAAGTTCAGCCCTGGAAAGTTTATTGGAACAACCCATGTCAAAGCTTCTGGGTAGATGCTTGAGCCAATTAGAAAAACAGCAAAATGGAAGGCACAGTCACTTGTATTTGCTCCTCAATTTACATTTCACAGCACAGTGATATATGGATTCTTATTAGATATGGCTTAGATTTGTGTATTTTCCAAATTAGTTGCTCTTTGTTGCAGAAAAAAATAGTGTTGTGGAAGGGACTGGCAGTCAACAGACCCAGTGCTGATGTTCTTGGCACCACTTTGCTTGTTCTCTTGGACAGATTGCTTAACTTCTCTGTGCTTTGCTTTCAGATTTGTAAAATGGGGGAGCTCCTCTTTGGAAAACACTTTGGGATGCTGTGGTAACTGGTTAGGGTACATCTGCTTTGCAGAATTACAGAAATGTAATTGTAGCTCATGTAGGCTTGCCCAGACTGTGCTCAGGGAACCTGACTGCAGTCCTGTCAGTACTGAAGCTTTGACAGCACAGAACTTGGTGAACATTAATAAGCCATATATTTACAAGCTTCCAGGCACCTTCTGTAGCCCAGCCTGATCCCAAGCTGTCACTGCTTTACTGGTCTGAGTCAATCAGTTCAAATAATTGCTGGTCTATTGGCATGAGCTGCAGTCACACCTCTGACAGACACTGTACATTAAGTACCTGAAAAGGTATTGTCAAAACCCACATGCTTGGAGGGCAATTTGTTAATGTCTGTATTAATCATTTTAAATAATTTTTGATTAGACTACAACCTTGATTAAAAGACCTCTAAAACTGGCATCTGTGGAGGAGCCTCCTGGAGGTGTATCCCTGTATTAACAGTAATTCAGGAACTGTTAACCTGCAGTACTTTCAATCTCTGTGCATGTCAGCTGTCCCCTCATAGGCATCGGGGCCATTTCAGACCCCTCCCTTTATACCTTCCCCCGGGTTAAGCTTTGTATCTATGCAGTTTCAGATTGTCTGAATGAAAGAGTTTCTCATTTGGTCAACAGGGAGAATATGTCTCCTGCCTTTTATCTTTGCTTCGTCAGATGTCAGACACTCACTTCCAGCACTTACTGGACAACTTCCAAAGCAAGGATGAACTGAAGGTACAAAAGGATGTGATGTTTGTAGGGTGATTCCCCCAGAATGGGAGAGCAGAGGGGAATCCCTGGAGCATCACTTACCCTGTTAATCATTCCCATCCACTGGCACTCTGTTCAGGGACCTTCCTTTCACTGCTGTAATCGTCGGTGTAGTGTTGCAAAAAACCATTTAAGACCACAGGGCACCAAATTATCTTTATAACAGCAAATAAAGTCCCAGGATAGATGTTGTTAGACATAAAGGATATTGTAATTGTTACCTATAAAACACAGGCAGAGGAACAGGGTTGTTTTAATCCCGTGAATGTGAAGTCAGCTGTTGTATAGCATTTTGCTACATGTTCAGTATGCACTGGAGCTTTTTTACAAAGGGTATTGATTTTATGCCAGAAGAGAATTTCAAGCCTTTTGGGGGATACAAATGTCTCTAGCAGATGAAACCTTTTTTGGGAAAGCTGTAACCTTACCACTCCACTTGCTGCATGCTTCTTTGTGAACATCAGCTTAAATTATGGCTCTCCATGAACAGCAGGGGTTGGTGAGGGGCACAGACCTCTGACATTTTGAAATGGCACATCTCACACCAGCAGAACTTCTTACCTCAACTTCCATAGGGAAGAGGAGTATCTCTGACAACAGCCTGTTTAAAAGGCAGAATAATCCTATAAATAAAGACAAGCTTTTATATAAAATGATTTTGTTTAGCATGGCGCTCAATAAAATATGCACAATAAGAACAATGTAATGTGGCAGGAACTTCTGTTACCTTAACAAATGAAGTGGAGAAGCAGTGAGAAGTCCTTTCTGGATAGACTTTCAGCTTTTAAATATTTTGTGTGCACATAGAGAAGCTGAATAAATCAGGGAGATGAATTTGAGATGATAAAATTCTTATCTTTAGGTTGCAGGGTTTAGTGAATCTCAGGTTGATAGTTATCTGAGATTGCTGCCTTTCTAGTAACTTGCAAATTGCTCATAGGAAAATGATTTGGTAAATTAATTCATAATAAATTTTAATAGATATTTTAAAAGCCATCTAAACTATAGTTCTTATGTCAGACTTGTGGAAAGGTCATTGAACAGAAATTTGTCTTTATGCCCCTAAGAACTGCTGTATCTCTATAATCTGAGTATATGCTCCAAGAGTATCACAAAGGCTGAAGATTTTATATATTACTCTTTTTTCCCCCATCAAATATGGCCATAATAATATTTCCAATATGTTTTTTGGCATGGAAAGGCATTTATTCACTTATCGCTGTTACACTTCGGGCAAAATGAGGCCAAAAGCCAAGGAGCTTCTAATGCTTTACTCTGAGCTCAGTTTCACCAAGATATTAATCATAACCCCCCCATTAAGGCATAATGGTAGGATGGTTTTGAAGAAACCCTGCTCTGCCACTTTCCCTGCTATTTTGATTTTGTGTGGAAGGAAAACAAAACAATAAAATCATAGTTTGCAAGGCTGACAACTTGTCACGTTTGATCCTCGCTGTTGTTCTGTTCAGACATGGAGGTGCAGGTAGTCGAAAACCAGAAATGTCTTCAGGTTTGGGGATTTTTTTTGGAAAGCAAACATTCAGGGGAATGTGTCTAAGAGCTCTTTGCTGCTGTGTTGCCAGAAATGGGGTTTTCTGTTACTATTTTAGAAAGCATGTGTAGGAGTTTTATTGGGCTTGGGGGTGTGGTTAGTTCTCAAATTGTGACACAAGTCCAAAGAAATTTGGACAGATAAATTAATAAAATGAATGCATAAAAAAGTGCTTATGAGTCCAGTATGTTTGAAAATAGCTGCAAATTGACATTGGAACTCTGGGTGATAATATGAGGAGTCATATAGAATTATGCACATAAGGAAGATTTTAATCTCCCTGTAGAAGTGAAAATTTTAAAGAAGATGCAACTTGTATATTAGATGCAGACAAAAGGAATAGAGCCATATTCCAATGTATGTTGCTTCCATGTTTCCAGGTGAATGGCCTTGTAACACAAAGCTCAAGTAGAGCACACTTAGCTTGTCTTTCTTACAATCATGAAAATAGATTCCCCTGCAACTGCTGCTGATTTTTAATATTTTTTCCCTGTGTGACAGGAGTTCCTCCTGAAGATTTTCTGTGTGTTTCGGAACCTGATGAAGATGAGTGTCTTTCCTCGAGACTGGATGGTGATGAGGTTGCTCACCAGCAAGTAAGTAGAGAAGCAGTGAAGTGTGTAAAGTGTTGCCATTCTGTGGCAGTTAAAGCCTGGGTCCTGGTGTTTTTCCTCAGACTGAGATGTGAGGATCAAGGCAGGAATCCTGGAGTGCTCGTTCTCATTCTGCTGTTGCTGCAACACTCTGGACCAAACCTGTGTGTTCACGGGTTTGTTGAACTCCACCAGTATTCCCAGAGCTGCGAGTTAAAAGCTGAGCTGAAGGAGCTGCCCTGAGTGTGAGGGGCCCAGCAGCTCCAGCACACGGAGCAAGGCCCAGCTCCCCACACCCAGAGCTGTTAATGGGCCTCCCTTGCCAGGGAATCCCTGCAATGAACAACTGGTTTTTCCCAGAAACATCCCTCCTTAGCCGAGCAAGGAGAGGCACTCGGGTATTTGGGGAAAGTGGGAGCAGCCCCCAGCCATGACACCGTTACATTGAGTTCTTAAAAGCATTACATTGAGTTCTTTCTCAATTCAGTTGCCATCTACCATTTTAATGCTCCATTTTATCTCAGTTTCTTGCTTCTGCTGGGTTAAGTACTGTGCTCCTTGGACTGGCAGCAGCGTTGAACACAGGGTGGCTGGAATCATTTCCTGAGCTGAACTGGGTGTGGAACTCCCACTGACTGACTGACAGCTGGAGAGTTCCCTCTCTGAGGAAACACCACGGAAATGCTCCTAAAGGCTGCCTGCTCACCTGAGCTGAATGCTCTGTGAGTCCACCCTGCTAATGGGAAGTGAAAGAAGTGGATTTCAGTAATTCAAGCGTAAAGATTCAATGAAGTTCTGTAAGAAAAAAGAAATCCACCTGAAACAGTAGCTCCCTCAGATGCTGCAGGTTACCTGTTCCCTTGGGCACCATTTTGCCACAAACCTTTAGACTGACAGTTAGCAGTGCTGCTGGAGTATTGCTTGCATGTGAATCAGAGATGTGCTCTTCTTTTCATACTATTGCTGCCTTATCTACATGCCATTTATTAATTCCTCAATTTATCACATGCCTTGGTAGCCTTTCACTAAGGTGTATTTAGCCACCAACAAAAAATAGCACAAAACTCAAATATTTGCAAAATACTCACAAATATCTTGAGTTGAATGAGAGTGAGATAAAGGACCATTGTATAGTCAAGAACAAGGACAGCTCAAACTTTTTGAGTTACTCTTCTCTGGGGAAAAAAATCTTTCTGCTTAAAACAGGAGGAAAAGGAGTGTATTATTCCATTTCACTGGAGGTCATATGGCCCAACCATGCACAATAGACAGGATTTTAAATGCTCCTGTGTAAATGCTAAAAGTTACAATAATAGTGAAAGTTCATAATCTTGTATCAATTAGTTCAAACTGTTCATTAAAGCATAGAAATTCGGGTGGCTTCTGTGTAAATATCACAGATTACACAAAGAATGTTCATCTCTGTATCTGTAGTAAAACCAGCACCACCAACCACTGCAATATGTTGTATTCCAGATTCAAATGTTCTCTGTTTGTTTTCTTCTCTTTGTTTTTGGCTGCAGTATCATAGTTACAACAGTTCAGTACTTGTCTTCTGCCCTGCATAAGAATTTCACGGAAACGGACTTCGATTTTAAAGTAAGAATTGATTCAGAAAATGTCCTGACATGTTTTCAAACCAGCAGTAACAAAGGAACAGGAGCTGCCCTCTGCATTAGCTGATGATATTTGCAGCATTTATTAGAGTGTCTGTCAGGAAGATGACCTAACTGATAAAGGACAGGAATGGAATCTGCTGGGGAATTGATGGGAAGTAGAACAGATACAGGGTGAGATCAAATCAGGAAAATTGAGTCCCTCATAAAGGAAACAAGTAATTCCATAAGCATGAGGCTAATAGAGCGTGCTGTCTTCCAGAATGATGGATAATGCAATGTAAACTCAGGCAATGCTTTTCCTGAAGTTGGGGAATTCATGATCTTCCCCTCCCAGAGGTCTCTCTGGCTGATGACATAAATCCTGGAGGAACACAGTGTCCTAGGGAGTGTTGTCCCTGTGGCTGATGTAGCTGGAGATGGCAGCAAGTTCAGTGTTAGTAAGGAAGAGCTGCCAGACATTCACCCAGGGACATGTACACACACCAAGCTGGCAAAAACCTCATTTCTTTGGGAAAACAGACCAAATTGTAGGGTTCTCATTCATGATATAAAGTGATCTCTGGGGATTCTTGATAGATAAAATCTGTTTAACCTACAGAAAAACCATTTAAAAGTTTACTGAAGTCATCAAGTTTATTCATTCTTGAGCTCTGGTGCAAAGAGGAAAACCCAGTGGCGTTGCTTTTGTGGGGGTTTTAATTTCAGTTCCTGCCAAAGTTTAAATAATCCATTTGTATCCTTAAGAGTGACTTTGTATCTCCATAGTAAGAGACACTGATGAATTTACACCTTGATTATGAATAAGGGTCTGTGTCTTTCTGCACTCCTTTAAAACTTCCTCTTGGAGTGTAATGTTATAAAATTCCTTCCCTTGTCACAGGTGTGGAACTCTTATTTCAGCCTGGCAGTTTTGTTTATAAACCAGCCGAGTCTCCAACTAGAAAATGCCACACCACCTAAGAGGAAGAAGATTCTGGATAAGTAAGGACATATTTTGTTAGGTTCCCACCTCAAAAAAGAGACTTTTTTTCCTACATTAAGTCTCTGTGATTTATTATGAAACCTGGGATGTGGAAGTGCCTGGGAAATGAGTAAGTGGATCTCCCAGTTCCATACTCAGGGATTAGTCAAGTTGTTTGATATTCTTATGTTGACATAAATGTGAATTGAATTCTTTTAAACAATTTGATTTTTTTTGCACATCACTGCCTTGCCAGTTTTTGTTCCCTGGGCAGCTGTGTCTCTGTTCTCTCTCAGGTATGGTGATATGAGAGTGATGATGGCCTATGAGCTCTTCAGCATGTGGCAGAACCTGGGTAAGTCTCTCCCTCTCTCACCTGACAACCAAAGCCAAAGGAAGCCCCTGTTTCTGTCAGATTTTAAAAATTTTTTAAAATGTTTCGTGGCATCACAGAATCTTTTGTTTCTCTGAAGAGAAGCACTTCTCCCACCAAAACTCTCTTCTGCACTAGAGGAAAATAACAAAATTCTAGAGGAAAATAACAAAACGTTTGCTGATAGAGATCACAAATACAAGGATATGAGAAGAGGTGAATCACTAAGACAGTAAAGGAGTGACACAAGTCAGGTTGGATAACTTGATAATGTGGCTGCAAAATATTCACAAAGCCAAATACAAACATTTTATGTGTAGGAGTATAGGTAGGAGTTGCTATTCAAGAAAACAAAGACTACAAATGTACCATGCTGATAATCAGCTGAAGGGGAGCTACCTGTAAAATGGCATGAGTAAAGGAGATTTTGTAATCTTTCAGAAAATATGTAAGAATATGGAGTAAGAGAAGAGGGACCATATTACTGTCTCAGTGTTTTCCATAAGTGCCCTTGAATCTAGATTAGTTTGCCCAGTCCTGTTTCTCAGCAAAAGGAAACAACAAAACACAAAAAAATTATATACCCAAGACAAGTTGGACAAAGTTCAGACAACGGTCAGGAACACTACAGAAGCAAGAAAACTGAAGAAGCCTCATCTGTCTTGCACAACTGAAATGATACAGCCAGAACTGATCAAAGGATCTGCGTGGAGAACAGAAAGCCTTCCAAGGTAACAGAGATCTAATACCCAGAAAACGACGCTGGACAAACTCAACTGAGAAGTGAGAAGCCAGTTTTAGACGTGTAGATGCAGGTATTTATCACTGGACGCTGTTCCAAATCAGGCTTTGTTGAGTTTCTCTATGCAAATGTGCGGTAACGCGGCTCAGAAGGGATTGGCAGCAAAGTTCCTCTGGTCCCTCCTGGAGCAGATCCATTTGGTCCCAGTCAAGGGCACTTAGGAAATCCAGACAGCTCTGAGGACCAAGAGCTCCGTGGTTCCTTGAAATCTAAATGTGCTCTATTAACTACCATTGTTCTCACCAGCCCTTTCAAAGTCTTCATAAATTAGAAGTAAGTACCCCTGGCCTCTTTTCCCCCAGTCAGTGTGTTTTAGTTCACTTACTTTTGACAGTTCGAATTCCTTTGCAAGTAAAATGCACTGACAATTTTTTGCTGAAGGCTTTCACTGTGAAATTAAAAATGCTCTTAGAGACTTTGCAAGAAATGGTGTAAAGCAAATACTGATTTTTCATTGCTTTCAGGAAAAGAATGTTTGCTTTTTTAATGCTCCTGCCTAGTACTTTGTACATGTCATTATTGCAAGGGTTCCCTATTTTCTCAGTGACAGATAGAAAAGGCTTTTATTTAATTACAGTTGTTTTGTGTTGTACAGGTGAGCACAAGATTCACTTTATTCCGGGAATGATTGGCCCCTTTCTGGGTGTTACACTTGTTCCACAACCAGAAGTCCGGAATATCATGATCCCAATCTTCCATGACATGATGGACTGGGAGCAGAGAAAGAACGGCAACTTCAAACAGGTGAGGGCACTTCCCAAGCTTTCCTTTTCTTGCTCTGTCTGCAGTGTCCAGCTGGAAGCAAGGAGTTTGTATTTGTTGATCTGTTTCTGACTGTGAAGATGTCATGTAAATATATGTAAAACAGGAACTTTGAGACTTACTTCACAAAACAAGACCCCCAAGATTTGTTTAACCAGTGCAAACTGCATTTCCCATGAACATGGGAAAGAGGAGGAATGTGCTCAGCGCATCACAGATAGGGAAAAGAATTTTCCAAGTGCTGGGCTGTCACTGCTCCCACTGGTTTTGATTATTAGTCAGCCATTAAATGGGTCAGACTGAGAACCAAAAATGGGGACGTAAAGATTTAGCCAACCAACCCACTACAGCCAGTATTTGTGAAAACAGTGCTCTCTGCTTCTCTGTCTTCAATTTGCAGCTAGGAAGTGGTATTATATAATTAAATCATTATACCATGCCTTGAAACAGACTTTGTAGCTGTTTTTATTTTCAGAAATTGCAGCAGCTCTCCTGGAAGGGTTAAGTCCAACAAGAGCTCTGCGGTTTCCACCTGCTGTGAGCTCTGATTACAAATCAGGGAGAGAAATCTTCATCATTCTGTTTCCCAGTCGTGGTCAGAGAATTGCTTAGATTTTCCACTGCAAACCAGATCCCCTGAAGTGCAGAGCATTGCTAATGAAGGATGGGTTTGGACTGGGTCCTCGGATGACAGTGGTTCACAGTCATTGTGCTGGGGCAATACTGGGGGCAAGTATCTGCAGAGAAGTGCTCTGACGGAGTAAATCACCATTAAATTATCATAATTCATGTGATTAATTATTCGCACGGTCATTAAAATGCCAGATCTAATCTATCATTCCAGGAGAATAGCAGACCTTTCCCATAACCTGATCTATTAAAGGCTGTGTGGAAAAGTATTTATCAGGAGCTTGTTTTTCTTCCTCTTCAACTCCCGTGATTGCTACGATTGTTATTATTTACTATTATTATTATTGCAATAGCATTTTGATCATAGTCCTCTTTCCACCTGTTTTAGCATAACACTAGGACAGTCTTTCTCTGGAATTTACAGTAATAAGCACCTACAGTCACCTTCGAGTTTCTGGGCCTATTTATATTTTCTGTAACAAGATGAACTCTTCCTAATCTTCATTTAATTTTTATACTCACTAATGTATTCTAAACTACAGCTCCAAGAATATTTCTTAAATTACCTGTGGAGCAAATTTCCACACTGTTTTGTGAAGCATATATTGTAACTTTCTAAGGTTAAAGATGAAATAATCATCTGAATTAGTGAGAATGAAATAAATAGTTAAATACCACCAGAGATAATAAACCTCATTAACATTATGTGCTGGAACCAGGGAGTTATTTGCTTTCCAGTATAATGCTGGGTAGCCGGACACAGGCATTACTGATTTCTGTTGTCACTGTAGATCACAAACAAAGAGAGGGGTTTTTTTAATTGTGAACTTCTCTTCACCTTTTGAATATTCAGTTGTTTGTCAGAAAATATGAAACCCCTGAAAATCCATTTTCAAGCCTTTTTTAATTCTCTTCAGTAGTTCATGTTTTAACAAGGTTGGTTTTCCAGCAAGGCTGGATAACAGTACAGGCTGATTCAGGGATGAAATCAGATCTCCCCTTAATGATTTCAGCAGCAAGAGCACCAAGTCCGTTTGTGCCACTGGCTGATTTACTTTTCCTTCTTTACTTCCTTTGCAATTTGGCAGCTGAAAAACGTAGAGAAGCTCAAACTATGCTTGTCTTTAAATCAAAGTAAGCCATATTTCTGCAAAGAATTTCAGCCTTTAGGAGCATCAGTCTTCACTAGTAATGAAACTGTTCTCTGCAAGATTTCAGACTGCATGAAATTGTTTTGTTTAATGTTTCATACGTCGATTTCTCCACTTGAATCAATTTTATCAGACTGTCTGATATCACACATGATGTTTAGGGTGGGAATTAATATGTAGTCAAAATCTTCGTAACAGAAACATAATGATGCTGGTGTGGCCTTTTATATAAGTGAAAGAAAAAGTGAAGGTGTCATATAATCATATAGAGGCTTAAAAAGTGGAGTTTAATGAACAAATAATCTTCCAGTATAATGATGCCTGGGTGATTTTAAATCAATTACCCACCAGCAGAACCACCACAGCAGAGCAGTGGTGCTGGATATTCTGTTGTAGTTCAGGATCCAGTTTACCTGAGGTACTGGTTCACTGGAAGTGTGTCTGAGTGATGGATTTGGTCGCTTCTTCCTGCAGGTGGAAGCCGAGTTGATTGATAAGCTGGACAGCCTGGTGTCCGAAGGAAAAGGTGATGAGAACTACAGGGAACTCTTCAGCCTGCTGTAAGCTTTGCCAGTTCGTGCTCCTCGTGTTGTGCAGGGCCACTGTGGGAGTCCAGGCACTGATGTGTGCAGCCACAGATCTTTGGGCAGGGCAGGAAAGGCTTTCCTGGCAGGGTTCTGTGGAATGGCTCAGTGCAGTAATGCTGAAAATAATACACAGACCTAAACTCTTCTTTGTCTTCTCTCTGTGACACCTAATAAAGGGCTGCACAGGTTATCATCCTCCTATCAAAAATTCATTTGCTGGAGGAGCCAGGGCCCATCTCTTTCGATAACAGTGAGTGAGATCCTGGCCTCAGGATTATTTAGAGAGACAGTGCACTGTCTACAGAGTCAGGCCTTGTTAGAGCAAAGGAGATTTTCCTTTGCTTCCTCCTATTTTTGAAGGCCATGTTTTGGTTGGCTCAACAGTTGCCAGTTGCTTCCTCCAGAGTCCATTGTGACACTGTATTTCCACTTCTTTTCACACCAACGATTCATACTCAGAAGGATAAACTTGAAGATTTTATGTCTAATTTACACTTCACTACCTTTGATTACTGATCTGTCTTCAAATTTCATTTCGAGTGTTCCTAGTTTATTTCAGAAGGAATTATTTTGAACTCCTGACAGTCCAGAGCAGTTAACCCAAATCTTTTAATACTCCAGTGAGTCACAGAGATCATTAGCAGAATTTTAGCCATATATTCCAGACAATTTTACATGGCCCCCAATAGCACACTGACTGTTTGAGGCATAAACCTTTGTTTTGCTGCAACCAATAATTCTATTTCTGAATTTGCAATTGCACATTCATTCATTCGAGCTAGATAAGCCTGCCCATCCCATGTGCTTATCCTCAGGAAGTATGGAAATGTATTCAGTTTGGATTTGTGTATATTCAGCCTTGGAAGTCTTGGATCTTGTGTACAGATAATGTAAGTCTATTTTAGGGATAAAGGAAAGGAAGCATCTATTCTTTTTTTAATTCACATGGCAAGAGGAATAGTGTGCCTTTGCTCCAGTTGAAGACATTTGTTACCTGAAATGTTAAGAATTCAAGGGCTGTAGCTTTTTACACATTTTTAGATGATAGTGATTGGGTGTATTACCAAGAAACACACCCTGGAATTCCAGCAACCATTTAGTTTATATGTGCCACTGACTTGTCTGAGAACAAGATAAGGAAACAATTTGAGGAAAAAAATCCATAAATTAGTAAATGCTGTGTAAAAAAAACCAGTTGACCCTGAATTCTACTGTCTCAACTTTGCTGCTGAAAAGGGAATTGCCTCCCTCAGCTGTGAACCATCCCAGTACTGAAGAGTTTGCTTCTTCCAAGGATGTGACACCCAATAGAATTTCTTTCCCAGAAGTGGCAAGTTCTTTGACTGGAAATCCAGTTTCAGGAAACTGGCATGTAAATTTGCTTTCTTTCTTCCCTTTTTAAACACAATGTTTATTGTTCTCATTGCAGCCTTCTCTCTTCCTTCACAACTGTGTGAGATGGATGCTCACTGTATTGTCTGTGCTAGGCAGGAACAGGTTGCTTTTATTTCCAGTTTAAATACATTGTGATTCAGGGTTGCTTGGTTGCTGATTGGAGATGAAAGTTTATGGAGGGATGAGTAAAGGAGAAATACTTGCAGTAGGTTTGGACTCCTTTTCAGTTTCTGACTAGCAGTATTTAAGCTACAGGTAGTAATGTGGGAATCAAGTACTGCCATGAGTGTTGCTCTTTTTCATATCTGTTAAATGGCAATGTGAGGGTATCTTCCCTTCTTCTGTCAAATCTGTAATCTCCTTGTCTTTGCTTCATGCTGCCTGGAGTAGAACCCAACTCTTTGGGCCTTATCCCAGGTAAGATGGTAATTCTTCTGGACTTTGTTCTATTAGGGAGAAACCAAGTTGTCTGTATCAGTCTGCATGCCCGGTACCATTTCCCTGCAAGCCTCACCTGCTCTCTTTCCATCTCCAGTTTGCTGGAGAAGATTGAGCAGGAGACTTGGCGGGAGACTGGAATCTCCTTTGTCACGTCGGTCACTCGTCTCATGGAGCGTCTGCTCGACTACAGGTACCTGGCACCAGCAATGACATGTTCTAAGCACAAGAAGTCTGTAAAGACATGGAACCAAATTCCTACAGGGAGTATTTTTGTTGACTATGAAGCTGCATACATGAAAGCCTAACTCATCACTGGTGGGTTCTGAGCAAACATTCCAAACCCTCATCTCTAGAGCCCTTATTCTCATTCTTGTGTGCTCATTCCTGATAGTTTTGTACTAAGGTTTATTCGGGTTGCTAAAACATTAATTCCTTCTGTCACTGAAACGATCTCACCTAATTCAGCAAAATAGATGTTAAATGCAAGAGTGATCCCCAAAGCCTCACTGAACCAAGGTGTGCTGAATGCCTCATGCAGGGCTGGAGAACTTCCATCTGGGAACTCTGACACATCAGCTGGTGGCTCATGGGCAAGATTTCACAATAAATTAGGCAGCCTTGGTTTAGTTTTGAACTGAAGTTGGCAGAACTGTTGTGTCAATGCAGCTGAGCTTTGACTTAGTTAGAAGGAAATATTTTAACTTTAGATTTATATATACACACACACTCAGAGGGGTTTTTTTTAATAATAGACAATTTGAACCTATATAGAACTGCCCCAGATATTTCTATCTTTAGCCTACTGACAAGAGTTCAAATAGTTTTTTCTTCTGCTGCTGCTCATTAGAGGTGAAACCCTCTGACTAGGCTGGGTGTTCTGCAGTCCCAAATCCTTTTCTGTGCTTTTTAGTTTGCTCTTTTTGTTATCCCTACCACCTTGATCCAATCTCCTGGTTTTTTCCTGGCAACAACTGCTCTACAACTACTGTGCACAACCAGGTACTGGAGACACGTTTAAAGGGAATGCAGGGGAGCTGTTTGGGATTTTTTAGAGGGTGGGGGGTGTCGTGTGGTTTTGGTTTCTGTTTTTTGTTTTTTAATGATAAACAGGTGCCAGCAAAGCAGCTTTGACACACAGATACACATTTCCATGCTTAATTGAGAAACACATACCAGTTTTTAAATTGATTTTGAATCTGCAGCAGATTTGTCATTCCCAGACCAGAACAGGGAACTGGAATGTGGCACTGGAATTTGGAAATACACAGGCATGTCTTAGAGTGCAGCTGCCAGCTCGTAGCTGTAGTAGTTCTCAAAATAGTTTGCTGTGTCACTGCTTTAAAAATTTAATCTTTTGTGCTGTTTGAATAGAAATAGTTCCTAAAATATTCCAGAAACTGAAGATAAATTTTGTGATTTAACTTACCTATGCAAAAGTTAGAATTCTGGTGTAAATGCCTGAGGTTGTATCCTTGTGTGCCACACCACACTGCAGAGCTGCATTTACAGAAGCCAGCCCTTTGACTAGGGCTAAATGTTTACATCTGGATAAATAAGAGTTTTTTACTTTATGGTAGATCTTGCATTCAGATTATTTTTGACCACTATTATCTGACCTTTGTTCAGATTCCTGTAAGAAATGAAGGAACAGTCATTTCAGGTGCTTGTTCTCAGATGCAAACGTGTAAGGGGACACTCAGTTCTCGCATCATTTAAGCCATAATATGGAAATTTTTCTTAGAGGAGCTTTATAAAATGAAGTATATGATTATCTGTTGTTTGTCTTCCAGGGAAACTCTGGAAGATAAGTTCAAATTTATTTTAAAAGGACTGTATTTGCAAATGTTTGTTTCAACATTGCTCTGCTTTCTTAGGGACTGTATGAAAGGAGATGAAACAGAAAACAAGAAAATCGGCTGCACTGTTAACCTTATGGTAAAGATGCTTCCTTTCTCTCTTTGTGATACTTTGCAATTTTGTTGAAACTGGGATGGGAAAGGCTGGGATAGGAATCTGTCAGTCAAGTGTAGCTTCAGAATCCAAGCACTGGGATGACAGAAGAGAATGATGAGGATTGTGAGGATCCTCTGGAGGCCTCTGGTCCAACTCGCTGCTTAAAGCAGGGCCAGACAGGGCAGGCTCCTCAGGGCTGTGTCCAGCTGAGTTCTGTGTGGCCCTGTGACAGAGGCTCTACGTCTCTCACATCCTCTTTCAGCTTTTGACTACCTTCATTTTGAAAAAAAATCATGCCCCAATAAAATTAGTGGGTTAGATCAGTGTGAATGGGAAAAGAATTACTACTTTTCTTTCCCACTAAGAATGTGTTCCCTTTGCAATAACTTTGCACATGCACAGATGCTGCTGAGTGCTTGAATGAAGGAAGAGTCTCAAGAGTAACAACTCTGTTTTTTCTTTCACAGAATTTCTACAAATCTGAGATTAACAAGGAGGAGATGTACATCCGCTATATCCACAAGCTGTGTGACATGCACCTGCAGGCCGAGAACTACACAGGTGAGGGAGAGTCTGCTTGAAATCCTCATGACACTTTTTAACTCTCACAATGTTATATAATATCTGGTTCATTCTTTTGGAAAAAATTTGCATGAATCAGTTATGGCAGTTGAGAAGGCAAGAAGCTGAGGCCCAGCTCCTTCCCTCAAGTTAAATACTGTCTGTTTATGCCCGCATGACCACATGATTATTGCATTACTCTCCAAATTTTACATTAAAGTGTTCTTTGAAGAAGATAGGTCCAAAAAAAAATCACAACAGTGGAATGAAATTTAGAGGAAGATTAGCAAAACCACCATTATATTATCACTTGTCATATTTCCTCGCGCTGCCGTGCTGAGGGAGCACTTGGGACGTGTACGGACTCTAATGCTGTGTGGTCCAAGCTCCGTTTACAGCTGCCGGCCCCAAATCCAGTTACAGATCTGAACATCTGACTGTGCATTTAAATCAAGTAGCTGGTAAAAAGAAACTTGACAGATTTGTACCTAAAAATCATGTCCTGCTATTTTAATTAATTGAATAATTTAATGGTCCTCTAAGACTTGAGATTTTTTTTCTCAAACTATAAATCAGAAATCGCAGACTGTTTCAGAAGCAGGGCTGTGACCTTTCAGTATTGGCTGTGTTGATTTGCTGTCATTGATTCAGTGTTCCATAACTGCCTTTCCTACAGAGGCTGCATTCACTTTGCTTTTGTACTGTGAGTTGCTTCAGTGGGAGGACAGACCTCTGAGAGAGTTCCTGCATTACCCATCTCAGTCAGAGTGGCAACGTAAGGAAGGTCTGTGCCGTAAGATTATCCATTACTTCAACAAAGGGAAGGTATGCCAACTTCTTCTCTCTTCCAGCAGCTTCCTTCCCTTTTCCTGACTGACTTAGGGCTTGCAAGCCATCATCTCAGTTCAGTAGTCTTGGAAGTAAATTTGTATCGAAAGGGTTTATAACATGACAAATTGGCTCTCTGGACAGAAAAACAGATGAGAAAAGGTATTTCATTATGTATGGCATTTGGAACGGGTTAGGGAGGCAAACAGGACAAACACCAAAACATTTTTAAACCTTTAAACCAAGCTTTGGATCAGCTGATGTGGCAGAATGCCAGTTCCTCAGCTTTTGGGGGGTGGGATTGCATTTGGTAGCTGTCTATGCAAACTGCTGTGCTATGAATCACTTGAGTACTTGTTTTGTGCTTAAACTACATGAGGAAATGGCAGGCAAAGTGCTATAGGGGTCTCTTTATTGAAAAAGATTTAAGTCCTTTCAGTGTCACTTATTTTAAAGTGATTTTCAATTAAAGTGCAGTTCCATCCACTGCACAAGAAGAAAATCAATCCATTTCAATTTCATATATTGAGTATGGGTTTTCTACAGTTAATTATATTTTTTTTCAGTTACTGCAGAGGTAGATGTTTTAGTCCCTTGTGTCATGGCATTTTGGGAACATTTCAGAGGTGAACCTTAAAAGTGACATCACCTGTTGGAGTATTTTCAAATTTTTTCCTTCTCAAGGAAAATTCCTACAGCTTATGTTCTTGGGAGATAACATCTGTACGCGTGCCTCAGGGTTGATTTTACCCGTGATGGCAATGCCAGTGGCATTAAATACAAATGTGAGTTGGTTCATATGGGGCTGCCATTGCAAATGATTCTTTCCTACTCCATGTAATAGGGAGTTTCATATGGCAGAAACATCCTCTGCAGAACCTGGAAAAGTCAGATTCCTGTGTGAAGCAAGAAATGGTCCATTTATGAAGAAGTGATTAAGATTTTTTTGTATGTGTCTGCCAGAGCTCTTTCGTGACAACATTGCATATGGTTCTCTCATTTCAGAAATTTTCAGGGGTTTTCAGACTGCACTTAAAAATAAATTACTGGCTTGTGCAAATATTGCAGTACTGTACTGTCTGAGTAGACAAAGATGACAGAGACACTATGGAAAGCAAGTGAGCATTTATTTTTGACAAAAACAGGGAATCCACATACACACTGAAGGAGAGTAAAAATTGATGTAATTAGGCTATAAAACTCCTAAAAGATTATATAGTGTTAACCTCTTGAGGTTTTCTCCCCACTGGATGTTTCTGGAGTTACTTGATTTGTGTTTTAATCCTCCTTTATTACAAATGGTAGCTGAATGATTAAATAATCCACTTAAGCAGTGTGTATGTCACTCAGACTGTGGAAGTGAAAGATGCTGAGAAGCCAAATCCTCCTTTTCAGCACTCTTGCTGTGTGACAGGGAGCAGCTCAGGGAATGGAAGAAACCTGCTTCCCTCTCCTTGTGTCTGACAGCTTCTTTCTGCACTGTCCTGAGATGGTCCCTCCTCAGGTTCTGCAGAGCGCGATTTGTCATTGTCCTTCAGCTGCATTTCCAGAGTTCCATTTCTCATGCTGCTCCTGGCCTCTTCCATCAAGTGAGGGTGTCAAGGCAGAGTGTAAAGGATGGAAAAATTCCTCTGAATTGTATAGGAAAATTTTCTCAGCGCACAGGAATGGGAGGAAAACTGGCCACGAGGGTGTCTTGTGACATGCCAGTGGCACAGCCCGTGGCAGGCCTGGGCTGCTGCAGTGGGTGCAGAACTGAGTGACTCCCACCCTCAGCAGCATCAGCAGCAGCCCTGTGCTGGGAAGGAACATGGTGTTCCACAGCCCTTTTACCCTTCATTGGTCATGTGCCCCTTCCTGCTGATTTCTGCCTGCCTCTGAATTGGTTTATGGCTCAGCTGGCAGCGTGTGCAAGCACATAACTTGAAATGAAGATATTTTTAACCCGCAGTTACAATTTTGTCTGTTAAAACTCAAAAGTTCTCTAGTTAAAGACATCTGTGAATGGAACAGTTTGAACCTGACTGATCATGTTTCTGCACAGCAATAGCTCCAAAACTACACAACCCTTTTCTGTCCAGTTCACTGCTTGATTTATTAACTGACAATTCTGAGCAGCTCCCACCACGGCACTGCAGGGTCTGTTCTCCTTAGTGCCAGCCAAATGCGTACAGAGACCCAAAGCACTTAGTTCTTGATTGTGTGCTCCATACCCAACACTTGAAATCATTTCTCTTGTGTACCCTCGTGGGAATCATTTCCAAAAGAAGTGTGCACATTGATATGTAAGTAAATAATGGCTGGCATTCAGAAGGGTTGGTTGTCTCTACCTGTGCCCCCTTGTGTGCAGTCAGCTGAGAGTTGCTGGTGCCATAGGAGAAAGCTGCAATAAATGTCCTGTGAATGTGGCTTTCAAGTAATACACAACATGCAAACACATCAGAGGTCAGCAGAACAGAAAGCACTAATGAGGGAAATTACCAGAGGAGTCATGAGGAAGTTACTTGAAGAGGGAAGTGACACTTGCATGTCCCATGGAATTACATATTAAATATCTATACTGTGAAGATGTTACTCAGTAACATCACAGATTTTAAAACTGAAGTTCCAGTGACTTGGATATCCATTCATTTCTTTTCCTTTCAAGTACCTACAAACACCTTTCTCTTTAGGAAGTTACCTGTGTATTGTTTTTCTTCACTTCTGTAGCTCGTGTTGTATCCACAGAATACTCAGGTAGCACAGTGGAATTTCTTGGTGTGGAAACTGAAACAAAGAGAGAGCCTGAGTTAGGATGACAGGAGTGGTATCAAGGTACATGTAGAAGAGGTAGTATAAAGAGGAATCAGATGTGGTTACATGTTGTTAATTTAATTGACATCAGAAAAGGAGCATGAAAAGATTACACCCCTCAGATCACCTGGAGGGAAAACAGCCAGCGAGCTTTCTGCTTCTGTCCAGAACACAGATTAGAGAGTTAGGTAGGCTTTAGTCACAGCATCCCATTTGGAAGTAAGACTGCTCACATTCTCTGTGGAAAAAAAGCCATTTATTCCTGGCCAGATGTTTTAGAAGATACTTTTCTTTTCCATCCTTTCAAGTGAACATAGATCAGCTGAGGACTGAAAATCTGTATATCATATCTCTGTGAAGAATGCCACAACCTATAAAAAATGCAGTGGTGTTTGAGTTGGCAAATACAAACACTTAGCTGACTATTGCTGATCCCAATTCAGTGGATCAGTTTGTGTGTCATGGACTTTGACAACCCATGACAAAAATCCTGTCAATTTGAGATCACAAATAATGATATTACTCAGTAATATTTGGAGCAATTCTCTAACTGGTCTTTCAGTTCCTTTCCTTTTGTATCTATTGTTCTGATCTAAATAAATTTCAGGCCTCCCATTCTCCCTCACGACAAATACTATCAGAATATCCAAATTGATTCTGACACAATTTTTTATTTAGCAAGGTTTTATCGAAGTTTTTGTAATTAACTGAAGCTAAGGAGTTGCAGTAAGGAAGTGGTAGTAAGGATGAGAGAACAGACACTACAAATGTGGGCTTAAAGGGAAACACTGTAAAGTATCTCATGCATTAAACCAGTGTAGAGATTCCCTTCTTTATGTGAAGGTACATGTAACCAGAAAACTGTTTCCATATTAAGAGCTAATATTTTACATAATTGCTGTTAATGACTTACCAATCATTTACAATATTGCTATTAATATTCTTTAGAACTTAAGGTGATAGTCTAACTCACACATTAATTTTGTTTTCACTACAGCAGGGTCCCATGTAAAACAACGGGCAAATTAGCCCAGTAATGCGTAATAAAAATTAATCCAGTAAAGGTTCAACTGAGACCTTGGTGTTCTAAATCCTTTACCATAAGCATGGTAAGAAACAGCCACTCCTCCAAAAGGCTTCCAGTCCATGCAGGTAAAAGGTGATGGAAGAGGAGATTTCAGTGTAAAACAAGCTCTCCAAAAAGCCTCTTGAGGTAACAGGAGAGTCTTTCTCTCAGTGTGGGTGTGCCCAAAGTGGGTCTCTCCCTCCTGATCTCTGGGATGATGAGTATGGTGTGCTAGGAGAGATTTATTGTGTGGGATTGGGAGCTTAAGAAATGAGTGTGGCTTTCTGAATATGGATATTGACTCACTGCAGTAATGCAGGTCAGTTCTGAGGATGTTTTGTCTGTGTTTTGCAGTGTTCCCACTGCCTGACAGTTTTTGCTTCCAGTGGGAAGGAACAGCCTGGGAAGGGGAGCGCTTTGCTGGGGAGCCAAACCCTAACTCTGTACTCCAGGGAGTTCCAGTGCAGGAAGCAAAGGAGCTGTTGGGGGTGGGTTGAAGGGGTGTCTAGCAAGAAGAAAAATCGTTAGTTTTATTATCTTTCTCCAGATAAGTTCCCAGTCTCATAAATGAACTGTCAGAACAAGCAGTATGTGTGCGTAATTTCCACGGAACATATGCTTCTGTTCCCATCTTTTACAAGGAACTGATCTGCTATTTAATGGAAATGGTTTCATCGTGTTGCATTTTCACATCTAATCTCTGCCATTTCATACCAAATGCATTCCCAGAACTGAGTTTCCATATTCCTCTCAGCTGAGCTGGCAGTAGCATTGTGTTTGCTGTGAGTGTGATTTGCTTTGGCCCCGCAGAGCTGGGAGTTCGGCATCCCGCTGTGCCGAGAGCTGGCCATCCAGTACGAGAGTCTCTATGATTACCAGAGCCTCAGCTGGATCCGGGTAAGTGGCAGCGCCTTCTCTCCTTGCAGTCTCTTATATCATACCCCAGAGCATTTTGCTCTCCTGTCAGAGCATTCTGAATTTAAAAAACAACCACATTCCTTATAGAGCTCCATGCATTCACAGTGACTCCTTGCCATTGATTCATATTGATGACTTTGTAGGTCCACTGAAATAATTCCAAAGTCCGGTAGCAGTAAAATCCCATGAGTATATGGAGACAGCACACACACACAGGAGCTGGGCTTGCTATTGCAATGGCATATTTACATATATTTTTTCATAAAATATTCTATTTTTGTAATACATATTTCATTTTAATTCTAAAACAATCAAGGACAGCTTGTGCCAAAGTGAGGTAAGATGAACAAGAGAGAAAGAATGAAGAAGGCAAATGTTTATGGCATTCTTATCAGTTTACAAGGATCTGGTCCTCTGGTACAACCAAATACGTGCTGAAATCAGGGCACATTTGCAGCACTGTGCTTTAATCAGAAAAAGCTGAAGATCCTGTTGTTATTTCAAAACTTTCTGAATGTGAAAACAGTTCATCTCCTCCTGTCTCCTGGGGTAGCATACATGTATCCAAATTTGAGATTTATGCTGCATGGATAAACACAGTGGTTAAAATTCTCTTTTTAAAAAGTCCAGTTTATTTTTATCTGAAGACACCTGTCTAACAAGGTCTGATAAACTGCACTTCTGAAGAACCTGTTTTCTCCAAAGTGACTCCAAAGAGAGCACATGACCAGCTTGGCTGTGCACTCTCTGTGCCACTCACATCACCACCACATTCCTTGATGCTTCCTGCAATGACTTTGGGACCTTCTCCTTTCTAGAAAAGGAGTTCATGTGTGTGGGGACTGGGCATAAACCGGGATGCGATATTGCAAATTAGGGTTCTTTGCAGTGGAAGCAGTGGTGTCAAACTGGTTTTTCTCCTTGAAGAGCCATCTTTTTGCTACAGTGAAATTCCCGTGAACCTTTCAACTGAGCCACAAAACTAGTTATTGGAACTAGAGAAAAGTCCTTTTCCTCTTTCCAACTGCCTTTTTCTTCCATGTTAAATCTTCTGGTGCACAGAGCTGTAGAAGATTTAATTTTGTTTTATCCTTTTTCATGCCCCTCAACTCAATTAAGGCAAACCCAATTAGATGTAATTTTCCAGGCAGTGGTATGGATTCTGATCTGTAGGAGAGAATAGGACACTGTGAGCCAGGCAACATGGATCTTAATCTCAGCTTTGCCATTAATTCTGCAATGCAAAGAAAATTACATGCAAGACCTGTTTAATTTAAAATAAGATAAACCAGGAAAAATTCATATGTCATCTCCCAAAATGTAAAATGGGTATGGTAATATTCTAGTCTGTTCCACCACATAGACTGGTTTAATTAATAACTTTTATCTTAACAGAATTTTGGTCTTTTTATAAAAAATTGTGGGGGTAAAAGAGTAATGTGATATTTTAATGAGTCTTGAGATGTTAATGTTTTAAGTGCAGCTTTAAAGGTCTGATAGCAGCTATCTCTTTCCTCCACAGAAAATGGAAGCTACCTATTATGACAATATCATGGAACAGCAGCGCTTAGAACCGGAGTTTTTCAGAGTTGGTTTTTATGGTCGAAAATTCCCATTTTTCCTGCGGGTAAGCCAAACTTATACAGGATGTGACAAAGTGACCAGGCTCAGAGAAGCTGTTAAGGCTTTGTATTTTTGTTTTGAAGATAAGATGTTTACCATTCCGCATATTTTTTTACGCCTGCACAAATAAAAACAGTTTTCTGGCTGAACTGAAGGATGCGGTCCACTGGGAATGTTCTTGGGAACAGAGATCAGAAATTTGACTCATGCCGCTGTGAATTTTTGATGATCTGCAGATGCAGCACAAATTGCCTCTATATTAAGCAAAATGCTGTATTGCAGTAATGTTGGGTCATTACAACTAATTTTCATCATCTCAAATTATCACACTTTAAAAAAAGTCTCACTTGACAGAATTCTAATCCCAGCCTGATGACTCTTCTGCTATGTGCAAGTGAAAATTTCCTCTCTCCAACAAAAAGCCAAACAGCTTCTTTGGATATGTCCTCACTTGGAGCTCATTGTCTGCTGGTGTACCAATCCATTTAAAAAGTTAAATTTTCTTCTTTTCCTAATGAGGAATCAAACTTTAAATGGGTATTTGTTTGTACAATGTCTTGTTGCTAGTTTAGAGCAAGGAAGGAATACAATCTGACAACTGCTCCAAGAGCTGCTGCAAACTGATGGCAGATGCCATCGAATGTGACAGGGCAAGGTAACTGGAAGCTTTCAAGGACTGGAGGTGCATGGTTTGTGTTCTCTTCGAAGGAATGGTTTGACAAGAGGTGGCACCAATCGAGGTACACAGGATGAAGCCATACAAAGCCAAGCCATTTGGAAAGCTGCCCTCCTACACTTCCCTCTGATTAGGAAGTTGTTTGTTGTTTTTTTTAACAACAGGGGGTAATAAAGGCAAGTTGAAATTAGTCAAGAAGCAGAAATACCAGTGGATAAAGGGTTTCACGTTATTTGAAAGTGAACAGTGCCAGAATCAGAGAATCACAGAATCAATCAGGCTGGAAAAGACCTCCAAGATCATAGAGTCCAACTTTGACCAATCACCACCTTGTCAACCAGACCAAGGCACCAAGTGCCACATCCAGTTGTTTCTTGAACACCTCCACGAATGGTGACTGCATCACCCCCTCGGGCAGTGCCTTCCAAAGCCTGACAACCCTTTCCATGAAGAAATTCTTCCTGATGTCCAGCCGGAATGTTCCCTGATGCAGCTTGAGGCCATTTCCTCTCCTCCTGTCCCTTGTTCCCTGGGAGCAGAGCTCGACTTCTACCCGGCTACAAGTTCCTGTCAGGGAGTTGTAGAGGGTGAGAAGGCCCCCCTGAGCCTCCTTTTCTCCAGTTTGAGCCCCTCCTCCCTCAGCTGCTCCTCATAGAATTTAGAATGCAGCAGCCTGAAGCAGTGTGTAGAACACCCCTGCAGAGGAATCCGAGGAAAGGACAGGTGCTGCAGTGTGAGCCAGGAGCTGCCCTTTCTTGAAGATCTCCAGAGAAAACTGACAATTCCTTTTTTCATATCTAACAACAAATGTTTCAGCAAGTGAGTGACAACAAAGTCATCATGGCACACGAGCGTTCCTAACATCTGAACTACTGTCAGTGACTCGAGTTTATCCTTTTATCTTGTGGATCCTCACTTTTACCTGGGATCCTGCATGGCCGATGTGTTCGACACTGCTTGAGTTTCCTGTGCTCAGCCCTGACTCTTTGCAAAGTGCTGTAACGACGTGGATCCTTGGCTGGAGACATTACCAGTGAACACGAGCGTACATAATTATAATCCTTGTTAATTCTGCAATTATATTTGGTAGCAGTACTTCTGATAGCAGATTACTAATGTAGCAATCTCATTAAAAGTCGTCCTCCTCCTTTCTCTCCCTAATGATCCATACAGCACACACATTGTGGAGCACAGACTAAGCCCATTAGCAGTCACATCAGCATGGATCACACTGTAAAGAGATTGGAAGCAGCTATTCTAGAGAAGAAAAAGATTTACATGGATTTAAAATCTTCAAATGGATACGGGAGTGATTTAAAGTGATCAAGTAACTCCAAGACCTTTTCTCATGTATTTTTCTATTGCTGTATAGCTTAAGGCAGAAAATAACCACTTCTTTCTACATCTTTGATTTTTAAAGACCCTTTGTCTAGAAAAGTCATTATTTATGTTTCTATGAATTCTGCATCTATTTCTAGCTTTCTTGCATAAGTAAATTTAAATTAAAACTGTCCATATCTTCCACCTACCAGAAGTTCAAGTAAGGCCTGACAAGGCATGTTTTGAGATCTTGTGTTGGCATCTGTCTGAAAAGTCTTATTAAATTTAGCTTTGAGGTGTTTTCAGGGCATTATTTTTAGAATCACAATAACTTTATTTATAGGCTTACAGTTTTCTAGATTGCAATCAAAAGCTAAAACAGAGAAAACATAAGCGTCATGAAGAGATTCACCTTCAAACATGGGCTCACTCCAAATTTAATAATAGCTGCAAAGTTTGAGCATTACAGACTGAACTGTCAAGATTCATCATGTGATTCTTCTCCCAGTCCATTGGTTGCTGTGACTGATGCATACAAAGTGACACATGTCACAGCCAGAACATGAGATCCTTTCCAGAAAGTTGAAATGCAAAGCCAAAGATAACTGAACTCCTTGGCTGTGTTTTATGATCTGGGTTTGCTACTTTCCCTTTGATTTTGCTACAAGATTAAGAACTGCTTGGCCACATTCCTTTTCCGGAGCAATTAAAAATGTGTTCTTGAATACACTGCAGCTTCTAAATGCAAGAAATAAAGGGCTGTTCTCGTTTGTTAGAATTTTTAATTATTTTATAAAGGTGAAAAACCTCCCTGTTGTTCTAGTTACTATGCGTATGAGAGTTTAAACTACCAGAATTAAGAGAATTTGCCTGCTTTGATCGGTCTTGCACCAGGAGATATTGACACTGATGAAAATTGTGGTTTGTGAGGGTTAAGACACTGGAATACAATCTTCATGACACTGAGGACTTCAGAAATCTTGTATCACGCTGTTCAGAGTTAGAGATAGCTCAAAAAGCATTCAAGAACCCTGCACAAGTGGTTTAATGCCTCAAGAGTCGTATCTAATGCAGCTTTCCATTATTAGCAGAAATGAAATTTTGTTCATCAAGAGGAAAGTGCTTTTAGGGCCGAAGGGGAATTTGTTAAGTGGCCACTGAGAATTCTTGGTAAAGCTTTTCTGTATTACTGTACTATAGCCAGGGGAGTTCCTGAGCATGTATTGTTCAGCATGATCAGGGCTGGGCTGTATGGCTGTGATAATACACAGTGATTAAGCAGTGATTTTTGTGAACAGTTTGTTGCAACTTCTCTCTAAGGAGAACTGATAAAATGATAAACATGTATCTCCCTCTGTTCAACGAGATCCTCAGGACTTTTATCCATCTGGTGTAAATTATATTTGACAGTAGCTTTCCCAGCATAGAACAGCCAAGCTGGTGACTTAAGTTTTAGTTGATATGTTTCAGTATAGTCTAGTTAAAAATAGTGCCTTTTCTGAAAAGCAGGTAAGAAGAGACCACAAGACTGAATGTTGGGTGTGCCTAAATCAGAGGCATTGTGCTGTTCAGAGATCGGTGGAATAGTCTTCGCATTCATTACTTCTTCATTAAATACACTGTGAAGAAAAAGGACGCAATGAAATTCATCTACTGTGTTAAATGCACATTTTATTCTCACATTAGCATATTGCCACTGTCATTTATCTTTGGTTTTGAAGTAACATTTAAAGTGAGATAAAAGTCAAGAGAATTTAACTTACTTTTAAGGACCCTAATTTATGCTTGTCCTTCTTGCAGAACAAAGAATATGTCTGTCGGGGCCACGACTATGAGAGGCTGGAAGCCTTCCAGCAGAGGATGCTGAGCGAGTTCCCCCAAGCCATCGCAATGCAGCACCCAAACCACCCCGACGACTCCATATTGCAGTGTGATGCCCAGTGTATCCTTCTGTGAAAGGGCAGAGCACAGAGGTAGAGCTGGGTATGGACAAAACCAGACACTGTTTGCAGCAGACAGTGACTGGTTCGTTGTGGGACGTGGTGTTGGAGAGAGCAGTCACTTTTTATTCAGGGAGTAATGCAGGTCATGTTCCATGGAGAAGGGAAAGGGCTGTGCTTGGTTACATTCACATTTTAATGCTTTACCAACAGCCCTGGCATCACGCACAGTTTGTGTCCTTAAGAGTATTCCTGATATCTTCTCTTGGCCAATACTTTGTTGGGAACAGATACTAGTTCCAAAGCACTATTTTCCATTCTGCTTATTTTTTTAACATCAGTATTTTAGTTTTTTGCGGTTTCCCTTTCTTTAAAACTGTTGAACCCTTTTGGACCCAAGGCTTTGAATCTCATTCTTCTCACTGGTCACCTGTACTGGGATTTGGTACAACCAGTATAATGTTCAGTGCATTTAAGGACTGAACCACATTATATTTAAGGGGACTGCAGAGCCTTTGGAGAGCTTAGTCATGGATCCCACACTCTCTGGCTTCTGGGAGAACAGCAAGGATACTGTGCAGGACTTCACCCGTAAGGACACTGTCAGCAAGTGGAGCCTCCTGCCGTGGGTTGCTGTTTCCTACCTGTCTTTCCTAACACGTGGATAAAGCTTTCTTTGACTGCAGAATTACCAGATTTACAGATCTATGCAGTGACTCCCATCCCAGACAATATCGACGTGCTGCAAATGGACCGTGTCCCTGATCGCATCAAGAGCTTCTACCGCGTCAACAACATCCGGAAGTTCCGCTACGACAGACCCTTCCACAAGGGCCCCAAGGACAAGGAGAACGAATTTAAGGTAGAAGTAGCAAATAAGCAGTGTTTAAGTGTTAATCTCTTCAAGGTGAATACTGTCTTGTTATTTGATGCTGATAGAGCCTTTCAGGTAATCCTGATTTGATAGCCAAAGATACCACAGTAACTCAAGTAACAGGTTAAGTCCATGGTCTGATTGAATACTGTTGAGTCCTGACCTGATTAAAGTATTGTCCAGTTTAAAGGTGAGGTATTTTAGTGCCAGGAGAAATACATTTGGAAGCAAGGATGGCGTTTTCTTGTTTGGCTGGACTTTTTTTTTTGTTCCTGACACGTAAGTCTACGATGTCTTTTTGGGTCCCATGACACAACTGGTGGTCAAGTTTTAAAAATTAACAGAAATGTTGAATGTGTTGTTTCGAGTGTACTGAATTCCTGGTTTGTTGTTTAAGTGACTTTCAGGAAGACCTTCTACAGAATTAATGCTCGGGAGTTTAATGCATTCTTTTCTGAACTTCGCCCCCTTTGCACCTGTAGTAAGAATACAGAGGATGTGGTTGTGATTCACTGTGTTCCTCACAGCCTCAATTACTCCTTGCAGAGCTTGTGGATTGAACGTACCACTCTGACCCTGACTCACAGTTTGCCTGGGATCTCTCGCTGGTTTGAAGTGGAGAGAAGAGAACTGGTAACATTCATAGTTCCTGTAATGGGAGGTTGAAATGATGAGTTACTGAGGACGTGGGATAGGCAGCTTAAAACTCATCGGGCTGAAATCTTGCGGTTTAAAATGGTGTTTACCAAGGATTAAATACATCCTTTTTCTACCACTTTATCTAAGTAATTGCTGAATGTAACCAGGGGAATTATATGAGGTAATAGTATAATAGAGACAGTGCCAAAAGGATGGAATAATTGCATTGCTGCCATGTCTTCCATGTATAGAAAGACATCTATTATTGCAACTGAGTGACCTGAAATCCAGCACTGCCAACAGTGGAGTTCGTTAATGTAGCTAATTTTCTACAAAGCAGTAAAAGCGAAGGGAACTCACTGAATGATCCTGGGGTATCATTTTATTACAAGGAAGATAATAAATCTCAGTGAAGGGTCCATGGAATTAAAGTATATTTTATTGCCTTTGAGGTTGAAGTAAGTCCTTTGGAAAATGCCATTCAAGTGGTTGAGAACAAAAACCAAGAGCTGAGGACACTGATAAGCCAGTACCAGCATAAACAAATGCATGGCAACATTAATCTTCTCAGCATGTGTCTGAACGGAGTGATTGATGCGGCCGTTAACGGGGGAATTGCGCGGTACCAGGAGGTGAGCCGGGCTCTGCTTCCCATTGAGTATTACCCTTCCTTAGTTTTATTTGCATTTCTGTTTCAATGACAGTATGGCTTAATAAGATACGAAATTCTCATGTACATTATCTAAAGATGGGGTTACACCCCCTACTTGGTTATTCTGCATCAGTGCTTGCATAGCCACACACAAGGAGGCTCCAGGGGTGGAGCTGGGATCTCACATGGCAGTAGGTGCAGGTGACAGTGGGGTTTCTCAAAGATGACACTTGGCTTACCTGGAAATCCTCACTTGGCAGGTAAAACAGTGAAGCAGCTTTTTTTACCCTGCTTACATTATAAGTTCATTTTGCAGTAGAGGCTGTGGGACTGGTGGTAACTGATTGACTGAGTCTGGAATCAGGACAAACCACGAATTCATGCTATTAAACCATTATCTTTGCTGATGGGCTAATTTCAGACCCACTGTGGAACTAAAATGATCTTAAATACAATATGTTACCTAGCATAATCTCTGGCAAGCTGTTACTTAAACTGAGTATTGCAAAAGGTAGGTTTAGGGTAAAATACTGAAAAATGGCAGCAGTGGTTCAGTGTAAAGCCAGTGGAGCCACGGAGATAACGCTCTTCGGGCTTTACATTAGTCGCCAATTTGCTCACCAAATTCCTTTAGCTTTAGGCAGTTATGTGAAGGAAATGATAAAATTCAAGTAACTGGAAGATACAAGGCTTAGTGGTATTGCTCATCACTGTCACAGGGGGAAACTTGGTCAGAGTCATGATTCCACAGAATCATTTCAGCTGCCAAGACCATTTTCTCTGCATCCCAGAGTGCAAAAAACAATAAAATTAAACTCTGCTGTTATCTTAATATATTTAGCTTTCCTAAAATTTTTGGACCTTTTCCTCTCACCCTTTGACTCCAAGTTATGAGGAAACACCTTCCAGTAAGCAAAAGGCACTTTTTTTTCCCTTTTCCTGCAGGCCTTTTTTGACAAGGATTATATCACAAAGCACCCCGGAGACGCAGAGAAGATCACCCAGCTCAAGGAACTCATGCAGGAACAGGTACTATTTTTCAGGTGCAGAAGAACATCACTACATTATCTGGACTCACCAGCAGTCAGTGTAAACATCATATCCAACTGATTCATTCAGAAGCAAAGATTTTTGGTACAGAAGACCTAAATACATTAAAACAAAAAGTAAGAGGGAGGTGGGCAAGGAGATTATGACAATTCATTCATCTTACGGGATGTGAGGTGAAGCTCAGCTGAAAGTACATTCATTTTGTTTTCTCCATTTATTATCCAACAGACATCTTGCTGCATTTCAAGCCTGCCATTCATTTTTGGCATTTTGAATTATGTCTTCCCAGCAAATTTCAAAGATAATCAGAGGCAGGACAGGTCAGGCTTGAGATTAAAGTGGCAGAGCCACATATGAAAACTTAATGCCTATTTATATTATCTGCAGTTTTATTTTTCCATAGTGTCTCCATGAAACATCTTGGTAGATAAAGCTGCGGGATGCTTTGATGGGAATGAAATCAGATAATCACATTGCTCTTAACTGAAAGTTTGGCAAGATACACCCCATTAAACAATGTACCCAAATCTGAATAGAGCTTCTAGACCTCATTCTTCAACAAATCACTGAACTGCATTTCAGATTCCCCATCTGTAAAATAATGCTTATCTCCCTTCAATCCTCAGGAGATGTTTGAAGATTAATTAGTTATTGTTTGTACGGACTTTGGATCATGTAGGGAATTACATAGATCTTAAGCCTCCTATCATTGCTATTTTCTTTCATCTGAGATCTTATATAATCTCATTCAATCATTAATATTATATGTCTGACCTTTGAAAAAGGGACCTTTAGAAGTAACTAATGAGGAACAGGAGGAGTGACTGCATGTGCCACACTGCTGCTGTTCAGCTCAATTATCAGGAACTCCTTCTAGAAGTCTCGTTGGCAGCTCAGCCCCTGTCCCTGGCACTGGGAGAAGGCGTTTCTTTGTCACAGGGCATTATCTGTGTGAAGGCATAATGCTGTTCACTCTGCAGAGAATCTAGCTGGTAGTTTTTTGCAGTTATCTCCTAAGAAAAGCAATGTAACATGACACAAATGTACTTGTCTCACACTAAAGTACTTGTTGGAGTAGTATGAACTTGCCAGGACTCCAAGGCTTGCTTAATTACCAGCAGTCTTGTAATGGACAGTGGCATATTCCTTGCACATTGCCAGAACTGCAGGACAGGCTTCTATTCTCCCTCCTAGACACAATTTATTTGGGTTTCTGATGCTGCATTTTCTTTTTCACAGGTACATGTCCTAGGAGTGGGTCTGGCAGTCCATGAGAAATTTGTACACCCCGAAATGCGTCCCCTGCATAAGAAACTGATAGATCAGTTCCAGGTGATGCGATCCAGCCTGTACCACGTAAGCCAACAGTCACTTTTCCCATTTTTGAATTATATGATTAAACATCTGTCAGTTGCAGTAAGGTTCACAAAAGAATTGAGCTGATACAGCATTGATTGAACCTACTGGACTGCCAAATTACCAAAGGAATTCTTGATTTTTGTGCAAGAAGGTAGTCATAAAAAATATGTTAACTTGGCCTTTAAACAAGAATTGTTAATATTTATATGTTCTTTGTTGTATCACAGAGCAATTGTAAAGCTTAATTTTCAGTTGCTGTCTCACATAGCAGAAAATTATTTAAGACAGAGGAAGATTAACAGGAGGTGTTGGATGTTGAGCTCTTCAATAGTAGTACCGTAATTGGAAGTAGCATGACATGAAGAAAACCAGCAGTTTTCCATGAGTGACTTAGCTGAAGTGTGTTTGCTCTGCAGGAGTTACCTGGTTTGGATAAGCTGAGCCCAGCCTGTTCTGGCTCCAGCACCCCCCGCAGCAATGTGCTGGTGTCACACGGCCCCATGAGCCCAGAGAGCATAAAGCTGGTGCATCGACACAGGTACCCTCCCCTTCTTCCCAAAGATCCAGGGTCTCTGCATGCTGTTCCACCAAGGTGCTTAACCGTGCTGCAGGAGGGGCAGCATGAGTTTAGGCAGAAGTGCCTTTTGTCTTCATTCAGTGCTAATTATTGAAGTTTGAGAATTGGAGTAAGAAAGTTGAGAAATCCAACTTGCAGCAAATGCTGAACACCTCCAGGTGTGACTCCATCACTTTACTTACTACAGAGGCAGGAACACAAACCTGCCACTCGGTTCTCCACACTCAATCTCACTTTGGAGGTCCCAATCTCTCCTACTTCTGTTACACCAACAGCAAATAACTGGGTTCTTATCTACCATAAAAGGAAAATTGAATGGCTTGTTTTAGAACCCAACTCAATATGTACCCATTCTGAAGGATCAAAATTGTTAACATCATTGTTTTTATAATTCTGACCAAATCAGAAGCCAAATACAAGAAAGGCTGCCAAGGTGTTTTGATCAGAACATCAAAAAATTACCCTGTGGGTGCTTTTTCCAACTGAATGCCCATATATTAAAGCTGAGATAATGACAGAGGATAAAAATTGGGATTATAAGGACAAAACAGTGGGTTTTTGTATCCAGCCAATTCTGCTTATTTGAAAATGCTAATTGCTCTTCTGTGTGTATTTTTCTTATTGGGTCGCTATAGTTTAGCTGATTTTAAAGCCTGGCATGAAAAGCTGTGGAAAGTTGGTCCATCAATCCAGGATGGTGACATTCTTTATGCTATTAGAACTGAGTAGCTTATACTGCTCCCATGGCTTAGCAGTTGACAAACAGTGTCTGGGTGATAACATTTTCCTCAAAATTCTTCCCTTTGTAAAGGCTTGTTTAGCTTTTAGGACAAACTAGGAAAATTTTATAGTGTACAGTGTATTTGTGTGTATGGTTCAGAGTGACAAAAAAAAGTTCATTCCCTGAGGGAGATCCGGGTGCAGCCAGCACATCAGCTGGACTGTATTATTTTACTGTCAGCTACAAAATGGCCTTCAACTGTAATGCTGAGGCCCAATGCATGCCATAAGGAAAACTGGATTTTGACCTGTGTGTCTTGTGCTTGGATTCCTTTGGAATGGTTTTTTTTTAAGCTGCTCCCACTCATCCTAGCATTTAAAATGAGAGTAGTTTCAGTGTGTTCTGTTATAAACAAAACAAATATGCACCCAACGTCATGATGTAACATTACCCTGGGTTGGGGTTCTGAAATTCGACATCCTATGTACTATTCTGTTTTACCTGTAATCTTCTTGTCACTTCTTTCATATTTACTCACATTTATGGATTTGTTTGAGCTTTTTTGGCCTGATTTTTCAAAAGTGTTTGACATCTAGAGGTGACCTAAAGCAGCAGGTAACTGCAGGTACTTACTAGTTTGGAAAAAAAAATCAGACTTCACAAACAGGTTCAAAAAATAATGATGGCCTTGCTCTGTCTTTTTTCCAGCCCGCTGAACTTGCTTGGTTCAGTCCGACACTCTTCATCCTCTCTGTCGTCCCACACTTCCAGTGAAACAGGAAACCTGGTTATCCTGACAGACAGTTCTGTGGGGGAGACTCCTGAGGATATGTACCACATGCAGGTACAGCTCCAGCACAGCCAGGAGCGGTCGCTGGGAAGAGCACGGAACGTGTTCCAGAGGGTTATGCTTAGGAGCAGTACACTTTACCTGTGCACATGCTTGCATCTGTCAGTGATTTTTTTTCCAAAGAACTGAACAGCTAGAATCTAACATTGTTCAAGAAAGATGACAGTAACTCACTAGATTAACTTTGGGAAGAAATCTCCTGTTTGTACAGTGACTGTGATACCGCAGTCCAAGGTCACCCTGCTGCTTTCAGAAAGTGAGATTATTGTCCCATGTTGTTTACCTGCCCCTTGGAATATGTGCAGTTAGTGTTGCTCTTGGTTTGGGGAGGTGGAACAAGTCCCACAGTCCTGAGTGCAGGTTAACAGTGGCCTGCACTGAAGCTGGGCAGAGGCTGCCCTGGCTCATCCAAGACAGGTAAATCCCTAAGGCACCGATCTGCTCAGGTGTCTCTGGATGGTTTCTCTGCCTCCTGCAGCTCGTTTACCCTAAGCCCAGGTACCAAGGCTCAGTCACCAATGTCTCTATTTTATCCTTGTCCCAGGCTAGTCCCTCCACCTCCAGCCTGAGCTCCACTCACTCGGCACCATCCCAGATGATTAACTCTGCCCCTTCCAGTGCTAGAGGTAAGCATGGACAGGCCCTGATCGGGGGGCACCTGCAGGTGTTCCCTAAACCTGGCAACCTTGCTGACTTACGGGTGAAATACCACCTACACTGACACGTAACACTTTTAAATGTAAATGTAAATGTCTCTTCAGTACTTCTCATGTAAATGCCTCTTCAATACTTCTTCTTTACAAATGGTTTAATTCTCCATTTAAGCATTTTTTCATCAGTATTTGGAATGTATCTCTAATACATGCTGGTTTCAGGCAGTTGAATTTCATAATGATTTCCATTGTTCCGCCACAAAATTGTGGCAGGCAGTCTAGAGGAAAACAAGAGTAGTCCTTGGTATAATACTTAAAAGAGAGATCATGAAGACAAAGGCAAAGAAATAATTTTACAAGTTTAAAGAAAAATGACAAAAAAGGACTTGAGGCAGTTTAGCAGAAACATATGTATACAAAAGTAGACGTATAGGATGAATATTGAAAGATATGAATTTTAAATACTGGAGATAAAGAAGGGCTCCCCTGCTGGGAAATTCTTGAAGAAAGGAAAAATATAAAAGCAGACTCTGGGGGTACTCATATTTCCTTTGTGTTACAGTAGCTGGTCTTGATATTGCTAATCATTTTCTTCCCCAGCCGAAGCAAAACCACTCCATGTGAGCTCCTGACTTTCACAATTTCTCTTCAAGGTTTTGGGTTTTTTCCTCTCATTTTGGATTCTCAGTTGCAGGTTCTACACCTCTTTTCACAGGCATCTGAAGAAGGTGTCCAGGATATAGTCAGAGATAGAGGCTGATATTTAAATCTTACCCCTTTTTCCATATAGGAGAATTCTGTGTCTCCTGATGGACAGGGAATATGGAGAAAAGCCCTTTCGTCAAGCCATCTTGGGGCTTTTTTGCTCAATCTGCCAGTAAAATCCTAACTGACTGGCTGTTGTTATGACACAGATGCAGCAAAGTGATTTAATTGAGGGATCAGATGGAGTAAGAAGGTGAGACGTGAACATCTTCAAATAAAGGCAAATAGCTGCACTAATTACCAAGGGCTGGAAAGAAAATAATGACAAACAGTAACCAGGTGAAACTGGCATAACAGGAAAGGGAAGATGGAACTGAGGAGAGGGCTATCATGTCAGGAAGACGTCCCTAAGTGGATGTGCCTCAGCTGGCATGTGAATCTTTTGGGGGATCTGAAAGGTTTGGTGCTTGTACTGTTTCACGCTGTTTTCCACTTTAGAAGTCCAGTGAGAGGCTCACAGTGACAGGCTGTGACAGGCTGTGACAGTCTTTCTGAGCCTCATGACTGCACAGCATCACCAGCTCCCCTCTTTACGGTATTATTCACTGTTGCTTAGAAACCAACGTGATGAATGCTCCAAAGGATCTGGGCTGCTGAGTGAGCCAACAGCACCTCCCAGGGATGGGACCCAGACAGGTTTCAAATGGGAAACAGTAAGAGAAGTAATGAGTTTGGAAAATATTTATATAACCTGTGATACAACATTTCTTCTCTGCTGTTCTGTTCACTTTTAAATTAGGTGAGCACAGCATTCAGACATTACCCACTCGTGGGATTTCACTTCTAGTAAGGTCCCAGATGCAATCTGTGTTTCCCAGTGTGCCAGTCACTGTTCTGGTTATTACAACGCTGCTGTTGGGAATGGAGCTGTTCCTAATGAGAAAAAGCCCTTACACATAAATTCCACTGTGGTAATGCAGCTGTGTTCTTCTCCTTGGTGGTTTTTCCTTTTGTTTTGTTTTTTAACTGGGTGAATTTTATGCGTGTGAAAATGAGACCAGTATCACTGGCTGGAGCAAGGTACTTCACGGACATGACATGTGCAGCTCTGCCAATGCACCTCTATCCTTTTTTTTTTTCTTTTTTTTTGGTATTTATTTATATTCTTTTTAATTTAGCGCTGGTGAAAGGTGCTGGATTGACACCACTGGAGGCTGAAGCCCTCTATTTACCCACAGAGCAGATACAGCATGGGCGGCAGCTGTGCAAGTTCCCCCACGCTGCCCCCACCCATGTGCCTCATCTCTGTCCTGGAGGGACCACCTCTAGAGGTGAGAGGATAGTTCAGTCTCCATGACCCATCCAACCCTTGGCCTTTCTGCTGAGACTGCCAACAAAGCTACGAGAGTCACGATGCTGCAGCTGAACACTTGTCAGATGGGAAGTGGACAAAGGTTAACAATTAATTTCATAAAGGCCACCTAAATTTATCAACATCTTCGTCACCTGTAGCTTTAACCTGAGCATGGTTGGGTAGGATTTCTAGGGTTTAGCCTGATTTTTAAATGCTTCTCTCATTTATTCAAATGATAACACAGATACTTAGATCACCTTCTCTGTTTTACTGCAGAGTCCTGTCCTGAGGAAATGGTTATCTTTATAATATAAATTAATTCCATCAGTGACCAAAGGAAGCCACGGCCTTTTGTATTAATAATCCAGCAGGAGTTTAAATTGTTCTCCACTTCCAAAAAATTATTCTTTTATGGACCTTTAAAATAGCAACACAGGTGATTATTTGGCTTGTCCAAAGAAGATAAAAAAGCTATTAATCTAAAAAGAATATTTAAAGGATAGTCATCAGGAAAGTTAATCAATGATTTGATTTTATCACTGAACTGCAGATTAAGGCATCAAAATTTACACTAGTTATAATATACACAAGTTAGAACAGAAGTCTTAGAACTGAAATCAGAATACTGCAAGAATTTGCTAATTCTGTGCTAACAAAGACATTAGCAGTTACTCATTATTACAAGTGTGCATCTCTCAGTTTTCACCTGGCTTGACCCTTGAGTAGCTTCTTCCCTATCAGGGAAGCACCACTGTTGTTGTGTAAAAGGTCATCAGTAAGAAATTCAGTTCAGTTTGGCTTCATTTGAGGTGGCTCATGAGGCACTGCTGAACTTCTGGAGTTAAAAGATTACACCAGGATTCAGAAAGCAAGAAACTGTAACTTAAAAAGGCCCGGAAAGAGCTAGGAGTGAGTTAGGTTTTTTCAGTAATTTAATTTAAAATACAGCTGGGACTTCTTCAATGCAGTCAAAAAGCAATTCCCACTTGACACTTGACTGGCCTCTAAAGGCATCTCTACTGCTTCCTCAACACTGCCCCTCATTAAGGTGTAGAAAATGACTTCTGGTGTCTGACCCAGCACTTTGCAAGAATCCAAATACTTACATTAAAACTTCCTTTTTAAATCAAAAAAGTTAAGATTTTGTGCCGGAGCAAACTTTTCATAACAGTAATAAAAATGATGAATCTGGAGAAAAGATTCAATGAGTTTGGAGTTTACATTAATGTTCAGTTTCATTCCTTAAAATTAATACTTGTCACAGGTGGATTAACATATTTATAATTAAAAAAGCAAAACTACCTCTGGCTTTAGCACAGGTTTTCCTTTCTTAATAGCAAGTACCTACAGTGCTGCACACATCAAGTGCCCCAAGCTACGTGCTAAAAGGAGTAAGCCCTGGCACATGCTGCAGTGTTTTACTATAGCCACTGACTGCTCTGGAAGCTTTAAAAGCTTTTTGACTTTGCTTTTTAAGTTTTGCCAGTCCTGAAAAGGAGCCGTGGTTATTGTGCTCTCTGTCTTGTCCAAAGCAGCCATACGTAATTTTGTTTGCAGATTGGACACTTGGCATAATCTGTTACCATTTTTATAGCTATAGTTAATGACAAATTTAGGGTACCAAACAGCAGAGCTGTTTTTTTAAACTGCACTCTGCCAGCACATGTGGGATTTTTCAGGTCCTGCAGTGCAAGGTCTTTTGAAGCTGTAATCCCATATAAACTGACAGCATGTAGAGGTGGTTTGCATCTTTGACATAAAAGAGCAAGGATGACAAGATAAATAAAAAAGGAAAAGTTTACAGTGTAGGTTGTGCTGTGCTGTAGTTCTGGGCACACCTAAAAGTTCAGCATCTTTGCATTTGTCCTGCAGAACAGGACTATCTGTGACCTGTGAGGAAAAGACTCAGCACAAAGCGTTAACACTGTGTTCTCCAAGCTGATGTTGTACATAAAAGCAAAGAATGTCGTCTAATTATGTTTCTGTTCCATGTCTGGGGAGAAAATGAGTTCGGGACTAGAATGCAGATACTCTGCCACTGTTCATGTCAGAGTGGGGGTGTAGATTAATCTGGCATCTGCCCCCCCAATGGAATTGTTGCAATCGTAGGACTTTATCCTGCATTCTGCTGGACACATTGTTCCTTCCACTGTGTGCTGAATATTAGTCCCCAAAACTGCATGTTTGCTTTTGCTGGGGTAAAAGCTGCATCAACCAGCACCAATGCCTTTGCTCATATGTTGGAGTGCTGTCCAGGTAATGTGTGTGGTTGTGGAAGTTGGCCAAAGGGGGCATGTATTCCCCAAAAGCCGGCATGGCTCTGTAATGCGCTGTGTGCTGCCATCTGTTCAGTGCGTGTTTGTGACGCAATCAAACAATCAGTGCAAATTACAGCTCACTTCAGCAGCTTCACAACATCAATTCCTGCCTAATATTGTGCATCCCAAGGGTTGCGTGTATCAGTAGTGTCAGACTTCAGGAAGTCACTAATGGGAATCATTCTTCTGGCAAATCTATTGTCAGCTGTTGCACATCAGAAGGCATATTGTTATGTGGCACTCATCCTGAAGGACATGAGTCCCAAGTAATTCCACCTGCCAGGAAGCTGTTACATGAAATAACCCAATATCTTAAATGACAACTATACAGATAACTAATAGATAAATCAAGCTTATTATTGCTACTGTAAAACTCTAAGCATTGGTAAATGCCTGGTGTCATCAAAGGGCTCAGTATAGCAACACGGTAGTAATCATCATTACAGCAGCATTGTAAGCAAAGTGCCTCTCACATTTATAGAATATGCTGTTTATTACTGGGGTTGGTTTAACAAGAGGAAGCTGACCAAGATAGCACCAATTAAATGGCAACACTTATCTCTATCCAGAACCAAGGAATGAAGTATTTTCCCATCGATTTCTGCTTTAACTGAATGGTGTATCTCAAGCTTTTATCCCTTTCTCCCATATTCAGTCCTAAAATGCACAATTTTATGGCATTTCTGTAACTCTGCAATACTTTACGGAGCAAGGGAACATTAGGCACAGCCACAGCTGATTCCACACAGATGCCCACTTGTTTTTTATGTTTAAAAGGAAGCACTTTGCAACATACAACTAGGGACACATACATCTTACACACCGTGTGGTACGTCCTTAATTGTATACAGCAAGCCACTTCTGACTCCATCCTCGTGCTATGCACCCCACCAACAGTCAGCTGCTTAGTGGGCTCGGCACCATGTTTCCTTGAGTCCTGTGAGCTCGTGTGTCCGAGCCAAGTGCACAGGAGGACTGAGATCCCCGGGCATGCGGAGACATGGCTGTTGTTTGTCCCGTGTACGTGATTTTTCTCACTTGTTTACAGGCTCTCCCTCTCTACCAGATAAGTACCGCCACTCTCGGGAGATGATGATGTTGCTGCCAGCCCACCGGGACCGACCGAGCAGCGCCATGTATCCCGCAGCTATCATGGAAAATGGACAGGTAGCAGCTCTAACTTCTTCTATGTCAGTTCAGCCACCTGAAACTGTGGCTGTATTTTTGCTGGCTTTGACGACCTTAAAGCTTTCTTTTTTATTTTTGCGAAGCACAGCAGCTTAGGATCGTTTTCAGAGGTGAAGCAGAACTTTTCCTATTAATCCACCCCTGGAGGCACCCACTGTGGCAGTTGAGTGATAAAAATTGTAGTGACTATTTAAAATGCAGATATGTCCTGTGAAAATGGAGTCACTTCCCAACTTTATCCTGTGAGCCCTGGTTCACTGCAAGTGGTCACACCATCTTCTTTATTTGTTTAGGACCATGGCCATCCATCCTGCAGTCTAGCCTCCAAGCTGATTCTACGTAACTTTATGGTGATTTCCAGAGGTATCAAAAGCCGTGAGAGGCTGAAATAATATACAGATACAGGGTCTTCAAAAAATCTGTGCCTTAATTTCTCTGGACAAATTGAAAAGTGTGCCTACATCTCACCCTGGCCTGCACTTTTGAAGGGAATCTCCTGATCCTGCCCACTTATCACACTTCAGTTTGCACTGGAGAGCTGTCTCAAAGCATGCAAATCAATGCTCAAACAAAACTGAAGAGAAGCTTCAGAGGGCAAACAATGTATTCCAGCTGATAATGGGTGCAAGGCCAGGCTAGAGCTAGTGTGAAATAATTCCTCTAGAAAGCAGGAATTGTGGGCCCTCAGCACTGTTACACCCTAGAGATCCACTAGCATTGCACTGCAGTAGCTGCCAATGTAGGCACAGCCGAAGGTTCCCAGGAAACCTTTAGTTTAAAAACTTCTTTGCTTAAAAAAAAGGAACAGAAAGTCCCCATGTTGCCCCAGCTGGTCTGTAACTATTTTTTTTAACTCTTCTTTGCTGACTTTCTTCTCCCTTAGCCTCCAAATTTCCAGCGCGCCTTGATCCAGCAAATGATTGGACCATGCAAACCTTGCAGTGATCCCAACCTGTCTGTGGCTGAGAAAGGTATTTCTTTTCCTGTTCAGCATGCATGCTTGCTATGATATTATTCCTCTGGTCATGCTACAGCAAGTAATGAATGGGCTTCTACATTTCCTGGCAGAGTGCATTTCTCTCACACTTTTCTAATTAACAATTTAATTAACTGGGCCTTCTGCCAACCTACCATCACTTCAGTGCCTTCACAGAAGGGTGGGCTTGCACAAACCTCTGTTTCAGAAAGTTTTCTAAGTTTAGCATTTTGTTACTGAAACAATTCCTGCAGCCTTTGTAAAGCAAACTTGCAAAGCAGAAAATGAGAAGTTATCTAAGAAGAGACCAAGATTTGGACCGTATTTTTTATTAATGAGATATACTGGTTTTTAATACACATTTATTGCTCAAAATACAAACATTCCTTGTAATCCCTCTCTGAGGTAGTTTTTTATTTATTTACCATTAGGAATATATGCTTTTTTAACTCATTGCTTTGAAAAAAACAGGCTGAGTCCCTGCAGGGACAAAAAAAAAAAACCTGAAAGAGGAGAAAGAATTTGGTGTAAGAGAAAAGGAGCAGCTTGTGAAAGAGGTGCCATGGACAAAGCGACGGGCTCAAAAATTATCTGAAAGGCAGCATTCTGAAAAAGTAGAAGAGGGCAAAATTCCTGAATCAGAATCTGAGACAAGGAGGCTGCCAAAGCATGCAACAGTCATGCATGGCTGGGAAAAAATGGTATCTTAAAAGATTTTTAAGGCCAGGAAAGACCACTGTACCTCTCTAGTCTGACCTACATCATACACTCAGATTTTTATCTTTTTGTTTCAGTAACTGTGCCAGAACTAAACTGTACCTTAAAAAAAAATCCAAATTTTATTTTAGAATTTCTAATAAATCAGAATCCCCTACTTCAACATGAGCAGTCTAGACTGAAAACAAACACCAACATCCAGTTCTGAATAAATGGCAGAATGAAGACTTGACAATAACGAGTGATGACAAGAGAGTTAAGACTAGGGGATGAGGGATAAAGAGCTCCAGCTTAGCCATGTTAGTTTGAACCAAACATATGACAGAGATGGTGAGATCTTTGTACTGGACAGGAGGAAGATCTGGAAAAAGAAGGCAGATAAATATTTGTTGTCTGTCTAGGAAAAAAAACACTTGAATTTGTATTTGTGTGTGATATTATGCAGGGGTGTGGTATTCAGTGCCAAGAGGTCAAAGACAGAATCCCAGAGAAGCCACGAAAGACACAGGTGCTGTTCAGTGGGGATGGTGAGGCAGGAATCCCAGCTCTTGTGCCTGGCTGGTGGCAGAAATGCAGTTACAGGTGCTCTTGGCAGGTCCTGAACCCTCACCATTCTTTGCAGTCAGGATGCCATCTGCCTTGGATTTTGTTAGCAGTCAGGGTCCTGACTTCCCCCACCCCCTCCTTGCCGTGTCAGAAGTTCCACTCGGTAATTCCCAGTGACAGTGGTGACATCAGTCGCCCAGAGCAGAATGGTTCAAATGCAGCTTCCCTGCTAATTAAACTTGGCCACCAAGCCACTGAGTAGTCACAGAGACAGACATGGGCTAAGTCAGAGCACTGGGAGCTCCCTGCTTAGGTTCTTCCCTGAAGCATTTTGGCTAAAACACTGGTTTTAACAGGCAGCAGCCACTCTTCAAAACCATCTGACCTTCCAGCACTCCTAAATATTCAAAAGGCTGTGAATGAGGGAACACTGAGAAAGCATAAATGGATTTTTCACTGGGGTACCATGTGTTCTTCACGTTCTCATTCTGCATCTCAGTGTTAAAAAAAACAAAACAACAAGCACAACAATAGTTTTACAGGCCAAGCAAATCAGGTTTTCTGTCCTTTTCACTTGATGCTGGGATATGGCAGGAGAGATGAGCAAGGCTGGCACTGCTGTGCATCTTGTCCCTCTGTTTTAGCCCTTTGACACCAATTGCAGTAGTGCAAATTAGAGCAATCTGGCATGTGTACAGGGAACATCCATCTGGAGCCACATTAGTTGTATTTGGTTTGAACCTGTTCTCTGTCAAGGTTCTTAGTGTCTTCTCCATATGCCTTTCTCAGATTCTTAGGCTGAGAGTCTCTCTAAAAAAAAATTTATATTTTTATGGGGTTTGTTCTGTCTTATGACACTGTCACTTTGTGATCTTTTTTACTTTAGGGAATTTTAGGCCTTGGAGCCTGTGCTCATGCAAACTCATGAACTAGGTAGACAGAAAAAAAAAAAAANAAAAAAAAGAGAAACCTTTCAAAGTCATTTTGGAAAGAAATGCACCAAAAATGGCTGCAGGCATTTTAATTAAGGAGAAATCCTCTTCAGATGTCAAACTCCATGTTTATTTCTCCAGGCTTCCATTTTCCAAACTGAAGATGGAAACAGCTATTTTTATCTCTGTTTTCTTTGACAGGCTCAATTAATTACTTTTTTTCTTTCTTTCTTTGCTAATCTGAAGAAATTGCAGTTGCTTATTTGTTTTTAAATAAACATACAATTATTGCATGTCTCTTCTCAGAATAAATCATGTCTTGTTTGGAAGGAAGGTGCATTTTAATTATGTTCAAGGTTGACAGAATTCTCAAGATCTTGAAAAAGGTTCATGTTCATGTCAAGAAGCAGCTTTTATTTCTATGAAAAACAAGTCCACAAAGATCACATTCACTCTCTGTTAAATGCAGCAAGCATTGCTGTCTCTATACATCCTGATTCACAAAGACTTGATCTCTTCAAGAGACTTTCTAATACACAGAGGCCAAACTGTTGTCTTTAAGTATTTTGCGATCAAAGTTCTTGATTAACTCTGTAGCTTAGTAAATTGGAGCTCTGAAATAATTTCTTTCGCCACAGACTGAGATAGAATTTCCTTCATGTCCTTTATTCAGTGCTCACTGAGCCTGTAGTGCAGCCACAGGCCGTCCTGCATTTCCAGAGGGTTTTACCATGTTCCCTTGTCACCACTCCCCACCAAGCAGGACAGCTCACACCTGAGATCCAGCCACCGCTCCATGGGTGGGATTTCATTTTTACCTCCACACTGATTTGCAAAAAAAACCTGCCAGAGTCCTACTGATCTTCAGATTTGCTAGAAACAAGCCCAGGGATGGAAGGGAGCTGGGCAGACTAACCCTGCGATCACCTAACTCTCACTTCCTTAACAAAGCATCTCTAAACTTAACACACTGTAGCCTAGACGGTTCCTTTCTGTGCTTTCAATCCTGCCATTCCCTGAGTCCCTGGAATCTGTCTCTCTGCTGCTGAAGAGCACACTGGAAGGCTGGTGCTGGCCCCACAAACTCCCCGTCCTGTTACCCGAGTTACATCTGTTTCAATCCTTCAGCTGTGCCAGCAGCACCCAGTAGCTGGAGCCTGGACAGCGGAAGCCGAGAGGCACTGCCATTCCTGTCTGCCCACGCTGGGAGCATCCTGGCCCCACCAGTGCCTCCCCGAAGCCTGCCCCACGGTAAGGACATGCCCAGCAGGCCTGCTGCAAATGCCTGCACAAATCCAGACCACCTAAAAGCTGACCTTAGCCTTTCCCCCCACCCCTGTAAAAACAACCAGAAACAAAAACCCCATAGTCTTTCCTGGTCTGCTAGGTTTTCAATTTTTTTTCCCCAAATCTTCAAATTCTTGCAGTTCTTAAGCAATGTGGACTTGTGTGTACTTTAGGACTAGAATTAAGCGTGAGAGTGCTGAAGCTTGGGCTGGCTTCTTACCAATGACCAACTTCAGCAGTAATTTAAGTTTACAAAGCTAATAAATGAAACTTCAAATGTTCATTGTTTAAGAGCCTGTTGCCTTGCCATGAGACCCTTGATACTGGAGCAGTGAAAAATATCTCTCTGCATTGAATTTCTCCTTAGCAGCCTGTGTGAAAGATGCACTCTGCAGTATTCATCAGACAGGCAGCCCTAGGCTGGAGCACTTGGAGCTGTTACCTGGCATTACAGATCTAAACCCAGCTCTGTGGCTGCAATGAAGCAACACAAGTCTGCATTTCTGACCCTTGTCTCGTTCCAGGACACTACTCACTGCACTTTGATGCCTTCCACCACCAGCTCAGTGATGCTCCTCCGGCACTGCCCGCACGAACACTGCGCAAGGTAATGGCAGGGAGAGCAGAGAGTGATGTAGGACAACAATGGGCTCCTGAAAGGAATCCCCCCTTCTCTGCTCCCACCAAGCAGCTTCTGAATACAGAAGCACTATTTTTAACATGTTAGTAACTTGCACATGAGAAAATCCACTGAAAGCTCTTAACCTATCCCACAGCTGAATACTATAGAAATAACTCACGAGTTGTAGGTCCTTCTCTTTTCCTTTTTTGCACCATATGCTGTGATTTCAGCACCCTGATCATCGCCTCAGCTACTGCTTCTCTAACAGCTCTGGTGTTAAGTGCACTTGTCTGCCCGCAAGTGGTACTTCCATACATGTAAACCAATAATCCTTGACATTTTGAACACAAATGGAACTGCGCTGTTGTTAACACTGTCAAAAGCTGAAATGGGGATCAACACACAAGATGCAGCATTGCCTCCTTTGTCAATTTTAACCTGGTTTTCTTTCTCTCCAAACAGTCCCCTCTTCATCCTATTCCTGCATCGCCCACCAGTCCGCAGTCGGGTCTAGATGGCAGTAACTCCACTTTATCCGGCAGTGCCAGCAGTGGTGTCTCTTCCTTGAGCGAGAGCAATTTTGGACATTCTTCCGAACCACCTCCTCGCACAGACACCATGGATTCTGTGCCCAGCCAGGCCTGGAACACTGATGAAGATCTAGAGACACCCTACCTCCCTGTCAGGTACAGTCTCTCTGAGCCTGATGTCCTGGAGTCGCTCAAATCCCAGCCATGCAGAAGCCACTCTGCTCCATCTGGAGTCATTCCTCAGGACACCATGGACCCTCCTGCTTTACCCCCCAAACCTTACCACTCCCGGCTGCCAAACATGGAGAACGAGGAGGGGATGATAATTGAAGATGATGACAAACACCGCCCATTGCATCGCAAAGTGTCCCAACCAGTGAGTGGTGGAAAGGAAGAGCAGGCCAGGGTGGCATGGGAGCATGGCATCAGTGAGCAGTAGGGACAGCTCCTGATACACAGCTGGCATTGGCATTCCAGGTCTGGATACAACAGAGAGAGAGCAGGACTCGGAGAACAGCAAACCGATTTTCTACTGCCGCAAGGTTGTGTCTGAAGCCCACAAAAGCAATTGGGCCAGCATGGCAGGTTGCTCCTTTCCTTTTTAATTTCTTTTTACACCTTTCCGTTATGTTTTTTAACTTTCTGTGCAGTGGACAGTTTATTCCTTCTGCAGTTTCTTAACCACATCATACGGCATACGAGCCATAGAGACTTGCAGAAGCTGAAAAATACAATTTTAAGTGGAGGGGAAAAAGGGGGGAACGTGGCAAGTTGATTTTGAACCTGCTTTCCTCCCAGTTCTGAGACGCACATGAGTAGAAGCAGTTGCACTAGGGACATATTTCTTTGCTGTACAGAATTGAAAGCTCATTGCTGAAATCAGGGATTCTATGAACTGTCAGGCTGGAAGGTGCATGAGCTGCAGGCAGTGGAAAGATGGCAATTCTAAGAAGAAATTGGCTCTTTTGAGAGCAGGATTGTACATATCTGTGCAGTGATCTCCCTGCATTGGTTCATAGGTGCTGAGGCAATCTAACCAGTGCTGATGCACTGATCTCCAAGATATCATTTCCAACAAACTCTGCCTCCTTTGTTTTTTATGTACTGTTTCATTTCTTAAATTTTGCTTTCACTGGCTAAGCCAACCTGCTTTCTCATGGGAATCATGTTATTCATCTGTGCTACAGAATGAGAGGAGGTTGATAGCTACTGGAGCTACCACCTCATTGTAGGCCTTTCCCATGCCCAGCTTTGGGCAGGCTGTTGACACCAGCATTTCTATTCCACATTAAACAAAACCAACCAAATTGAGTTTCTCATGCCACACGCTGGTTGATGACCCAGCCAGTAAAGAAAAGGTGGCTTAAATGCATCATATCCAACAATCCTTGCCTCAGGGCTGAACATCATAATTCTCACCAACTTCCATCACCCAGGAGCTGAGATTCATTCCCTCTTAACTCAATATCCTCAGCCCCTCCCAACAACTCACTGCAGCTGGTGTGTAGAAAGAAACTCCCATCTCTCAGAGCAGACAGAAAACACCAGGACTCGAGCAATGCCCGGTATCAAGTACACACCCCAGAGTCAGGGACCTTAAAGGCAACCTGTAAAGAACAAGTGTTTGTTTCCTCTTTTGCTTCTTTAGAATGTATAGTAAGAGCTGCTGCTTCTCTCTTCTGGAAGGTTCATGTCTTTTTCCTTTTTTCCTCAGGCAGCAATACAGCCTTTCCCCTTTCACATGTTTTTTTACTGAAAAGCTCCAGAAAGGGCTGAAGAACACTGGGGGGGGACACCAAGTCACACCACACAAACCAGAGCTGTGCAGAGCTGAAGACAGTACAAGTGAACAGTCTGTGAACACAAAACATGCCTTTTAATCAGTACTTGCACAGTTCAGGAAAAAAAATCCGTGGGTAATGTTTTTTACAAAGAAAAGATCTCGGCTCTAAGAAACCTCTTATTCCTGTTTTTATACTTTCCAAGAAACTTCAATCAAGATAGTATTAAATATTTAATGTTTTTAGATTAACAAGCCACCTTCCTTTCCCTTGCTACACCCACCCACATTTTAGCCTTCCTTATAACCCTTTCACCTGCAGACTGCAAAGCACACTCCATAGGATGGAAACAGCCCTCCCTCTTCCCTACCACTGAAAAATCTGAAGCACATTCAAATAAGACCTCCACCATATAAATTAGTGCCAGAAACAGCATGCAACTGACATCTTGAATTCTTGCTTAACTACTCAGTTTCTCCTGCTAAAAACAGCATAAAGAAGCAAAAAAGGATTATTATAAATATTTTACAGGTCACCTTTAGCACTACCTCTAAATACAGTGACTGGGCAGAGTACATGTTTCTAAACTGGCTAAAGATGGTCTGGCTGTATGAAGTCTGGACTTAGCAGTTGTATGAAGGGGACTTTAAGAGGATGTTTGTTTTCTTTCTCAAGCTCTAGCCCATGCAAAACTACTAAGTTAAGGATTTGTTTCTTAAATGGCCTATTTGGCTGGAACAAAGTCTCTCTTGCTTCCTCTATTTTGTTACTAACACAGGCTGCTTGTAATCATTATATCCTTCACAATTTAAACAATGATAATAAAATCTGGCCCATAGTGGATGTTTCATCTTTAGCAGGAAGGAGAGTTTTCCAATGCTAGGACAGTCTTAAATGTTAACAAATCAAGGTGGCTCTCTGGTATAGAACAAATGTATGAAAACAACTGATTTTTCAGTAAAGGTAAGTCAAGGTAATTCCTTAGAAAAGGGTGACAGTTTTTAACATATGCTATCCTCCAATCCCACTGAGACTTCCAGTGAAGTTCTTAGAAGAACTAGGTTTTAATTCCATCTCCCTTGCCCCTGGTTTATTTTTTTTTCCTGGCAGCAAGACTAAAAGTAGTAAATGTAGTGACTTACTGAGCTTCCTTAATGTGAAAAACCAGCAGGTCTTGCAAAGAAAACTTTGCAGAACCAAGAATGCAATTACCATGGGACTGAGTCCCAGGCAGCTGGAAAACCTGCCCACCAGAGCTCTAATCAGTCTCTGAAAACGCATCATCCTGCTCTGATTAGAGACCTGGTACAACAGTAGTGAGCCCATTTGAGGATTCTGGCATTCCTGTGTATTTGGAAGAGTTTGACAATCAATCAGGTGATGTATACAAATACCTAATTTATGGCAGGTCCACATAAAGAAGGGTGGAATAAATTGCTGAATTTACCAAATTAAAGCCTCTCTAGAGTTAAATTTCTGTTATTGTTCTGATATCTACCGAGTATTCTGTCTCCCTTTTCAGTGTTTGCCTTAAAGGGGGCAGAAGATAGAAAGACTATTATTAAGATTTTGTGAATCTTGGAACTAATATTGCCTGGAACTACTATTTCTCTGTAGGGTGAGGTGTCTTTTAGCATAGTACAACTCCAACATCAAGCTCAGTCCTGGAGTAGGTGGATAAAACAGCAGTTGTTGCACTTGCCCAACAGGATTTGAAGATTCCTTGTATAAACCACAGCAACAGGATGTTTTGAACAGGACCTTGACATTCTATACCTAACTCTAATTCAAACTTCAGTGTACTTGCCTTCATTGGGTTTTCTTTGCGTAACAAAATAGCATGTGCATTCCTGAGAAAAATTGGTGGAATTCTGCTATAAATCTCTCCATCGTCAGTGTACCTGCTGCCCCATCTGAAACAAAATTGAGAAGGAACTACAGTGGTAGAAGAAAAGCAATTAAAACAAGTTCTCTGAATCCTACCTTTTTTTTTTTCCAGTGGCTGGGTTGGTTTTATTGCTGTATGCAAGACTCAGATCCTTTTACGTCTTTTCCTCTGTTTGGTTTTTAGCTTACTTACCCTTTTTTAGGTAAGGGATATTGCATATCCCTTCTGTGGGAATATCAGCCAAAACTGGGGAGGCTGGAGAGAGCAAGAGCCTTTGGGAAACAAATTATGTGATATTTAAAATTTCCTCTGATCATGCTTCTTTGTAAATACCCCCATTTGAATGCTGTGTATTTGTACAGGAAATTGAGCAAAAAATGTATAGATTGTGATGTCTGACTGGTATTCTGCCCTGTAAATGTGTTTTTAACCTCTGGCATTCTGTGCTTATTTAAAAAAAAAAGGCAAAAACCTCTAACCACTTCTCTTTTGTGTATTCATGTTTAAAATAAAATGAAAACAACTATCTTATCTATAATGGAAATCAAATTCAAAAGGAAAAAATTAATTTGTACAAGTGTCCTAAAGGTACTTCATTGTATATATTGTGATAGCATGTTTCCAGAACCAACAAATAAGTGGTGTGAATTTTAGATGTAAATATCTGCCGTTTGTTTTGGGTTCCTTTCCCTTACCCATTCACTCAACTGCTGTGATGTGGAATTAAAGATTAATACCTGATATTAAAACAGTACAGCTGTATGGTCATTGCCATCCTCAAGGCAGGGCTATTCTCAGGCTGCTCCAAACCTTTGCAAGAGACAAGGAATAGCCCTCACCTCGCCCCTTTGTGTGAATGAGAAAAATCGGGGGCATCCAAAAGGACTTTGTGTGTGGTGAGGGAACAGTTCCATGTTACTCTTTTAGGTGACAGTGTTATTTAACTCCAACTTCTTGAAGCAAGCAGCAGGCACATCCCCCTGCTGGTCTGGTCAGGTAGATGGACATGGCACTTGCAACAGCCCCAGGCACAGTTTTGGGGCACTACTTTCAGAGACAAAGGGAATGGGATTAGCTCTCCGCTAGGACACCTGTGGAGTGGCTGTGTGCCACTTAGTTATCAGCTGGGGTTAAACCACCACTGTGCCACTGCCTAAAAGCTTGCTGCTCTTTTATTGCAACAGTACTTAAATACTGATCATTTTAACAGAATAGATGTGGAAGAATAATAGTCAAGACATGTAGGAACACAGGATTGGTGACTTCTACATGCTCCTAATCTCAAATTTTCTTCCATTACCACTAATATAACAAGTCATTGTACAGGAGGCAAAATAACTCATTTCATGTCTTGACAAACCAACAAAAAATTTCTGAAACCTGTCTCAAAAGACATTTAGCAGCAAATCTGACTCTTCAGCTGGCCCCAGGATGTACACGGACTGCCAAGGCAACCTTTGCACACATCATATACAAATACTGAGAAGAGAAACTGTAGTTAGTTCAGTGCATCTAAAATATCAAAGTGTGGCTTAGCTAAAATGTTCACCTGATGCCTGAAGAAGGCTGTATCAGTCACAGAATTGAATCATGGAATCATTCAGGTTGGAAAAGACCTCCAAGATTACCAAGCCCAACCTTTGACCAAATACCACTATGCCCTCTAAACCATACTGTGAAGTGCCATGTCCACTTGCTTTTTGAACACTTCCAGAGATGGTGACACCACCATTTCCCTGGGCAACCTGTTCCATCCTTTCAGGTGAAGAAATTTTTCCTAGTATCCAATCTAAACCTCCCCTGGCACAACTTGAGGCCATTTCCTCTCCCCCTGTCACTTGCTCCCTGGGGGAAGAGGCTGACCCACACCTGGCTACCACCTTTCAGGTAGCTGTAGAGTGTGATAAGACCTCCAGCCTAAACACCCTGGTGCCCTCAACCACTCCTCCTAGGATTTATGGTCCAGACCCTTCACCCTACTGTCAATCAGACCCTTTGAGACTGTTCATAAGCCAGTTTATTAAATCTGAGTTAAGTAAATATTTTTTATTCTGATAAAAACTATTTATTAACCAAGCACAGGAAATAAAAACTGCATTTTGGCACAATAAAAGATGTGTGAAGCCCTCAGCTTTAAACAAGAGTTAAAAAAATACTCTAGTTTCTGTTAAAACCAACTGAACAATTTTTTTCAGTGCAAGTCCAATGCTTTAAGCTGCCAGTAGTCAGATTGAAATCTAAATCCCATGTCCAAATACCTTTCCTTATCTAAATAAGAAAACTTCAGCACAGTTTGAATATATGACTTGTCTGACTCAGTATGAATTTCATTACAAAGCTGATAAGAGGAGAAATTAAACCTCTAGAAATGACTCTAACCTGGCTGATAAAAGATTCAGCCTTCTACACCCTATGCATAAATGCGCCTCCATTTGTAGATGATTCTTAACAAGCCATGGACACAGAGACACAGTTCACAAGGCAGAGGTCCGAGGTCAGGCATCTTAAAAGAAGGTTCACACATCACTTCTCCCTTTTGATGGGCTTTACTGTCAATCCCACATAAATTAAACCAGATTTGGCATAGTAGATCTACTACACCTCATCTTCTGTTCAGCATTCATTCACAGCAGTATGGCATTACATTTTCCCAAACTGTTTCCCCTCCCCCCAGCAGAACCCACTTCTTTGTCTTCGCAGCCCAACACCTGAGGCTGAGCCCTGTCATCCCCCCCCACTGTCGCTGTAAGAGATTTGTGTTCTCAGACAGCAGAGCCAGCACAGCTCCAGCCCCCACAGCAGCCAGGAACATCCTCTGTTTACCTGCACTTCCCAACAACTCCAATCTCCACAAATCCACCAAGCCAAATTAACTCTCCTGCCCACTCAACTGGCTGACTAGCCCAGAGCAGAGAAGGCTCCAGGCAGACCTTAGAGCACCTTCCAGTGCCTAAAGGGGCTCCAAGAGAGCAGGAGAGGGACTTTGGACAAGGCCCTGGAGTGCCAGGACATGAGGGAATGGCTTCACACTGACAAAGACCAAGGTTAGATTGGATATTAGGAAGAAACAACAGTGAGGACCAGCATAAGCTCTCCATCACCCAGGCCTCAGAGAGGACAAATCTGTAATGCTCCAGAGAGACAGAGCCTGGAGGAGGGAACGAACAGAGCCCCAAAAACCTCACCATGGATCAAAAAGAAACACAAGGTAAAATGCAAGGAATCCATTCTAGCTGCTAAAAGGTAAGATATAAATAAAAATAAGGAAAAAAAAATCAAAAGGAGTTCTTCCTCAGACCCATTTGAGGATCCCATATTGAAATACAGAGGCTCATTTCCCAATCCAAAACCAAATAAAGTCACTTCTCTCCGGTTCCATAAAAATGTATAAAATTCCTACTCTGAACATGTTTCATAACTGCACCATTCCAGTAGGTAAACTCTGTCCTTATCATGACCTCCTAAATTCTCCTAATTCTAAATTTAAGTCCTATTTCCAACTAATTAAGAAGCCACTTCAAGTCACAGTTCTTTTGGCCACTATCCTGATAAGAAACAAGGCCACTTTAAGCCACCACTTCTCTGCACAGCTAAGTGACTTTAGTGGGCAATCAGCATAAGTTTAGAAAAGCCAATAATCTTCCTAAAGTACACTGATATTGAGTAACTGGGAAGCATTATGAACTGACTTAATAATATTAGTACTGATCTTAATGAACACATTTGAAGAGATAACAAGATCTAGACATGCGCAAAACCACCTCTCCTAATAAACACACTATGTACTCTCACTGGCAATTAGTGTCCTAATTACTGCTCACCTGCTGTGACCTTTGCTGAATCAGGTGCTCCTCCTCCCCACACTGACTGTGTCACCTCGTCAGGCATATCACTCGCATGTGATGACCTGCAAGAAAAGTCTGGTTAGCCACTGCCCCACCAGGCTGCCTCAAGAGCCTGCCTGTGCAAAAGAGCCCACCAAGCCACAGGTAGCCAGGGCTGTGTGACTTTACGTCTCCCTTTTTTCTACTGGAATGATATCCCAGGATACACAGGAGTTACACCTAAAGCTGCACAAAGAGCTATCAGCAGGTGTGTGCTCCTCTGCCAGCTTCAAGGAGATTTCAGTTATAAACTCACACGGTTGAGGGTTGTTGAAGGTAGTTAACAGCACAAACTGTGAGGGCTTTTGGAACAGAATCATAAAATATTCTGAGTTGGAAAAGCCCCACAAGGATCACCAACTCCTGGCCCTAGCACAGGACAACCTCAAGAATCCCCCCATGTCCCTGAACAAAAGGTGACAGGCCCAGCGACTAGGATATTAAGTTGGAATTAAATCCAAATTTTAAAAAAAAATAAATCTTTCTGCAAAAATACTCACCCAAGAAGCCAGAAACAAGTGCACACAGATTGCTATTTTGACCTCTCAGCTGTCCCACCTCAAAGTATCCAGTCCTTGTACCGCACAGGGTGTACCTAGAGCCACCCGTGACGGGCGGTGCCCGTGCTGGCAACTGAGCCCGTCCCTACCGCTCCCACCCCTCACCGGCCACGCACCCCATGAGCCGCCTGCCCAGGACCTCCGGGGCACCCAAATAAAACCCCACCGACTCCACGATACTCGGGGGCCTCGAGCAACCCGTCAGCCTCACCTTGCGCTGCCCAACACCGCCCCACCATAGCCGGGAGAGAGGTGGAGGGTGGAGGGCGGAGACGGAGCCCAGGGCGGCCCCGCCCGCCCACAGGTGTGAGGATCTGCCCCTTTTCAAGATGGCGCCCGAGGCCGCCCTCAGGGAGCGCACGCGAGCGCCCTTCCCTTAACAAAGATGGCAGCGAAGGGGGGCGGGGACCCGCGGCGCGCGCCGGCGTTCCGCAGCCTCCCCCCAATCAGCGGCCGCCAACTCTCCCGTGGAGGCGGATGCGCGGCCAATGGGAACGGAGAGCGTGGCGGCCGGGCGGGGAGCGGGCCAATGGGGCGGCGGCAGCGGGGGCAGCCGGCGCGGGGTAGTGGTGCCGCTGGTGCCGGTGCGGCGGGCGCTGCCGGGCGAGGCGNTTCCGAGTGTGCTGCACTCTGTCGGGAAGTTGCCGATTCCTCTCCACGGGGTCAGCGGTAGAGTACGAACGGGAAAGAGGAGCGACGACTCCGGGAGACTGGACCGTCTCCAGGCCGGGAGATCAGCACTGTCGCAGCTCGGCACTGGCGGGGCAGCGCTCCCCGCCGGCTGTCCCGGCCGGGTGACCAGGGCAGGGAGCAGGAGAACGCGAGTGAGGTTACTCACCCGGACCTCGCCGGGACTCCCCCCCTTAGTCATCACAGTATTACGTTCACGGAGTGCTCGGAGTCCTCTCAGTGCGCGCAGCCAGGAGCCGTGAGCAGCTGATCCAAATCAAGTCGGGCCCTTAGTGTACCACGGAAATACAAACGCCTCGGGGGTGGAACCTGTTGAGCTGCACAGCAAATTAAGCTGCTCTTGTGCAGCGAACTGAACAGATTCCTCAAATGAAGCAAGAAGAACTTGAGGTGGGGCTCTAGTAGCTGGTTGGGAGTTTGGCATAGTAATACCCCTTCTATACAGTGAGACAGAATGAGGGGAGGGAACTCAGTAAATCAAAACTTCCAACTGCTGTCCCAGCACTAGACTGGAAACTTGTTCCTATCCTACTGTGGCCATCAGCGTCACTCCCTGCAGCAAGTCTTATCTTCCCAAGGTTTTCACTCCCCCAACAGCTTACAGTGGACATCAGTGGGTCTGTGACTGGGAACAGACTGATGGGAGGTAAATGAGGGTACTGTATGCATACAAAAAATGTTTTCCAAAATGGCCCATCTTATAATTAGTTCTAGTTTTAATATAATGAGAGTAAGTTTCTACTCAGTTCTCTGATGGCCATACTCCTTTTCCTGTCCTGCTCAATTACTGTGCCATGCATTGTGTTCTGAGTTGAACATGAGTTGCTAATGACAATAATATTTGCCAGTCCCTTCCTGCTGGGGTAAACAAATCCCATAAAAGGTATAACTCATACCTGTTCTCTAGAGGCAGAATGGTTCCTGGTACTCATCTTGTGCAGGAAGGTGTGAGAATCCCCAGGTGCTGAGCAGGAATTGTTGGGGCTGCAGAGCGCTCGGTCCAGTTGATGCTGATGTCCACAGCTGAGTTCTGAGCAGCGGGATGACCAAAATTTGGCACTCAGGGTGTCCCTCAGTCATCCCATGGGCTGTCTGCCCTCCTTCCCAATGACACACGGGGCTGCTGCGCTTTGGAGCACCTGCGGAGCGACTGCTGCCAAGGGAAGGAGCAATGACCGAGTTGTGCAGTCCTTCCCACAGACAGGAACCTGGATCTGTCCTCTCAACTGCAGCTGCACTTGTGGGAGTTGTTATGTCTAAGACTCTTCCCTCTTTCCATCTGAAACTGCATCATAAACTTGTGGAAATGAAAGAAGGGGAAAGATGCCACATGGACGTAGCATGGGATCACATTTCTTTTTCTCTTGGAAGTAATTTCAGCTGAAGCAGCCTGATAATCAGTGTTACCCTGATACCATGAAGTCAGCGCACAGGGAGTCTCAGAGGATTATGTACAAAGGTGGTTTTATATCAGCATTGGGTTTGACACCTGTGTTCTTACAAGTTGCTTCCCAAAGCAGCAAGACAAATTTAAATTTACATTTTTGCATGGGTGTGGGTTTGTATCAATCATATAATCCTGTGCTCACTCAGGACAGTGTACAGAGGCCCCTGGACACTTCCATGGATCTCATTTCTCAGATTGTTGCAAACCCACCAAAAGTACCAGGGCATGTTGTTGATTCACGTGTGCTCTGAATGACTTTCTGAACCATGGGTGAAGTCATTGACTGCTAATGCAGGAGTTCGGTTCTCCAAACCCTGTATTCTATTTCCCTACAAGTGTCCTCTAAGAGCTGCCATGAGGTTACTGCTCTGGCTGATGACTCCATCCATCTTCCCTTCCAGTGTGTGTCACATTCCTGGGAAGGTTCTACCAGAGTCTAAAGGACAACGACATTGAATTCACACCTTCCAGTATTGAAAAGGAGCTCTTGAAATCCTGCAAAGAAGCAAAGGGCAAAGAGAACCGCCTGGTAAGTAGGGGGAGTCAGTAATATTTGCCTTCTGCAAATGAGGGGAAACTAGTGCTTCTGAGTTTGTATGATATGGCTTCCCAGGGGCTGTTTTTTCTGGCTCTGTGGCCACAGTTGGTCCTGTGTTTTTTATAAGAGAAGACTTGAGGAGTTCAATCTCTTCACCTTAAAAAAAAAAAAAAAAAAAAAAAAAAAAGAAAAAGNAACCCACCATCCTGTCAACAGTGATTGGACTGGCTGGCCCTGTGTCTCACTGATACTGAAGCACTGGAGATTACAGAGCTCTTGTTTGCTGTAGCGCTTCCCTGTCCCTTAAATGATATTTGGGGTGCTGTATAAGCTGTTAAAATATTTATATTCTTTGGTTGTTTAGCTGAAAACTAAATAAAGGAAAACCAAATTGCCCTAACTAAAACCAGAGGCAATTTGTGAATGAAGAGCCCCAAGGAAAAGGCCCTGAACTCTCCTCAGACAACTACAGAGATACCATTTGGCATGCAGAGGGGGAACACTTCAGAGTCTCTTTGAATGAAGAAGACTTTAGTCCTAATCCTGTTCAATTTTTTATAAAGTTCAGAAACAAGACCACCAGCCTCAGCACCTGTAAAATCAGTGCAATGGAGAACACCTGCTCAGTGTCCTGGGCTCGGTTAGGCTCCTTTTACCCGGCTCTAGCAGTCCCTTGGGGAGATTCTGTAACAGGAAACATCCAGCTGCAGAACCAGACGAGGACAGGGATAGAAAACTCTTGCTTTTAGAGGCTTTTTTTCCATGCATCCCCACTTCACTCTTTTCTTCCCTCTAGTGCTATTACATTGGGGCCACAAGTGATGCAGCCACCAAAATCATTAACGAGGTATCAAAGCCCATGAGTCACCACATCCCTGTGGAAAAGATCTGTGAGAAGCTAAAGAAGAAGGACAGTCAGATCTGTGAACTAAAATACGGTGAGTTGCCTGCACAAGAGGAAATGCCCATGATTTGCTGGGGTGTGGATCACTGGGGGTGAAGCAACATCCTAAAACTACTCAGTCCTGAGTTCTGTAGCCTAGTTAGGTTGCACAACCTGGGTTGCTCTCCATGAAGATCCTAGAGAGTTTTATGGAGATGCTTAGGTAAGATTGTTGGCTGCTAACCCTTCTTGGCTTCTGCAGGGACTCTGATCAGCCTTGGAATAAGTGACTCCCAGGTGTAGCAGCACTGCTGCGCTCACATCGCTGTTAGGAATGTTGTGTTTGGGAGGGTGTGTGGTACAGCCTGTCCTGGCAGCAGGCCAGGGTTGTTGCTGTGGTGGGGCTCAGGCCCTTGGCTGAGCTCTGCGATCCCAGCTGCTCTCCTGTTCCCAGCAGCAGGGTGATAAATGCTGCTTTCTCACCTCCTCTGGTGTCTCAAAGCATTCCACTCTCTGTTTCTCATCACCTTCCTTGAACTCTGCTGTTTCTAAATGACTCCTCTTACTGGAAAGACTAATACAAAAAACAGGCATAGAAGTGCTTCCTTCTGCGTTCCTTTATCACTGCCCTCACATCTCCAGGAGACACCCCTTGGATTGTGGGTCTTTATACTTCTCATTTCTCCTACTAAGGTCATGTTGCTTCTTGAAAAGCTTTTTGTTGTCACTTTCTTATCTTTCCCTTGAAATCACTCTGCTACATTTCTTTTATCCAGTGGAAGAGAAGTGTTGCTGCTCATATAATAAAGGGGCTTTCAGGGCTATTGTGGAACTCCTGCATCTAAACTGCAACCAAGCTTTCTGTCTAATAATTTTTAGCATTAAGAGCCTTATCGTTGTCCAAAACCTAACTTAGACATTCCTTTCACCCCTGGCACCTCTGTCCCTCTTGGGTGTTGGCTTCCTCGCCCACCTGGCATGTCTGAGCACAGCTCTGCTCTCCCCGCAGACAAGCAGATCGACCTAAGCACCGCCGACCTGCGCAAGCTGCGCGTCAAGGAGCTGCGGCGGATCCTGGATGATTGGGGCGAGGTGTGCAAGGGCTGTGCCGAGAAATCCGACTTCATCCGCAGGATCCACGAACTGATGCCCAAGTACGCGCCGAGGGCGGCCGGCGCCCGGGCAGACCTCTGAGGGCCGAGACTGGGGCGACCCTGGGGCGATCCCGGGGCTCTGAGGGGCGAGACCGGGGCTGCGAGGGGACTGTGAGGGGAGACCTCGAGGCTCTGAGGGGCGACCCCGGCCCCGCGCTTTGTACGGGACTTTCATTAAAGTTCGCCGGTGTATACCGGGCGGAGCCGTGCCGTGTGACGTGATTGCGGGACGCCCACACCCCTGCACACCCGCACCCGCCGNGGGGGCGGGGTTTTGCCACCCGCCCTGATTGGCCGTCCCGCCGTCGCGCGCGGGCGGCGGGAAGCGCCGTGTGACGTCAAGTCCACGTGACGCCGGCGCGGCGCGCGCGGGGCGATGACGTAGAGCCCG
>VYXC01007727.1:295832-368431 GCA_013397175.1 Platysteira castanea
GGGCTCGGCCGGGCTGGCCGGGGAGCCGCCCGGCTCATGCGAGTACAAGACGCTGCTGGTGAGCGGGCTCAGCGCGGCCCTGCCCGACCAGCTGCTGGAGGACGGGCTGTTCCGCCTCTTCCAGCGCTTCGCGGGCGGGGGCGCCGGGGACATCAGTGTCAAGCTCTCCCACACGCCCGAGCTCGGCCGCGTCGCCTACGTGAACTTCCGACACCCCGGGGACGCCCGCGATGCCCGCCGGCACGCCCGGGCCCGGCAGCTGCTCCTCTACGACCGGCCGCTCAAGGTGGAGCCCGTGTACCTGCGCGGGGGCCGGCGCAGCCGCACGCCGCCCCCCGCGCCCTCCCCGGAGCCGCTGGGGTACCTGCCGCCCCTGCACAGCGCCTACCAATACAAGCAGCGCTCGCTGTCGCCGGTCACCAGCCCTTTGCTGCGGGAGCCGCGGCCCCGCCACGCCGCCGCTGCCGCCTTCGCGCTGGAAGCAGCCGCCATCGGGCTCTCCCGGGAGCGGGAGCGGGCCCTGGATTACTACGGGCTGTACGACGAGCGCGGCCGCCCGTACAGTTACCCCATCGTGGCCGAGGAAGACCTGATGCCGGAGGATGACCAGAGAGCCACACGCAACCTCTTCATCGGCAACTTGGACCACAACGTGTCGGAGGTGGAGCTGAGGCGCGCCTTTGAGAAGTACGGCATCATCGAGGAGGTGGTGATCAAGCGCCCTGCACGCGGCCAGGGCGGTGCCTACGCCTTCCTCAAGTTCCAGAACTTGGACATGGCGCACCGGGCCAAGGTGGCCATGTCAGGCCGTGTTGTGGGCAGGAACCCCATCAAAATCGGCTACGGGAAAGCCAACCCCACCACCCGGCTGTGGGTGGGGGGCCTTGGCCCCAGCACTTCCCTGGCTGCCCTGGCCAGGGAGTTCGACCGCTTTGGCAGCATCAGGACTATTGACTACGTGAAGGGCGACAGCTTCGCTTACATCCAGTACGAGAGCCTGGACGCTGCCCAGGCCGCCTGCGCGCAGATGAGGGGCTTTCCCTTGGGCGGACCGGAGAGGAGGCTCCGAGTGGATTTTGCCAAAGCAGAAGAAACGAGATACCCGCAGCAGTACCAGCCCGCGCCGCTCCCCGTGCACTACGAGCTGCTGGCTGACGGGTACAGCCGGCACCGGAGCCTGGAGCAAGACTTGAGGGTGCGGGATAGGACTCCTCCCCACCTCCTGTACTCGGACAGAGACAGGAGCTTTGTGGAGGCAGAGTGGGCCAGCCCTGCCAAAAACGCCGAACGCAGGAACAACCTGGAGAGCTACAGCCGGTCCGTGCGCAGCCGGAGCGGGGAGCGTTGGGGCAGCGACGGCGACCGCAGCGTGCCCAAACCGTGGGAAGAGAGGCGGAAACGCCGGAGTCTTTCCAGTGACCGTGGGAGGACTACGCACTCGCCTTACGAGGACAGAAGCAGGACAAAGGCCAGTGGGCCAGCTCTAGACCGCAGCCCTGACAGGGCTCGCAAGGAGAATCACACTACAGAACCCGGAGCCGAGAAAGAGCAGAGTAACTCCCTCCAGAACAATCGCCACACGGCCGAGGAGAAACCCCATCGCGAGCCAGCCGATGCTCCCCAGCCCAAAAAAAGGGACAGCGAACGCAATCATCGAACTGGTGAATCGGAATCAAAAACTCACGAGGAGCCAAAATCTGAGACCAAAAAGCTAAAGAATTTATCAGAATATGCTCAGACACTGCAACTTGCTTGGAATGGGCTTCTTGTGCTAAAAAACAGCTGCTTCCCCACCTCTATGCACATCCTGGAGGGAGACCTGGGTGTCATCAACGGACTCCTCAAAGACCATTCATCCGGCGGGAAGCTGACGCAGCTCAAAATCGCTCAGAGACTTCGGCTGGACCAGCCCAAGCTGGATGAAGTCACCCGGCGCATCAAACAAGGCAGCCCCAATGGCTACGCCGTGCTCCTGGCCACCCAGTCCGCCCCGGCAGGGGCAGGGGCCGAGGGGACCTTCCCTGTGGTAGAGCCTGGCTTGCAGCGACGGCTTCTCAGGAATCTGGTCTCCTACTTGAAACAGAAGCAGGCTGCTGGGGTTATCAGCCTGCCCGTGGGAGGGGCGAAGGGCAGGGACAGCACAGGCATGCTTTATGCGTTCCCTCCTTGCGAGTTCTCTCAGCAGTACCTCCAGTCAGCACTAAGGACATTGGGGAAGTTAGAAGAAGAACATATGGTGATAGTTATAGTCAAAGACACTGCCTAGCCCACACTGTCTTTTCAAATTCCATGTTTTCTTTGTGTGTCACACAGCCCAGTTGTTTTTAAGGCTGATCATTTTGGTTGGGGCTCAAAACACCTTGACCAAAGTGGTAAGATTTTTAGTTTCTAATTAATTTTAATACCTATAATATCTATTAAAATTTTAAATAGAGCCCATTTTATTCGTTTTTAATATGTGACACTGTCCGCTGTTGTTCTGTATTTTTATTTTTTAACTGTATGAAAAGTTGTCAGTAAAGCCTTGTTCACTGATGGATTTCTAAACTTGTGCGGTATCCGAGTTCTTATGGCCCAGGAAGGGTGAGTTCCCTGTGCTGCAGGAGCAGCCAGGCCAGGTGAGGCCCCAGCCCAGTTCAGTTTCTCAGATCCCAACCTTGAGCACCTCCTTCATCTTTATATGTGTCCTTCAAGGTGGGAGGGGAAGGGGACTTCTTTGTGCTGTATCAGAGACTGAAAGGTTGGTTCTCTATTTTTTTTTGTCCAGATTGCTTTTTATTTCCTAAATTTGAGTTTAGATGCTCTGCTGTTGGGTCTCTACTTGAGGATAGAAGCTTCCCAGGAAGCCAGCTATGAGGGAAGCAAATCCTGATCAAGAATAAAAGTGTTTTTCATACACACCAAAAAATTAGTTGATACTTGGCAAAAAGTTTGCTGTTAAGGAGTGGGATGCTGTAATCAAGTTGTTGAGGTTTGAGAGCACCTGGCACATGTCTCAATCATAGAAGTTCTTGGATAAAACAAAAAGGGTTTGACATTCCCAATTTTTATAAAAGGAAAAACAAGCAGAAGAAAAAGAAGTGATTTAAGGGAGAACCCTCTTGGGCCCATATTAGATGTGGAGAAGCCAGGGGCATGAAGGTTGTTTGGTGAGCTGGAGGTGCCCATTTGCAGTCAATCATGTTGTACTACCTGGAATCCTTTATTGAAAGATAAATGACAAATTTTTTTTTTCTAAAGTTAAGATTTGTTTGCAGGCATACAAAAAAAGAGAGAAATGTGCCTGGCTGGCTGAGAATGTGTTCTGTTACCACAGGTAACCTGTAACAGAGGAACCACTGGAGATCAAAATCTGAGCTCTGAAACGGGGTGGATCCATCACCTTTGCTGTCTGTGGTATGAGGGGGTTGGTTGGGAGGCCAGACCCCCTGAGTGCTCAGCAACATAAGGATGTGGTAATGAGTCCAAGTTGGAGTTGAAATCCAGACTGTTCTGTTTGGGGATATTTTTATTTTTTAAAACAATGCCTGTAGATTTTAGGAGACTTACAGAAAATTGTGTGGGATTAAAAATGCTACATTTTAAAGTTTCTTTAGATTTGCAGGTGATTTTTTGTTGTTGTTCTCATGGTAAGCAAGTGAACAAATTCGTGGGAGAACTAGACATCCTGCACCAATCTCTGTGACCCAGCAACTCGCTGAGGGCTGCCAAAAGCCCTTCCAAAACTCAGCTCTCAGGTATGATTGGTGTCACGACCTACTTGGCAGGGAGCATAACTCAGTCTAATGATGCTTTTATTTTTCACTTTTTAACCCTGCAGATGCAGGGATATCATCAGCTGATGCCGGATTATTAATATCAACAAGTGTGGATTGGGTTTATGGAGTTGGGGGGGTCGCATTTCACTTGATGCATCTTCCATATCCCAGAAAATTATTCTGTCCTTAAGCACCCGAGTGCAGCTCCGAGGGCGTTGTCCACGCAGTGCAGGCACGGGTCGGAGGGGAGCTGGCTGCTCCACGGGGAACAGCAGGGCTCCAGGAATGTGCCGTGGGCGCAGAGAAGCAACTCCACCGCCCGCAGCAGCCAGGCTGCCCTGGTGGCACTGGGCTGCCCCGGTTTCACACGGGTACAGGGACACCGGCTCCACCCCCGTGACCGAGTCCCCGGTGCTGTTGTAACGCAGACAGCGCCAAATGTCAACAACTGTAACGGTTCAGTGTTATCTGAAACCGAGTGCTATTAAATACCCCTCGTGGCCAGTCCCGGAGCGATTAGAGCCCTTTGTGGGAGTATCCTGCCTTGGAGGTGTCCGGGCAGCCTGAGGCAGAGTGAGGTGGTGCCAGTCCAAGTGCCCGCCTGGCTGGCGGTGGCAGGGAGCTGCAGCTCAGAGTGCTGTGGTGTGGCCTTGTGTGTGTTACGGTGGGTGAGGGTTAGGAAGGGGAAGGAAAAGAAAACCAGTAAATTATAAAAGCTGCAACTGTTTGTTGGGAAAGCCAAGGAACAGCCCAAAATCCCTTATCTCCCACTTTCCTTGTGAAATAAGTAAATAATAATGTTGGGGTTGTTTAGAAGACAAAGGTTGGGTAAGATTTGAATGATGGGATTTCTGTTCCCAGAGAGGTGGCTGATGGTTGTGAGCATGTGAGACCAACAAATCTCCCTCCTACCAAAATTAACAGGTGTAAAGAAGAAGTTGGAGAGTTATGGAAAAAACATCTGGGAGAGAAGGAGCAGCATCCCTCTGACATGATGACCTGAGCCTTCCCTGCTCCCTGGCAGGCAAGGGAGCCTCACCATGGCTTTAACAGACTGTGCCAAGGCCAAAGGCCCCATCCTGGACTCGTGTCCACCATCCCATCCCTTCACACATGTATCCAGGCTGATTCCAAGAGAAACAGGCCTGAAAAAGGGTTGGCAGTTACAGCAAAATAACTCTGGATCTGGATCTTACAGCATCAAAGACTTGGGCCTTAAACTGGGACAGGCAGCAGTTCTGGGGAGCAGATATGGGAGGTGGGAGGGTTGAGCCCCTCGGTGATGCTGGAAGGTGCTGGGTAAGGCAGTGCTGGGGGGTTGTTTTTGGGAGGATGGTGGCTTTCAGCCTGGCACAATGGGGCAGTAAGGTGATCATGGCAGGGTAATGGTGTCTGGCTCCTTGGGGTGATCTGAAACTCAGAGGGGGAACAGGGTGTGAGAGAGTGGATGGGCTGGTCTCTGAGTGTCAGTGCTTAGACTGAGCTATCCCATCTTTTATTCTAAGCACCCATTCAGTAAACATTCTGTCTTACAAGGCCTCTTTAACAGCAGTTGCTGGCTGTCTTTCCTACTCAAACAGGGATGAGGGCTGGCCCTGGACGTGCTCTGACCAGTGCTGAGGAGCCTCAGTCATTACCCTTAGCTACACTTGGCGAGGTTTGTACCCTGCTCTCCCAGCCCTGGCCTGTGGGAGATTTGTTAATCGCAGCCCTGCAGGGATGTGCTGCTCCCTCCCAGGGTGCTGGCAGGGTATTCCACAGGCTGTGCTCCATGGAAGGGTGCTGCAGTGCACCAAATGGGCCAAGCAGTTACTCAGGTCCCAGAGCAATGAGGACCATGCTGACAAGAGGGCACAGGCTGTGCAGGGCTCGTCTGTTCACATCATGGTAGGAAACAGCACCCTCCCTGCTCCCCTCTGGTGCAGAGGTAGGAGTATGTCTTGGCCAGCTGGCAGGACATTTAAATCTCCTTCCAGCCTCTAAGCCAGGGTCTGTAACTGCTGAGTAGAAGAATTACTGTATGGCACCACATCAGCCATGCGCTGTGAGTATTCCAGAAGATTACATGATTCTTTCCAAGCAACATGCTTTTAAATAGATTAAATCACAATGCCAGGGTGACAGGTGATTTTTCAAATGCTGAGAATTCTCCCCATCCCAAGCAGCTGCAGAATTATGGCCTGACAAAAACAAAATAATCCCTGTTAGTCCCCAGTTCTGAATCCCACTTTGCACCCAGGATGGTGCAGGCACCTGTTCCCCTGCACTCTTCAGTGAGACCCCCAGAACGAAGAGTAGCATGGGGTGCAGGCAGCTTCCCCAGGTGTGTATTTAACTTCAGAGAGGTTGGGTCTGCCCAGGATAGGGGCTGAGGGGTGGCTTCAGCAGTTTTGGGGGTAGACCTGCAGGCCCTGCCTCCTTCCCCACAGGGTAAGGCCCAAACCCACTCCCTCTGGCTCTGTTCAGTGGAGTTAGGGCAGGTGTGGGAGTGGAGGGATGGCTCATATACTTACAGCACCTCAGGTTCAAGTCAAACGCATAGCTCCATCCCAGGTGGTGTGGTTCTGTCTCACAATTAGCTGGTAAATTTCTCCAAAATAGCCAGGCCCAAATCTGCAGCAGATGCTGCCAGTTGCAGCTGGGGTATAATGCCAGAACAATATATGGACATCTGGCACTGCATCTCTCTGGGAGTAGTAGCTGAGTACATGCTTTATTTTTTCTCCTCCTGAGCCGCACATTTTTCGATGGTGAAGTTGGAGAGGATGGTTTCTGGTAAGGCAGGGGCTACTTCCGCAGCTGTTGGGTGGCATATCTGATTTTCAATCCCCTCATTTAATCAGAATGCTGCTCCAATTGCTGGTCTTAAATGCTGTAGTAATCACAACTTGTTCATCTTTATCGACTCTGTAGGGTACAATTATCCATTTTAAGTTGCAGCAGAACCTTTCTTTTTAATTATTAACAAGCAGCCCTGGGTAAGTGCATTAAATAGATGCCGTGCTGGAGGGGAAAAAAGCTATCCCTTCTTTCAGTTAAAAAGGAAATCCCTCCTCTTCAAGCAGTAAGACCTTGAGCCTTAGTGGAAAGGAGCAGTTCTTGGTGGAAAACTGGTTGTAGTGTCAAGAAGTGAGAAGTCTCCAGTTCCCTGTTCTGCCTCAAATCCTATTCTGAAAGTGGCCAAAACAGAGAAAGGGTTAAAGGGAGAGTGGATGTTATCTGAACACCTGGGAATGAACACCACCATCGTGGCCTTGTCCAGGCAAGCAGTGAGCCCACTCACCTGCCAGCTCCGAGCACAGGCCCCAGCTGCGCAGTGAGGTGCTGCACGGTGAAGTCAAACACTCCCCTGCCATTTCTTCCTCCTGTTCTGAGGGCAGGGCCTCTTGTCATGCCTCAACAGGAGCTCCCGATTTGCCCTCTGCCCTGACAGCCACAGGGCAGCCTGGGCAGTGCCAAACCACAGGAGGAAGCTGGTGCTGCTCCCAGCTCCTGGCACACCCCGGGAGATGGGGAATTCCCTGCCTGAACTGTAGAGTGGACACTCCAGAGCACCTCCCCACACAACCACATCCCGGTGGCATCATCCAGCTCCCACTCAGTGTGGGGAGGATGCCACTGAGAATTCCAGGAACCCACAGCCGCTGTGCCACGGCCAAGCTGCACTCTGAAAACCCACATTTCCTTTGCCCTTCCTTTCTGCAGCCAGGTTCCAGCTACAGACCTGGCTGCTCTCAGCCAAGCCCTGCAGGCACATGGAGCACTGCTTTTGCATGGCTACAATTCACAGCCATACACACAGACAGGACTTGTATTTAATTTTTTAATAAATACACTTTACATTAAAGAAAAAGGCCTTCAATTTGCAGTTTCCACACAGAGGGCAAGAGGGAAAAGAAAAAGAAAAAAAAAAAAGAGAGAAAGAAAGATTAAAAAACTTGAACCACAAAGGGCAGAGGGGAGAAAAAGGGCTCAAACTTCAATCCCAGATTCCCATGTCTTCAGGAATACCAGGCTCTGACAAGGCCCAGCCAGGATTTCAGCCTCCCACTATAGCTGGTATCACAGCGCAAATCTACATTAGCAAACACCCCAGGGGCTGTTCCCTGGAGGACAAAAGCATCTGGAACACACTGGTGCATTAGCAGGTATGACACCTGTAGTTGTTCTTTTTTAAAAATAAAATCATATTTAAAATAAAAATATTCTCACTCCTCAACAATATTAGAAACCATGATCCTCTTATTTCACTTAGTAGTTGCATAAATTTTAATTTCTTTTAATTTTAAACAATTTTTCTCCCCAAACCTACCCCATGGTAACAAGGTACTACAGGAATACAAAGGTCTCCCCTCTTTACTAGAACACTTGCCTTTTTTTTTTCTTTTTTTTTTTTTTTTTAAAACTATTTCTGTTCTTTAGGAAAGAACTTTATACAAAGAAAATATATTGTGAAATATCTTCAGAAGTTTCCTTGAAGAGTCATCTCAGCCTAAAATAAAAAATAAAAAAAAAAAAGGCAGAGAGAAATGAGGCCTAACCCCAGGTCTCTTTATTGAGACTTAGCCCCGAGCCTCAAACTGACTCAAACCAACACAGCGGATCGGCAGGAGATCCTCAGGCTTTCCCAGGAAAAGCAGGGCTGGGGTGCTCAGAGTCGGTTTCCGATTTGGTCTCTGGTCTTCTGTTGGGAAGGGAGCATCTCCTCCTGCCCACACCCTGCCCCGCAGCCGCTCCTCACTCGTTCAGGGACAGGATGATGTCGTCCTCCAGGTCGGAGTTATCGGAGCTGTCGGCTGCAAAGGAGACACGTGGGTTATGTTTGGTTTGTGGCAGCGGCACTCGCCCAGGCACAGGAGATGGTCACCCCTGCCCGAGGCTGCAGCTCCCCGGCACAGAGAGAGCCAGCACCACCAGTGCCCCAAACCACTCAAAAGCAGCCAGGAAATCTGCACCAGAGCTTTCCTTCCCTGCTTAAAACAGAGGCTCAAGGAGAGCAGCTTTAGCAAGTGCAGTTCCTATGAGCTGGTAGGTTTTTCCCCTGGTAAGGTGGGGAGGACATCACAGAGAGCTGCCTGCACAACTCCTGTGCACAACAAAGGGCAACAGCTCCTCACACCAGGGGCTGGACAGATGTGGCAGTCGTTCCTCACAGCTGGACAGTTCCACCAGCCTGGCCCCTGTATGATGTGCACAGGGTAATTCCTTATGCAGTGAGCTGGACCCCACTAAGGTGGAAGCAATCCACACATTCACAACCAGAACCTTCCTCTAGTAACTGAAAGGTTTCTGTAATGAATTTAACTACAGGTCACTTGCTAAAGGTGACCTGCAAATTGTGCTTTTCCTGGTTTTCCTCATTGTGGTGCAGAATAAAGACATGAAGGGATTTACCAGAAGCAGTCACACACACATACACACACTTGCTTTTTATCTTAAAACGTAAGATCTCTCCTCCCTCAGTTGTGCAAGAGGGAAGTGGTAGCAGCTCTGGCAGCAAGAGGCCTCCTGCCTTACCTTAGAGGTGATGCTGGCTCTTTTTCTTATGCGAATTCATTGGATGCAGCAGATAACTGGGTGTTAAAAATAGTTAAAAAGAGAAAAAAGAAGACACCAAGACTTCCACTTAGCCATCTCAGTAATGGTGGATCTCTAAAATGTCTGTTAAGGTAAGAAAGACCTTCTGGAAGGCTCACCCCTTCTCAGATGTTATCCTTAGGGAAAAAAAATCACAGGCAAGCAGAGAGGGCACAAACCCTCTCCCCCAACCCTCCTCCCTGAAGATCAGCCAGCTGCCTTTCCACTGTGATCAGCAAGGATGCTCCATCTCACCATCCATCAGACTGAGCCTAAGCTGAGGGGTCATCAGTGCTCCCAGAACAGCCACAGCCACACTGGGGAGTCAGAAAACACCAGCCAGTGCTGCAGCAGCTACACTGACACAGTAAGAGGGAAAGAAGCACAAGCAAGATAATCCAGAAACTCTGGAGAAGAGAAGCTGAGAAAGTTGGAGAGTTGTTTTTTTTTTGGGGGGGTTGTTGTTTTGGGTTTTTTTAACCCCAGAGGAAAGCTCTGAGAAAGGATCTCCTCACTATTCCCCAGTTCACCACATAACCTTCCAGTTCTGAGCTCTATCTCTGCAAGTAAACCTGACTGCAGTTAACTGCTTGCCATAGTTAGTTTGCACAGACCTGCCTGGAAGTTGCCACTTTGGATTATAGAAGAAAAGAGGAATCAGAATCAAGAGTCAGCCATGCTGCTGGTGAGAATTCCATATATTTCTTCCATCCTATGCCATATGTGCAATTCAAAAATTACACCCAGCCCTCCCAGGAACAAGCTCTTGAAAGACCTGCACCATGCAGGAACTGCTTTGACAAACAGATCTAATGTCCCCAAGGTAGTAACAAAGGGGGAGGAAGACAAATTCATACTTTAAAGGCTCTCCATGGATTATTTTTAAAAAGAAATTAGAACACATAGTGGCCAATGTCACTGACTCTCCTGTTTCAATTGTTCTCTGAATTATTTTGCTTTGAAAACACTCACTGTATGTTATAGTGGTTCACCTACAATACAGCAAGAATCTGCAGTAGGGAACACTCTAAATGCACCCCATGTCTCAGATCTGTCCTTGCTACACTGGCAGTGCCCTGACAACTTTTAATTCTGGAATAAGCATAAGCAGAGGAAAACTTTAATTGCTCTTTGCTGGGTGGGAAACAGAAAGAAGTCAGATGAACTCACAGAGCAGCTGCCATAGAACCCCACTCATCAAAACCATCAAGGACCACGCATGCATCAGCCTGGCAGAGCTGCACTCCCTGCTCTGAGCTCCCAAAATTGCTGCTAAGTAACCTAACAGCCACAGGATGGGCTGGCTGCAGCTCCACAGCCATACCAGATCTAAGTTCTGCTCAAGTGGCTCAATCCATAAACGATGCACAGATGGGACTGCTTCATAACAGTGCTCTGCAGAGCACACCTGAAAATCCTGTCAAGTAGCACCTGGTTTGTTCCAGGAAGAGTTACTGAAATGGCCTGAACATCCTGGCCATTCTGCTCCTTGGACAACTCAAGGTACAGCACCCCAGGTGCTCTCTAAAGAGCTTCTGGCCCTGCATTCCCTGAGGAAAAACAAGCGGAGTTGTGTCACAAAGATGCTGCCCACTACTAGGGCACAGAGGTTCCCTGCAACCCCAAAATGTTGCACTGCAATACACTATTAATGACTGAGCTGTGCAAATATCCTAGATGCCCCCACAGTATAAACCTATTTCCTTCTAGAGAACAGCAGAGCAACCTCACAGAATAACTCTGGCAACCTAAAGTGGCCACGTCCTTAAAAATGACTGAGCTACATTGCCACAGAAGACATGGATGAGTCTCCCAGCCACGTCACTGCCAAAGAGGAGCCTGGCATGCTTCATCCTCCAGCACACTGGCAGGGAAGACTGATGTGAGAGCTGAGATGGGAATCAATCTCCCATCACTGCAGGACTTCAAACACCTTGCACACCATAATTACTCATCCTTACCAACCTTTTAACTTAAGGTAACTATATTATGTCAATTTTTACAGCTCAAAAATTAAAAATAACTAAGTGGTTTGGCTGCACATACTCAAAAATTGTGCTGCAAAAAAGGGAACAGAATCTGGTGTCACAAGTCCCAAGCCTGATGCTATCCTACTCACCTTCTTTCTTGTGAAGAGTTTTTCCAAATTTTATTGCTACATAAAAAGTTCAGACCTTTCTTTCTTATAAACACATACACACACACACACTCTTCATATTTTCAAATCACTGTATTTGTGGAATGCCAGCAAAAGAGAACAATTTGAATTGTATCCCAAAAGTAATGTTAGCTTCAGAATAGTCTAATAAAGGAAGTGAAGTCAGAAATGCCATGTTGGCTTTGCACTCTAAGCAATTACAAAAGAGAAGGAACAGCACCAAGGATCAAAAATGCTTTTCTGTCCTTACAGGCTCACGAGGCAGAGGACAGGTGAGATAACAGTTAAACCTGTGTCCCCTTGAAGGGCAGGAAAGGCAAGCAATCAGACAAAGCTTCCTCACGTGGAGTTCTCACACACACACACACACCTGGGAGCACTTGAAGAAAGGAGATACCTCCTTTTCCAGAATGCACAGTTGTTCTCTCACACAAGAGCTGTTTTTACCAGCAGATTACTGAGAGGCCACAGGTGAACAAGCATGATGATGGTCCGTGACTCATACCAGCAAGGGACAAGGCAGTTAAGTCATTTCAGGGGAAATTTAGATGCTGCCTCTTTGTCAGGACCTGAAGCAGTGGACAAGGTCACCAGGGTGGGCACACACTTACTATCTCCAAGAATCAGCTCAACTTCCTCATCAGCATCAGAATCTTCATCTTCACCCTCATCTCCCTCTTCCAGGAGGTTGGCAATCTCCTCATCATCGGAGGGAGAAAAGTCATTTTCTCCATCCTCACCAGCATTCTCGTTGTTCTCATCCTCCTCCAGCTCGGCCTCCAGCAGCTGGTCTGTGTCTAGTTCATCAAGGTCATCTGTGTCATCATCATCTTCATCATCATCTTCTTCCTCTTGCTCCTCTTCCTCCTATAAAGACAGCAAAAGCAGTCCATTGTAGACATTAAGATAAACGTAAAATGGAATAAGAGTAATTAAAGAAAACCTATAGTTTTCACTTCTCCCCATATCCAGCCATCAGACAGAAACGCTCTCCCATCACCCACTAAGCGCTCTCTCCACAGCTTCAGAACATCACACATGCCAGATCACCTGCAGGCCTGCAAAGTCTTAACTTGCAAAATGCTGGTGGCAAACAGGTACCATTGGCTCAAGCTCCTCTCCAGGACTGGTCACCAACACGTGGGACCAAAATGCACTATTGAGAAGGACATGCAGTAGGACCTGTTAATCCATGGCTTTGTTGCTAGTCTTGTGCAAACTGCTTTAGTTTCAGCAGGACCAAAACCTCCACTTGACATCAAATCACATGCACGTTCAGTCTCTGTCATTCCCATTTCGATGAGGTGTAAATTGTAGGGAAGGATACTTTTAGCCAGAGCCAATCCCTTAATCACTCAGCTTCAGATGATAGAACTGTTTAAGGCAGCTCAGAAGTCTCATCTTTGGTATTTACCTGTGGATCAAGATCTTTCTCTATTAAACCATAAGAATTTGCATTCAGTAAAGCAACTGAATTCCTCATTGTACAGAAATCTGTGTGTAGTGGATAAGAGTGAGTGAAGGAGCTGTAACAGCTCTACCCTTCTTCCAGACAAGCTGCCATCACAAGCCAAGCTCCAGGGTGTTCCAGGACTGAAAGAAAAGCTTCAATCCACCTGCACATCTGCTCAGTCACAGCCTGTTTCTCTAGCAGAACGCTCTCAATTCAATCACTCTTAATTGCCCCTTTGTTTCAGGAGGAGGCATTTTGCAAAATTAGGAAGCAATTAAGATAGATATCTAACACCCCACTTCAAGGGTTCCTTTGGTTCTCAAGCTCACCACACTCCCACTGAGCTGTTCAGACTGCTGCATTTTCAGATCTAAAGGGACAGAGCAAAGTCCTTTACTGTCATCTCCCCAACCTACTTCTTCTTCAGTCAGTGCTATAAAAAACCACCACACCCACACAAATCCAACATCTGTCACAGGCAAGAGAAATAAGGAAAGACAAAAGGCCTGAGTAAATTGTATTGTTTCTTCACTTGCAAAAGGCAGCCAAGTCTTCACTGCTGACCAGAAGTGCCATGTTATTAAATGCAGATTACAGTATAAAAGCAATGGTTTGCTACATACAGTTTTCTTTATGAAAGAGTTTATATTAAATATAAAATTAAAACCAACCTGTATTAAAGCCTGTGCTTATTTTAAGCAATTACAACTTTGCTTTGAGTCAGTGAGTCCTCAGGTAAACAGACATAATTGTATGCACACTGGGAGAGGAAATACCTTTCTTGCAGTTCAGTTTTAAACTACAGTGCCATACTGGGTATAATTTTCCATTAAATATACTGAATTGAGTATAAAAGCTTTATCTTAATAATTTATATTTTATTTTTGTTCTATGCAGTATCTGCAGAGAGACCAATGTCTTTAATTTTATTACTCTATTCAGAATTGAAAAGCTGATTAAAAACTGAAAAGGCAGGAGAGTTTATTTTCCTATTTCAGTGTCTAAATAATTTTGAAGCAGAAAAGAGGTACCAATTAATTCAAAAATCTTAGAAAAATTAAGCCAAGTTTCTCAATGTCTGGAGATAGAGACACAGAGGTAGACACTGGAAAGAAAGTATGTTGTCTACAAGATTCATTTAGAGTCCACGTATGTAAACTTGAAGGATTCTGAAATGAGTTAGGTGCCTTCTTTGTTTCTACACCTGTGAAATTTCTGGAAGTATTTTTTTCCTAAGTATCTAGTCCACAAGGATTCAAAATGTCAAAACTACTAAATTAATTATGTTTCATCTGTAATGTATTTATTGGAAGTTGAATTACTGTTTCATCAACATTCTAATTCAAGCTTAAGGCACGGCATTTATACCAATATCACCCTTCAAACACAGGATGAAATGAAATATAGTTGTATAGAGCTAAAAATCCCTTCTGGCTGACAAGGGTAAGAGCCAAATTACACAGAAAGGTTGTATATTTAGCTGCAAATTAACTTTGAAGGGTTATACCAACCAGCAAGGAAAACATAATTTGTGAAAATACAAACAGAAGAACTGAAATGTTTCCACTTCTACAGTTTAAATTATTTAATCTGAAGTTGGTGATTAGAGTCAGGCCACATTCATTTAAAAACTGCCTAAGAACAGTAAGATGAGATCGAAATTATACCTGTCCTTGGTAATACAGGAAATAGTGTGTAACTCATGCTACAAGGAGCCCCGTGTGCATGAGTGTGACACACGCAGTGACATCCTTAGAGAGCCAGAGGGGTGACAGGGTTCAAGAGAAGCATCTTCATCAGTCAGGAGGAAACCTCTGCCTTGTGTTTTAAAGAACCCAAACATGACCTGGACACTGTGAAGCTTCTGCTAAGCTACAGGCAAATAAATTCTGCCTCAGCTTCTGAGCCAAGCCAAGCAGCAGCTCTGCAGGCCCAGCGCAGAATTCCCGGCTGGAGCAGACGACTTCACACGGAGCCTGGGGACAGCTCTCCAAACAAAGCACCCGGAGCTTCTGCTCCCAAACCCAACCCCTTGGACACAGAGCTGAGAAAGGGGTGGGGGAGTGCCAGGTGCAGTCTAACACCACCACATCTAAGTGACAGACCCAGGCTGTTGGTGAGGACCCAGGATGAATCCTCACAAGACACCACAACTGTCTCATGTAAGGGATCCCCACGCAGATAGAAAATGGCATACCTTCCCCAGGGACTCAAGCACTCTGAGTAAGAGCAGAGAAAAAAATCCTTGTGCCATTTCACAAGGGAAGATAAGACAGCTATTCCAAACCATATCCAGGTTTGTGTAGGAAAAACCTGCAAAAGCAAGTTCCTGCCTACTCATCAGTGGCTCGCAAGAGCTTTGGGCAGTGACACGGGTGCTGCTGGAAAAAAGAACCAGCATGCATATCCATGCAAAACAAGGAGGCACCTGTGCTCATCTTCCTCATTGAACTAAACTCACCCACAGAACCCACGGACCAGCACACTCCATAGGATGTAGTATCAAGGAGTTGATTCAGCTATGACTAACTCCTTTAGATGCATATTCTTCTAACTGGATTGTTCTCTGTAAAAGCTTGGATCAGAACATGAACTGTTCAAAGAGTATTCACATTCCTCCTCTGCTTCCTTAGAGAATATTTTCTTACCCCTTGTAGTGGTTCATAAGCTTTCATCATCATCACAGAATTTCTTACCATTCCCCTTTACCAATCATCTTGCACATACAAAATTCACAAATTTGTCTTTTCTGGGTAGCACAGCTTATTGATACTTAACATATTCACTGGTGTTCATCTCTCAAAAATCGTTCAAAGGCTCAGGAAAACCCCAGTATTTCACTTATTCAAACTGATGCAAAATACATGTTAGCTAGGCAGAACTTTAATTTTTTGATTTTAACATATTTCTCTAACGTATTCTAACATTAGTGTATGCACAAAGTGCTTCCAGGAAGTATGACTTACAGCACTGCAGATTTGCAGTATATAAAAATAGAGACCAGCCTGCTTTTAAGTACTCTCAAGACATTTTTATAGAGCTTTCTTACATTTCTTGAATCCAAAAATTTTTATGACCACGTGACCAGAATTTGAACTTCTCCACTGCAGATTACACAATCTCTCAAATTTACACTAGGCTGGCCTTTAGTTGCCGAAGGAAGACCCCACAGGTCTTTTTCGATTGTTGACATTTGGGTTGGAAATTCTGATTCAGTTTTGAGATCTACAGGTCACTGATTTTTTGCTTATCTCACACAGTTTCAGCTATCACAAAAAGCTTCATCTGTTTGTCATCTCACTGACTTTTTCTTCCCCTACTAGAAGCTGATTCACAGTGCAAAACCAAGCAGCACATCAACAGTTCTGCCCAGCTTCCTGGGATTGCTCCATGAACTCCTTCCTCAGCCCCTGCTCACCTCCCATCAGCACCTCTCACCTCCAGCAGCTTTCCAGCAACACTTCCTCCCTCTGAAAACACAATCTCTATTGCACCTCTCAGTCTGAATCATGCTAGATGGTATTACTCTAACTATTCTGATTTTCATCTATCTTTCCTCTATCTGCAGAACAGTTAATTCAATGTTAGTAAAGCTTTTCCCACTATTTCAAATGTTTCAGCTCATATTTAATTCACTTCTGGCTACTTTCGGCCAAGTCAAATTATCTGCCGGTAATATCTGCTTCTAGCAGTTGTTTATTTCATCTAGGTTTGTTTTCTTTTTAAAGAAATTCATGTTTCCCATAGTCTTATTATTTTGATTAATTTATTTGCTTTTTCAAGAAATGGCTTACTGATCTACTTCACCCTCCCTCCCCAGGTTTCTCCTACCACAAATTTGTAACTTCAGTAATTTGATCCCTTCCAGATTAGCAGTATTATTTTAATTACTCCCTATTTCCAACTTGGGAAGGAGCTTTGCCTTCATAAAAGAGGACATATGATCATTGTTCAAATACAAGTGTACTGAAGAATGTTTCACCCAGAGGAGAAAGTCTCTCCTCACTGTAGTAACTTATCTATCTTTCTCCACAGAGTGCCCCCTTGTCCTATCTTCTGACAGCTGTACTCTTTGCTGTGTACCATGTTGGTACTTTCTGGGCTTTTGCTATGCAATTCCCAAGAGTGACAAAGTCTGGTTTTCAGTCACTTAAGAGTTTCTATCCAATTCCTCCCCGCCCCCCAAGCACTTCTTAACACTCCTGGACAACAGGTAGAGGGGAAAAAGCTTAAATATAGCCAACAGACTCCCTGGTCAAGCATGTAAGGAATTTCACATCCTACATTACCTACTGTCCATCCTTCCCCTCAGCTAGCAAGCCCATTTCCTGTTATGCACCATTAAATTAATTCTAAATATTCATCTCCTTCATACTACAGGGCTGCATCTACTTTTACCTTCTTGGCTACTTCAGGGTTAGAATTTCTTCTTCTTCATAGCCATTAGTCACAGAGCAAAAAACGTAGAAGCCTGGGAAGGTGCAGAAGTTACTATATGTAACAAGCAAGGAATCTTACCATAGGCTTCTATGCAGGTGTAGGTATGTGCAGATTTAAAACAGGAAACAGCACACAGCGTACAGAATGTCACAGAGGCAAAACATGGAGTGAAGAAATAAAAAGCAATTAATCTCTTAGTCTGTGTAAGTAGGTTTAGCTTGTCTAATAATGACTACTTACCTGTGAGGAATGACAAGCCATCCGTGATACAGACAAACAAAAGCTTTAAGGGAACAGGCCTCACATGGACTGGAGGTTCAGGTGGGGCTCTTTTGAGCAAACTCTGTTTTTGCCCATGAAATGTTTCCATTTCAACCTAACTGTATGCTCCTGATGATAACCAGCCTGGCTCCAGTCATTGTCCTCTGAGGCATGTGCAAGCCACTATTTCACAGCTGGCACCTTCCTTAATGCTTGGGATAAAGGGGTTCTAAGCTGACTGTTATTATATTCCCCGTGCTGCAGGGCTCACAGGTAATGTAAGGAGTACAGAACTAGGTACAATTTCTCAGTGTGCTTCTTTTCCTTTCTCTCATTGATCTCACACTCTCACTTACAAAAATAAATTCATTCCTTTAATTCCGTGACAAAGAACAATTTTGCATAAGGGAATTTCAAAATTTGGCAGGTAAATGAACTCCGTCTCTATGGACACGAATTTGTCCCTTTATTTTCTCAAGCCTTTGCCTGGCATTTCTCATCACAGCTGAGGCAGCTTTTACTTTCTTGGATCCCAACTACTGTGGGAATTCTAAAAAGATGTGTTAGGCAAGAGGAAGGACATCTTTGATTTATGTCACTGAACAGGCAGAATATGTTTTTATTTCTGCTGAAGCTGTTTTACTCCATAATACTAAGTCTGCCCTTCTGGAGATTCCAAATACTTATCTCTTTCCAAGAATTTCCTCTGCACTGCCTGAGAGCTACTAAAATACATTCTGAAACAGTAGTAGAATAGGCTAAAGCAGTCACAGTTATTTGCTACTATCTAAAAATGTGGTAAGAAGTACAAGCACTGTTCTTTTAACTATCTGTTTTGGAGATTGCCTCTTCAAAAGATGTGTCTGTTACATAAAAGGGTCTTTGATAGAAACCACTCTTTACTCAGCCTCCCCAGCTGCAACTCAGCTCAAAGATTCCTATGAAGGTGTGCAATAAACATGTATTTATTAACATCTGAGACATTTTTCTGAAAATACCCATTCACAGCTATTATTCTGTAAACCATTTTATCCTTGAGTAAGATTTGAAATCAAACTGTAGATTAATTCAAATATTAGAGGAACAGCTCCTAAAACAAGCCCTTACTGAAGGGTCTCTGATGACATAAATCATTCCAGTCAGCTTATAGTGGCAAAGCACCACCATGGTCTGATGATTCCCAAATATTTGTGCCAATAGGGATTAAGGTTTGTGGGGTCTTTCCCCAGCAAGTATTCATATGAAAAAAACAAACCAACTATATCAAACAACAGCAATAAAGTCCAGTGGAATTGCTGTTGGAATTACTGTTACAGGCAGACAGGGGGAGAATCCTAAATAAAAGTAAAATCTGGGATCACAAAGACCACATAGAAAGCTGAGGAAAACATTCTCCACCCTGGCTAAATTATATGTTAGAATAGTGATTGTCTTTCAAGTCTTTATTGCCTTATCAACAAAGTTTATTTCCCATCACCTAGAATTTTCTAAACCAATGCAAAAAGACAAATTACACACCTACCATCAACCATTTCGATAGCCCAGAAGCACTGCAGGATAATTAACAGTTCTTCAGGTCTGGCAAAAGAAGTAGAACACACTTTATAGGACAGGGACAGCTAGGTGAAGCAATGTGCTGCTGAAGCCATAAATCTCTCTGAACATGACAATAACTGAGGACACTGCTTGAGCCTCACAGATGCAACATCACCCACACGTACCACAGAGAGAAAAACAGGCCTTTAACAACTAATATGGAAAGAAAAGCTAAAACAGGGAAGTAAAAATGCAGACTGAAAATCCTAAAACCCACTCAGAAGATCACCTCACCTAGACTTCAGTTTCACAGTTTTGAGTCTACTCTGTGTTCCCTTGGTTTCAGCTTTTCTGAGCACATAATCTTTCTGAAGTCTCCTTTTCTAGCCCACAGCAGCTGCCATGTGCCATTTCCTCCGAAATTCCTCATCTGCCTCACTACAGAAGACAGTAGACTACCAAGTGAAACAGGGGATACTAATCAGCCAAGAAAGAGAAATAAGTAAGAATAAAGCAAGCTAACAACCAAAAGATGGTCCAAGATCTGTACCAATAGCTCAGACACCCAAATTATTTTTGCTAAATCTAACTGAAGGAGTATATCAGAACAGTGGCAAACACAGGAGGAAAAAGAGGAAGATCTTGCAGCCAGACAGAAAAATAGGAAACCCTTACACATTTCCCTGTATGCTGAACATAGTTTGGCAAATACTTGTGAGTAAGACTGCTGAAATAATTCACAAAACTCATATAAGTTCAAGGCAGGAACACGGATATTTTTGGAGTAAAACACTCAACAAAAGAGCTTGCAAACAGACTCTTGCTAAGCATGTTACATCTTCACTTTCCCTCAGTACACAGTAAGTACAGACCACGGAGCATCAACATTCATTAGTGTTTGTTCAGTTCACCAAGGCTTGACAGCTCTGGATTACTGGAAAGGCAGCCTCCCAGGGATCTCACTGGGAAGGCTGGTACAGCAGCAGGGAAGAACCCGGCCTCACTGGAGATGTCCTCAAGCATTTCAAACAAACCCACAAACATTCACTGCAGCACTCTTGTGCTCAAGCCACTGAGTCAGCCCCATCATTTAATTTGAGGGCAATTTATGTAACAAATCAGTTGATCTTACAAGGTTTGGATTGAGATAGCAAGAAAAACATAGCTGTTTTGTTTCTTAAATTACAGAAGGAACTTAAAGGTATCTATAGGTCAAACATCCCTGCTAGATTCATTTTTAAGACTCTCAGTCTTTGCTTTTTGAAAAAGCTGTCACAGAGCCTTCAGCTGACATTTGTCAGAAATGACATCGTGAGACATCAAAATTCAAGGTAGAAAAAAAAAATGTCAGGCAGCTATTTTTCTCCACAGTTCTTGTCTCTTAGCACAATTTTTGAAGCAATGTTATTGTGCATCACATGACTTCTGAGCAAGGCTTGCCCATCAGCCACCCCTCTGTTTGAGTAATCATTACTTTCTGTACAGGCAAAAAAAATGTACCCATGGAGCCATGTAGGTCAGATGCAAAAATCCAAATATGCATCAAGTCAAGGTGTGAGAGGCAGGGGTCAAAGAGATTAGCTTCTGCCTTATAATCTTGAAAAAGAAATTACCAGATTCATGTTGATTCATATGGATTTCCCCTCCCCACCACTTTCATGAAGATCAGAAAGCACTCTCTTTCAGCCAGAAGGGGTTTTAGAGTATCTTTGAGAAGTTCCAACAAGTTTGAAATGTTACACCAAATTTTTCAAAAGCTAAATCACAGAAACTAACCAGGCAAATACTGAACACGTACATATGTGTGAGGATATTCATACAAACAAAAATCCTTCCATCAGGGAACCTCTTCTTGGTCTCAACAGACAAGTGTACCAGAGAGATTCTATCTTTATTCAGGAAAACCTCTATTCATCCTAGCCCAATGTTGGATGTCTCTGCAGAGACAAAAGCTGTATTTTGTAAACCCACAACGAAAACAAACCTGAAGATGCAGCATAGAACAGCTGTGGGACAGAGAGCAAGGGGCTTCGTTTATGTTTGGCTAGATATATGTAATTGAATTGAATTTGGGTTCATAAGTGTTGCTTATATTAAAACCAAATCTCTCTTACCAAAGAAACTTGGTTGTAACCGTCCCTAAAAGTTGCTGTCTAGAAAACACATACAGACCCCAGAAATGGAGACCATAAAAAGCAGCAGTTATGCAATACCAGCTAATCACTCCTAGCTTGCTAATCAATCCAGGAGCAGCTTTGTTTGAACACTCCATCAGCCTCACAGAAAAGCTTTTAGCACACTTAGATTCTGCCTGGGGCCACCTCTATTTGTAAGACAGAAAGTGTCCCCAGTCACATCTGATGGATGGCAGATCCCTTATCTCTGCTGGGTACCTGGTGTTACAGCCTGGAACCATTGACTGCCTTGCACAAACACAGATCTCCCTTAAGTCAACACTTAGCAGTGATTTTGCAAAGCAGTGCCCTGACAGCTGCTAGTTAATCATTGTACAACACAAACCCCACTTCTGCTACAAACTATTTTTGGAGATTTCATACAGAAAATATGAAATAGTTTACTAAAATATACTGATAGTGAACAAAACCAGTGGAAGTGTAGATAGAAATAGTAAATACTGCCCAAGGCAAGCTCTGGATGGCTGGGATGTAGAAAGGAAGGAGGGAACAATAATCTCTCCTCCCTCTTCATTGCTTCCCAAGAAATCCTGTTCTTCTAATCCATCCAATCTAGGGATAGAAACAGTGACCAATGATTTCAAAAGAATGCCAAGACTTCAACTGCAACCTTGTAGCACACTTCACACCCAAAGCAGAACTACTGCTTTACCTTCAGAATTACAGGGAAATGGTAATAACAACTCACTGCAAAGAAAATGACTCTTTCCTGAGACCTGCTGTCCAGTCACCTGAACTAAAAAGTACAAGTTTTAACCTAGCAACAGGAAGATTCAGAGATAGAAAGGGTAGCACAAATCTAGCTTTCCACACAGTCTGGGAAAAAAAACTCACCAAAGTATTACCTTCTAGCATTCTTTGTAAAAAAAAAAAAGTCAGTTTTTCTCACAGGAGATACAAATGTATGATTTACCAGGAAGCAGAGAGCAAAAGCAAAGAATAATGCATTTAAAATCTTTAGGGAATTGAAGCATAAGGTTTTTGCCTGTCCAAAAAAACCCCAAAACACCTGACACCCACGAAGTTACAAACTGATTCTGTGGAATTTTAATTCTCATTTCACTGTAGTAAGCATTCTGTGCTACTGTGTATTCTACCAGCTGCACCCTGAGGGGCATTTACTGCAGTTCTGAGTTCTTTTGTCAAGTTGCCAGAGATCAAACAGCTGATCTGAGAAGGAAAACCAACACATCCCAGTGCAAACCTACAGTCCTCTTTAAAATTCTTTAAACCTTTTGCTGTGTAGAAGTACTGTGCAGTTTCACTGAATTAGTCACAAGCTGTGCCTCTTTCAGAAGCTGGTGACAAATTATGTCCAAATATGAGACTTGGAACCGAAAAAAGGAAAGCCTCAAGCACTACTGTCTGTATGGGGGTTGAAATACTTTTAAAAAAGCAGAACAAAAAGCAAAGCTTCTGATCAAGACTGAATACTTAAGGAAATTAATAAATAAGCTATAAATGATTGTGTTAGTTTACAGCACACAAAGTTACTGTTCACACAGGTTCTGCACACACGGTCTTACTTTACACTGACAGTAAAGTGACCTATTTCACATTAGGTGAGGCCAAATCAGGCCTCTGTACTTTCTGTGTAATAAATGAACACATGTAGAAGGCTAACAGCTACTCTTGACCACCCAGGTTAATGCTATGCTTCTCACCTGATCTTCTTCTTCATCCTCCTCATCTTCCGCCAGCCGCTGCCGGCCCACTTCATAGAGCCTGCACACCGTGTCCATGTTCATGGCATCCATGCTGCCTTGGTTCTGCAGGGGAGATGCCCACACAGAAGTTAGCCCCAGGAACTGAGGTCAGCTGTCATATTCAATGCTACATCTGATCTCCATCACAGCAACATTCCCAAAATCCTTCCCTCCCATTTACCAGCAGCAGGACAATTAGCATTTAAAATGAGTCTCTCTGGTTTCAAGACCTGCCACGTTCCCTGAAGTAACATTTCCAGTGACTCCGAGAAAAGAAAATTTTCTTGGTCTCACAACCCTTGTCATCTTCAACTTCAGTAGTTAAACATGAAGTTAGCTCTGCTACAAATTCTTGACTTGCTTTTGTGGTCTGTAGGGATCAGTGGTTCACAGAGTATAAAGCTGACAGGATTAGTCACTACATGTGCATAATCAGGCTTCAAGAAATTGGGTTCTGACAACAGCTTATTGAGCAAAGAACTGCATCCCTAACAAACCAGAAGTTTTGCTCAGTAATTTCTGCTTCAAATCCTTAGCTTCTGGGATTTTGCTAGGAAGACAAGTGTAAAAGGAACAGTAAGAGTGATTCACAGTAAAGGTCTGTGGGATGCCCCCAAAAGATTGCATTTCCCAGTTATTTGGTACAGTGTACATTTTAATTTGCAATAATAGGAAACTATTGCTATAAATAAGAAAAAAAAACCCACATTTCTCTTTATGCTCATAAGAAGGAAAACCTCTGCACATTTTAAAGTGGGGAGAGTTTGAAGAATAGAAGCAAATGTGTTTGGAAATTTAAGGAATGAAAGGCAGCAAAACAAGACTGCAGGGGGTGCAGAATAAAAGACTAACAGCATCTTTAGCACCATTAAAACACCACCACTGCTTAGGACATGAACTTAACAGCAGGAACTCCAAAAAAGAAACAACAAGCAGTGCATTCAAACCACAGCAACAGACAACAGGGTTTATTTTAGCTGCTTTACCTCAATGACAGCCAGATAGCAGTCCTTGCTGTCTGTGCACAAGTCAAAGATATTCCGCTTTACGTCTATGGTAGCTGGAAAACATCACACAACAAACTCAGTGGTTAACTGCAGCTTACTTAATGCTCACTTGAAAAGTCTCTAAAAGCAAACAATACAATCTTGGGACAAGAAAAAACAGCTGAAACAAGTGAAATGAATGTTTGTAGGTAATTCAACCTGTAATAAAAAACAGAAACGTTGGAGACCATTGTAAAAAACAGCCATGTAAGCTCTTAACCTGCTCTGCATGGTGCCTCCTCCCTTGACAACACATTTATTGGTTTCCCTAAGCACAGTAAACAACAGATCATCCTTCAGAATAGGTGGCAACAAAGGGACTGAGTTGTTGACCTATGTCTCCTTTCAGTAGTGAAAACCACATTTGTTTACATCCACAGCAGGAATTAGCTTAGCTCCACGAGCTAAAAAAAGAGCCCCATGTGAAATGAGAGCAATGCCATCCTGGCCAAGTGACCTACTGTCTCAGATTATGCCTTACTTGGAAAGAAGAAAGGAAATAAAGCCAGAACTGCTGAACAGTAGCAAGTAAGGCAGTCACACACTGAATGGGATATGATACTTGAAATTATGTCAGAGTTAAACCCAACTCCTGTGCTTCAATCAGAACAGGATAAAGCAGTTTGTTTTCTCACACAAAGAAAGAAAGAGAAGAGAAAGTGAATGATACTAAGCAAGCTTTCAATAAACCTTCAAACTTCCAGACAGAGCTATTGGCTCCTCTCTTACCTATAGGTTTATAATCAGTTGCATTAAATGTCCTGAAAGAAGAGCCAAAAGGACTTCTCATTCTCTCCTCCAGAAGGTCATCCTCATCATCTGCCTGCAACATAGCTGAAACAAGGAAAGATTATTCCACAAATTTGCCTTCCATTAGTCACTACCATTAATCAGCTTCAGATCAAATTAGACTCTGACATGCATTTTCTTTATATTTAATAGCTTGGCAAGACCCATTTAATATCTACTCTTCCAGAGATGCCTTTATTGATACTACAGATCATCAAAACTTAACAGAGAGGACAAAATTATTTTCTCAAGCATCACTGGATCTGCCATTATACAGTAGGTTGCTTTTTAATCTCACAAATTAGTTGTGATATTGCTGATGTTACAGAAAACTGTCTTTGTCAGCAACACACATGGCACGAACATCCTGGAAAAAATCCAGTTCACATATGCCAGTAAGGCCTGGAGTTACACAGTCTCTGAAGCTTCCCATTTCACTGAACAAGCATCTGCTTATCTCACAAGAGGTGACCCAGGAGAGTGATGTAAGGGGAGAAGTCCTACCTCCATACATCACTGTGCCGGTATAGTTGAAGACGACACGACACTGATCCAGTGCAGGTACTGTGTGTAACAAATGGAAAGTTCGGAGGTCCCACTGAAAAAACACAGGCTAAGGAGCAACAAACGATTGTTTAGAAACAAAAAGTTTCTATTTCCTTTTCAGTGAAGTGGCAAAGAACTGACTAACTTTTCAAGAATCCTCATTGCCACTCTCTTGCAAATCTGGTGGAAGCAGGGTTGGATTCTACCACTACGACTCCATTCCACGTGATCAAAATTAAAAAGCTCTTACTGAAAATGCCATTCCCAGTCGTGAGAGGCTACTGCAGTACTTCACGGCTGATCTTGTTAAGACATGAGAAGAGAGCTGAGGTGCCATGGAGTGTATCAGAAGAGAAAACCTCTTCTGCTCTCTCTCTATTTTAAGTGTTTTCTCTAGGCTACATCAGAGGCAGAATCTAAATTTAAATAAGCTACCTGTCGAACAGTCCCTACCTCTTCTTTGATTCACAGATAGAATCTCCTGTTACCACACATCACATGTAACACAGCAGACCATTAATACAACTCTGCAAACAGCTATTTGTTCATCCATACCAATTCCTGAGGTCCCAGCACCAGTTACCACAGTGGCCAAAGGATACAATTTCAGTGTTGACTATGACCTCCAGCCCATTGGGATGGAAAACACCACTGATAGTCATGTTGAATTTGTCAAACTTGTGGATGGCTTGTGCTGATCTGACATCCCAGAGGACACCATCATTTAGGACAAGGTCGTCAGTGGGGTTAAAGGTGGCACAGTTCTTCTTGTAGTTGTTGGCAAGATCTGGGTTAAACAGAGTCAATAGCTTGTTGCCAGTCTGAATATCATAGATCTTTTAGATTAAAAAGAAAAAGAAAGATTAGTCACAATTTGTAATATACCTGTGCCTAAAATCACCCCCTGTTCCCCTTTCTAGATTGCTTACAGAATGCCCCATTCCCCATTTCACTTTTCCATTCCATGTGACAGCATTCCATAAATAACCCTTCCTACCAGCCCTTTAATAGTTTTTCACAGCTGGAACCAAGCCTCACAGGTTTTGGCCAGTGCTTGGCTTACTGCAGGTTCACTGACATATTTCACTACCATCAGGATGAGTTCCAAATAAAATAACCTCACTATGAGGAGTGGACTGGAAAGCTGCAATCACAAGGTACCACTTAGCCAGAAACTGTTTCAGAAATGGAACTGCTTTCCGAGCAGATGGTATTTACAAACATTAGAACTCCAAAGCACACAGTGAGGGGAAAAATGCCAGAAACTATAGAAAATTCCTGGCATTTACACAGAAAGGCAACTTTGAGCTTTGGCACATGAAACTTTTGGAATATAAAAAGGTCTTCAAACTAGTACAAAGGGTTTATGATCATCTCCTCAGATAAATCTGATCTGTAACATCCTTCAGAGCCTAGTTCTTGTTCAAACTTACAGAGGAAAATATTCTCTAGAACTGGAAAACAAATCTGTTTACCAGATAAACACAATACACAAACTGATTCGACTTCCAGCTAAATGCAAGTTAAAAACTGGGCAGGAATGGAGAGCTTACTTAAACAAAACAGAATAACATGTGAAATTATTTATAATTTGAGTAAGTTGTATTACATGAAAATTTTTTATGCAAATTCTCTTTCAGGAGGGACAGGGCCTATAACAAATGCAAATTTGCCCTGCAAGGCAGCAGAAGCTCTCTGACGCCTTGTCTGTCCAATTTGCAGGTATTCAGGCAAAGCACTACCAACAGTACTCTCTGAAGATACACTGGTAAAGTTAAATTACCCAAAAGTAAGCTGCAAATTCGGGGGAAGCAAAAGGAGGACACTTCTAATCAGTCATTTCCCACAGCTGTTGACTGAGCTGCTGCTTACAGCGGAACTTTATTATTATTACTATTACTGAAAAGTAAGGCTAAGAAAGCAACTTCAGAGGGAAAAAAATCCTGCATGATCTCTCTCAAATGAATAAAACAAAGCAGAACCTACAATTGCCCAGGATACTTGCCCAGAGGCAACACATCCACACTGCCTGTGCTACAGCTGGTTGGGATGGGCAAGTTTAAACCCTCAGGACCAGGGAGAAGTTATTTGACACTTTCAAAGCTTTCCTCTGAAGTTTGTCAGTTACACAGAGCATCAAAGCACTCACATCAGTTAATAAACATCCTATGGAGAACTACATTCCTGCCAGAGCTTCAAAGCCATGAGCTTTCCCCATACTTACATGTGCAATGTCTCCCTTTGTGCCAATGACCCTGTCCTGAGAGTGCTTGCTGAACTCCACATAGTGGTCATCAGGGAAGGAATGCCTGCAGATACAGTCAGTAAAAAAGTCAAGGAATTGCAGATTCCATGTGACCCAAACAACCCCAACAACTCCAGCACAGGTTGCAACAACAAAAAAGATGAAGAAAACCCTCTCCTTTACCATTGACCATAACATATTCCAGTAGCAAATTCAGACCTGTCATCAACAGGGCCTGCCATAAACATAACACCTTGGAGAAGTCAGCAATGGATGGCATCATGAACATGGAAACACATGCAGCCCGAGGAGTTAAATCTTTCCTCTGAAGAGAGGACTCTAGCTGACCCCACACAGGTCACACCAAAACAGTTGTTTACAACTAAAGTAGACAGCAACAAACCTTTTAAAAATGAAGAGTTTTCCACCCATTTTTTTATGAGAAGGAACAATTGTAAATACTGACATAGATTTTAAAGAGCTTGCGTCCAGGTCTGACAATTTCACGATGCAAACCACCATGGCTAGTTGAATTCTGAACTGGCTACATAAAGATTGCTGAGATAATTTACAAACATGAGAATAAAAATACAAACATTTCTTTGCCTTCAGGAGTAACAGTGACTTTACTGATCTGTCTTGCATTAAACAGGACTTCAGGTAGAACTTTGTTAGAATTTGCTCTGTACCAAATAAAATAGGGAATATACCACCATAAGAAAGGGAGCACGTTATATTTTTCACAAAAGACATTGTGAGATCTGTGCTATTCTGTTTTACAGAGTTTATTCCTGTATCAAACAGTTCTTCCAACTACAGCACATGCCACAGCTGAATCAGTGTACCTACTTCATATCAAAGACAGACTTCATTCCCCACAATGCAGACAGAGGTTGGCTCCATGTAGCAGATGTCAGCAATAAAGATCCATCCTGGATTTCCAGATTGGAGTGGAGGAAGGGAAAAGAATACCAGGGAAAAGAGAGGTTGTCATTTCACCTGTACACTTTTAACTTCCACTTATAAGATCAATTTAGAAACTATAGAGCAGACTTTCGTGCCTAGTACTACTCCTATAGGGATAAAATCCAGGTATCTAATACTATTTACAACAAAGAGCCCTTGGTAGACAAATTTTACAGATAACAGTGGGAACAATCTCTGATGTTAACAGCAGACAAAATCAGGATAATCCATGGCTGAATTCTGATGCCTTTTGAGTGTAGTCCATTCTGCTTGTAAATCGAAGTTTTTCCGATAGAATCATTCCCTGATAGATTTCTTTCTCCAGCAAAGGGAAGATATATAAACTCTGATACCTTATCTCACACATAAATAAATGTGTTATAGTCAGTTTAAGCATTTTTCCACTTCCAGACATATATATTACTTTCTTAAGAAGACACACAGCCACTCTGTATCTTCTTTATTATCTTGCGAAGAAAAAAACCTAAATGTAGAACTCACAAAAGTGGGAATATGCAACTATCACAAGTACTTCAATGACAGGCACTGCAGGCCAGCCAGCAGGTACATTGTACATGTATATATCCAGATGGGCCCAAAATCTACCAGGGCCTAAAAATCAGAACACGTCTGTGATTCCTTACCCTGGATGGTTCAAGGTGCGTGATGGCAGAGTTATGGCAGTTGTAACTGGCCTCTTCCTGTCCACTGAACACGTTGTAGAGTTTCAACTGCCCCGTGCAAGTACCCAGCATTAAGAATCGTTCTCTTGCAGAAAATGCGCAACAGGTAAAGCCACTCTCATCCTCATTTGCTTCCCTGAACACAGAAATTGGACGGAACCTAGAGAAGGCAAAAATACATGGGTAACCCAAAAGAGAGAAGCAAAACTGAAATGCTGTGTGATGATATTAAAGCCAGCCCTTAAAGATTACATAGGTACAAGTTATAGCTTTCCTCTTGAGCAAGCTAAGCGTCAATTTGAAAACCAGTGCTCGAGTATTACAACAGTGTTTGCAATCTCTCAGGGTTTGTTTTTCCACTATATGGCACTTCTGTTAAAGCACATCATTAAGGTGAAGCACTTGGACTCCATCTTCAAAGTTGGATTGATGGAAAACCTGTAATGTCAACACCTGGGTAAGTACAGAGAGCTAGCCAAAAAATTCCTGACAGTTCTGAAACACTTAGCACAAGAAGATGTCACACCAGCCAAACAACCTCCTGACATCATAACTTCCCACAGTGACACTGCTTTCAACCGTGAAGATGCTTTCATGAACATGTCACCCTTATTTTCATAAACTTTACATCACCTTCCAGTTTAATCTAAGGAAAGGCCACATAAAGAGGCAACTGGTGGTGCTGATGATCCAGTTGCAAGAACAAAATATAGATTTCACTGTCCTGCATCTGTCAGCCAACCATCCTCAAGGCTATGCTACACTCCCACATAAAATTGGTGCTACATACTCACCTTCCAAAGGAGAACAAAGAGCTACCAGCTTCATTAGTCAATGTTGTTACTGAAAATAAAGTGTGCTTTGTGTACTAAGGGTCGGCACTAAGGACAAGACAAATAGAATAACTACTAAAAAAGCCTTTCAAGGCTTTCTCGCTGGCACTGTGAATAAAAACTCTTTTGTCTCCATGGATACTACTCTGCTGTGGGACTGCACAGCCTGAATCCAGGTAACGCTTTTTGGCACAGGGTACGTCCTGACAGGGATCACAACATAGTTTTCTTCCTTACCTGCTAAATATAAGGTGTCTATCAAAGCAGCCACCATCCACCCCTCCGTACTTCGGAAAGGCCGCCCTGCGGGTCAGCCGTGAGGTAAAGTTAGTGGGCGCCTGGCGCCTCTGTTTTGGCTCAGGACACTGGTGGGGAGTAAAGAGAGAGAAAGGGGGACAGGTGGCAACAGGGTTCTTGCAGCGGGCGTGCTGCTCCCTAAGGTACTCTGTGATTATACTGTCCAGCGTGGGTGGGGAAGGAAGGTGTCTGTCCAGCTGCTTTTTGATAGCTGGGCTCTGGCTGTAGGCGCCATGGTCCGATTTTTGTCGCAACACTCTGATTTTCCTGCCGTTGCAGGGAGACGGCCTCTCCCTGACAAAGCTAATCCTGCCAATCAGAGGAGAGTTGCTGGCGTAAGAAGGGCCTGGAAGGGCAGGTGGACCTTGGGACGCAGACGGCCTTGCCTGAGCATGGACAGAGGTGGCAGTGGAACCTACAGCAGTGTGGCTACTCAAACGGGCCGAGATGCCGTTAGCTATGCGAGGAGTGCGAGGCAGAGTCACTGGAGAGGCAGCGGCCGCAACAGGGGTGAAGGCAGAAGAGTGAGATGCTGCAGTCATGGGCAGGTCAGCCTCTTTCGTAAGGACAGACGCGGTTTCCCCGAGGCCCTTAGAGATGAGATGGTTCCGAATCAGCAGCAGCAGCTCCTTCTCAGGAAATGTGATCCTCGACTGGGCCACCACATCCGCCTTCTGCAGCCGTGCCAGCGAGACGTCCGTGCCGATGAGCAGGGGCTTCCCCGAGACGCGCTCGATGAGCTCGGCAGCGTATTTGCAGAACTTCACGTGCTCGCTGCGCTTGTCCTGCAGCACCGGCTCCTTCATCAGCTGCTGGATCTGACAGCTGCTGAACAGGGGCAGCTTGCTGATAATCTGCCGGACGGTGCTGCTGCGCGACAGCCCCACCAGGGCTTTGCAGGCCAGTGCCCGGATCTGATCCGCGTCAGTGATCGGCATCTTCACGGACAGCAGCGACAGCAGCACCTTGATGCCATTGTTGGACTGCACCACGTTCCACATCTTGGCTAACGTGTGCTCACTGCTCTTGGGAGCCTGAGGAAGCTTTCGACGAGGAGTCCCAGAGATGAATTTCCCAATGCTGGAGATCCGATTATCTGGGCCACACACACAGTTGATGATGATCTGAAGGGCTGATTTCTGAATCTCAGCATCATGGATGAAAAACTCACCCTCAGCAACTCCAAGGATGATACTAATACCTAGTGAGGGAAAGAAGTAGTTTCTTTAATACTCAAAATGTATCTTACACAAGTTGATCAGATAAGTAAGGGAGTCTTCCAACAAATTTGAAGAAAATTTCCCTTAATTCTGGAAATTCCTGAAATTCTGCTAACTAGTCTAAGACATATTCTTCCACCTCCCTAGCAAAATGTTTTCCTGTACTCCTGGTCCTCCACTTCATCAGTAGGTAGTGTAATACCATCTCTCAGATCAAGCACTGTCCAGGAGTAACAAATCTAAGGTATCTGGACCAGAGCAAGATGCACAGACATGCTCTGATTCTCACTGCAGAGAACAACTCTCTTGTACAAGAGACCAAGTCACTGAGTAAAAAATAATCATATAACAACTTCCAAAAGGAATCAGGCGAAAAAGAAACTGTAGGGTTACTTTTTTTCCCCACAGAATTCCTGTTAGTTTCATGTCTGCTTCAGAAGATCAAAACCCCTACAGAATTGGTATTTGCCTACAGAATTTTTGTGCAAAAGAAATTGTCTTTTGCCTATATCTAGTACTCTGCCTGCCTTTTATTTTTATTTTCTTAGAAAGAAAAGTGAGGCTCCAGTTAAAGTAGAAGCCTTGGATCTGATCCAGGCACATTTCACTCATTTACATGCTGAACCTGGAGGTAGCCAGTTAGAGCACAACTCACACTGCAATATTTTTTCCTCTCCCATACTCTCAAATGCCATATCCTCAGGAGACCTAAATTTCTGGGAAGCTGAGGAAACCCAATCATCTCATTATAAAAGTATATTTGCCTCCACCTGTATTTAATGAGCTTTTGAAAATAAGTGCAAGAGAAAGACCTGCCTCTAAATGTGTAACTAACCACAGTGCTAATCATGACAATTTTAGCCACAGTGCACTCTCCCATTTATTTGCATCCTTGACAGTAACTCTGAGTACATGAATTATTTTAACCCTTGTCTCACCGTCGGTGAGGAACAGCCAGCCAAAACCCACGTAGCAGAAGACAACTGATAAATGTTTAAGTCATTAGGACCACGTTCAGCTTACCCACAGTGGAAACAGTAGATCCAGCTTCATCTAACACATCCACAGGTTCTGCCAGTTGCAACTGGATTTTAGGAACTACAGTCAGGATGGCCAGTACATCCAAAGCATATCGTACTGTGTCATTCCTGGAAGACAGCAACAGAAGAATTCCTTAGAACTGCACGTACAGAGTTGTTTCAGTAACATCAAATAGTATTCAATTCACTCTACTCCAACAAATGGAAGTAAATCAGTCACATCTGCTGCATTTGATGGTGCCTTTTGATTTTAGAATGAAAAGGGCTGGTCTCCACTGAAGGCAGTGCTCACATGCACACCACTGCCTGCAGTCTGCCAACATTTACCCCACATGGCCCACAGGCTCCTAAAGCACTGTAATTTTGTATTTATAAAAATAAGAATGTTAAGACTTACCAACGAAAGCATTCTAAATTAAGCTTCTAAATCTAATTTAACTCTACATCTTAGCTGGGAAACACTGCTATCTAAAATACTCTGTCACCAGTTAACTAGGAAGGAAGTTTTTCCGAAGTCAAAGGAAACTCTTTAGTAGCAAACCAGACAACTCTGATAGTCAAAAAGACACCAGTTTAGGCTCCAGTTTGAGAGACACGGGTGTGTGGAAGGTGAAAAGGGATGTTCAGCAAGAGGTGAGAGAGCAGAACAATACAAAGAAGAGGAGATCTAACACCTGTGTGGAAAGGTAGGAGTTAACCCAGGAAACAGCTGCAGAAAGGAAAGAAACAGGAGAACACAAACTACCCAGGAAAGTGCAACCTGAGAGAGGGAGGGAGGCAGGGAACTGCAGAAGCAAAACCGATTTCAAAGGCTTTTAAGTTAAGTTAGGCAAGGAGCTCCTGTAGGCAGCAGAAATACGGAGGAGGGAGCCCTGGTCCACCTCATTCCAGGATTAAGACATGTCTTGATTCACCCTCTCCTTGGAGCATTTTCTAGCCTCTCTCTTAACAAAAAAGTAAACAAATTTTGAGACAGATAGAAAGAGGCACAGAACTGTGATGAAGCTTTTCTGAGAAATCAGTGTCATAGTAATCCATAGTAAGCCTGAGGCACTTTGGCTCTTCAGAAATTTCTTGACATCCCTCTCTCTACCTCAAAATTTTAGTCCTGCTTTCCCCAGAGTTAACTTTGATAAGCACTGTGTGGCCCCAGCAGAGGCCCTAACAGCACTAACCAGCATGTGTCTGTTTTAAACACCATCAGGGTAGAAAAATCTGGAAATGTAATGTCCTGCCCAAGAGCCACAAGTGCTGCACTCAGATAGAGCACTACAGCAAACAGATCACCTTGCATAGTACGTCTTCCAGTTGCAGGCAATGGAAATGAGCTGAAGCATGAGCTGGACACAAGACAATTTGAGAAAAACCTCTGCGGGCTCCCAGTAGAGCTGTGCGGGACCGTACTCAATCAGAAACTCCATCATCTCTACAATCTGTTCATGAGTATAGGAGCAGGCCTGCAGGGAAAGAGACACCATTACATCACAAGGGTTACAAACTTGCACATCAAATCCCCCACTGCTGGGATTTAACTGAAAAACACATCTACAAGATTAGACTACCACTGTGTCTTGCAGATTAAGTATTTATTTTCTGGTTTATTCCCCAGTTATAAAAGAATACAGCAACTGTCACTATAATATACAATAATAAGCTTAAGGAAAATATCCGTTAAGTTTCTTTACAGTCTCAGAAAGCTTAGGCCAATTTAAGAAGAAAAGTTACATTAAATTAAAACTTTACTCTGCTTTTAAGCTACTAATCTAGCAGTTACTACACCATCATTCAATATACATCTGTGCTAAAATATTAAAAAGGTTGCTAAAAATATTCAATTACAGTTTCTAAATTTCGACTACAAAACATACGGAATAAAAAAAAAGAAATTCCTAACAAGTTTGCCTTTCAATATTTTTAATTACATGAGAAAGCAACAGCTTATATACATTTCTTTAGTTCCTGAAAATAAGTGATTTCTCAAGAAGCAAAAACACCCTTATATCTTTTTATTTCAGTTACTCTAGAAAATCATCATAAATCAGAAACCACAGGTAAACATGCTCTCTCAAAACAAGTAGCCATAAAATCCAGTTTAAAAAAACCACAACAAACAAAAAAATTCAAAACAAACCAACAAAACCAGCTTTGCAGGGAGAAATCGGGGGGAAAATTATGGCAAAGACTATGGATTATTATCTATCTAGATCTCATTGGTAATTTCTAAAAACAGTGGTGTCCAAAAGACATTTCAGTTACCACTATCAAATCAAAGTTATTTCTAAGTTTTTCAACATTATGCACCTCCATACAGATTTTGTCGTTTCAGCAATTTGCAGGATAGAAAACCCCAGAAGTATGAAAAACAACCTGCCTTTGAGTTCTTGAGAGATGGAAAGGGAACCACAGCACATGAGCAGGAGCCTTAATCAAATGTAATTCAGACAAACCTCAAAGGCTCCTCTGTATTTTCCTATTGCAGGGCCACCCCATACAACAGGAAGAAGTACAAATAAAATAGTTGCACCTTGCCTAGTTATTCCGTTGGCTTCAAAGGGTATCTACACGTCTGCAGCTTGGATTCAACTGAGAACTGCAACAACCATGTGAAACACTTGCAATGCACTCCTCACCTTGTAGGGGGGCTGCGGATGGACCAGGATGCCGCCCTCAGTGCGCTGCAGCGACTGCTTCACCTGCTCCAGTTTGATGGCAAGGTGAGCCTCGAAGTACCGGCGCAGGGCCATGCAGGTGTGCTTCCCCGTCTGGCGACTGGCAAAGATCTCATCATCGCTCAGGAGGGCTCCTTGGTCTTCCAGGTTTAAGATCTCCAGAGTGCTTATCTTCAGGAAGAGGTTGGGTGTGGGGGAAAAAAGTTTCATCAGCTCAACCTTCAGGAAAAAAGCAGCTACACCTCTCAGCTGCTCTTGTACCAAACCCAAACACACTGCCTTTGCTGTACAGGACACAGAAACACACCGAGAGCTGACAAAAGGGTCAGAACAGAACAGAAAAGGGTCTCTGCATGGGTAAATAGCCTAAATTGAACCATGTCCTCGCCTTCACTATCTATGAAGACAGAAATGCAGAAGTCACACCAATGTAGGTCTGGAGGCAGTGTTGTGCCGAGTACTATTAGGCACAATATGTCACCACACAGTGTGCCTGCAACCCTGCAGCACTGATGTCCCTGATCCAGACACAGCCCAAGCTGCAGGAGTGCACAGCAACACCCTGCAGACACTGCAGCTTTTGTACATGAACAGTGTCACTTGTGCCCAGCAGGTACCGTGGTTGCTGCAGCACACTCACAGCTATTCCTCTCCTGGAACAAGGCTGCATTTATCCAACAGGGTGTGAGTGTATGTGGAGTGGTAAGAAACACTTTGACTACCACTAAGCCACCACTAGTTTGAATGAGTACTGCTTAACCCAGGAGTTGCACCAAAAAGCTCCCAAAGGGTAGCAAGTCTCTAGACAATAATCATAATAATAAAAATAATAAAGATAAAAGGATGCATGCAAATGTTGCTTAGAAAACTCAACCCACCTCTCCATCTCTTGGGAACTGAGGAGGAAAAACCCCAAGCAAAACCAAACAAAAGAACCAAACTCTCCACAGTTGCATTTACAGGGTGCAAAACCTGACACTAAACCCCTGTTCCCTGCTTAAAGCCACAGCCCTTACCAGGTTAACCAGACGTCGCAGCCCATCGTGCCTGTCAAAGAGCTCCAGGACAGCACGGAAGGAGAAGCAAATGGAGAAGAACATGGTGGCATGGCAGCAGCCCGAGGCATGGGAGCACTCCATCAGCCACAACGTGTAGTTCACTACGTCTGAAAGCACATTATGGGGGTGCATGCACACCTAGAAAGCAAAAAAACATTCTTGAGGAAGACTTCAAACAGATCGCTGAAGAGAATTGGTCTAAGGAGAATGAAGACTCTTTGAGAAGCAGAGCACAAGTATCAGTTATTCCCAGCTTGATGTGGGACATCTGAGACATGAAATAAAAAGTCCCATTTCCAGACCAGTAAAAAAAAGCCACTGTTAGACTAAAAAAGGCTATGATTTGACAATGTAGGACTAGAAACTGGTCCATTCCCAGAGCAAAGCACAATGAATACAGCAGTCTTAGTGCAGTACAGTTCCAGAGAGTCCTTCTCCATACCACTTCCAGGTAACCAAAGAATGCTTCGCTAGAGGCAGACAAGTTTGCACTGAAGAAATATAAATTCAGCTCAGTGTAACAGTACCATATGCTATGTTGAGGTTCTAGCAAACTCTGGCAGCACTGAAGCCTAGGGGAATATCAAGGATCATCAAATGCAAGTCTAAAGCCTGACTCTTCTCTGGAAACAGACAACTGAGCTGGTCTTTTCCACGGTCTTTCAGATCATGGACCAAGACGTGCAGACTACGTGCTCAGAACTGCACTTTCGCATATGCCTGTTAACTTCTACTGAGGAGGAACTGGGAACCCTCTGCCAGGGTCAGTGCCAAGAGGAACAGCACAGAGCTGAAGTGCTGGCACCAGCTGCTGTGTGCCAAGTTGGCAGAGGTTTCCATCTCTTCTGTGCTAGTGTTGGATGTACTCACAGAATACAGTGCCACCAGCTTCAGACCGGAGGCTGGGCATGGACTACCCTTAAGGTGCCTTCCTCTGAAATACAAAATGTACCACAGACACCTGCTCTACTTGGTATCTGTACATAACGGGATAACATCTGGCAAAACATCTGGAACTATGCACAGAGAAAAACAATCTTAGGTGTAGGAGTCCATTGGAACAGACAGGAAAAGAAAGACAAATGAGAATGAAGGAGGTTTTTGCTGGGATTTTTTGAGGGAAAAAGGAAGAATAGGATGAAAAGGGTGATTAAAGTATTGAGACAGTGGCTAGGTCTTCAGTTAAGCTAGGAACTGAAGTCCACATCCTTGAAACAATACACTCTTTTCCATATACATCTCCTAATGCATCTGCACATATCAATCATTGATATCAATTTGCTTTTAAGCTTAGGAGATGTTTATTCACTGTTTGAACACAGGTAGAAACACTGAGAAATGATGGGAATCACTGCAGTTACAGTACAAGAAGGACTCTTACCCTCTCCATAGCATCTTGATTGTACGACAAGTAATACAAACACATGGACACTCCTGTTGCTGCCATGGAAGGACGAGGAATCTCCAGCAACTTTTGCACTCCTCCATGAGCAACAAACTCCGTTGCAAACTTGTTGTGCAGCAGCAATGATGCCAAATGCTAAAGAAGGATAAAAGCAGATTAGACTGGGATTCTTCAAACTGTCATCAGTTCCATCCCATGGAAAAACAGATGACAGAAAAAGCAAGTAGTCTGTGCTTTGTCCACCTCATTTCCTCCTCCCATTACATTTAATCCAGAATGCAGTATTTATCCCAATGACAAAAGCAAAAGAGACACTACCACTTTTTTTTTTTACACATCTTGCAAAAGAGATACAAGAAAAGCAGAGCAACTCAGAAATCATCCAACAGGCCACGTTAAGGTCTTCCTATTGTCTTCAAATTCATCCACTTGCTATTATTACTAATAACTACTTAAACTTCCATTCATATTTTGATTACGACATACTGCCAACACAAGGAATTTTACAAAATGAAGTGTTAAGGCACTTAAAGGGAAGCCTGCAGCTGCACTGAAGTGTACTGCACACTGCTTTTCTCTATTACCTACACCTTAAGAGGAAACAGTAAGAACCACTGTAAACCCCACTCTACCCACAAGTGAAGTAACCTACAGCTTCTGTAGCAACACTGCTCCTTCAGAATAAATTCTCAGACAAATGACGAAGATACAGAGAGGAAGACTCTGGAGGATCAGAGGCCAAGAAGTTATTGTGAAAGAGGGAAAGAATGCACAGGAAAGTTTAACTTGTGCTGCTGCACTGCAGGTTTGTCTTGAATAACGTTATTTTGTGTGGCTTTTTACCTTGGGGAGGTAACCTTAAAGATTACTCACACAAAACTAGTATTTCAACCACTGAGCTCAGAGATGTCATGCTGGGGCTTCTGGGAGTAAGATGTTTAAGCTCCTTACCCCTCTCAAGTGTCCTCTGAGATGGCAGGCAGTGGAATAACTCAAGAATGCTATCTAAGGGCAGCAGGAACACAGCCATTTGACAGAAAAAGGAATTTTTATCATCTTCAAATAGGCAGATGAAAGGTGAACTTAATGGCCCTTCCTGAACAATTAAGATCTTTTTATTCCCTCCTTCCTTTCCTGTTTTTTCATTTTAAGTGCTTGACACTTAAAAAAACAAAACTGCAATGCATTCAAGTTGAGTGAAAGCCAATTCCAATCCCAGGGAATGCTGCAAGACACCAGCCTAAAGAAGATAAGCACTTGCCTTTAACACGTAGCAAGCATATACTCAATGTTTTTACAATGTTTATGATATATTTTATGTATTATGAAAGTAATTTACCTTAAGGGCTTCAAAAGTGAGCAGCACATCGTTGGTTCGCTTCAAATCAATGTAGTACATCATCAGCTCCCTTGATCCCAGTTGCATAAAGATGGGTAGCAGCTGAGAAAAACAAAAATGGGACACTAGCTGAATGTTTCATGACAACTACAAGGTCTCTTTTGGTTTATACTCTCTCAAACCCCCAGTTTTCCCCTATTAGCAGATACCTGTTATGAGAGGTCAGTGGTAACCAGCTCCATCCATAGGAAGCAATAAAGGTTAACAGACCTCTTGTAATACATCTGCTGACTGCAGCAAGGTGCATGGCAGCTGCCACAAGGAAATCTTAAGACTCTCCTTCAAGTGCGGCTATGGAAGTCCACACAGATACCACCCTGGAGAGAGGCTCCACCTTCCATCTGTGCAAAGACAACTACCCAACAACTGAACAGAAAAAACAGGAGAGCAGGGCAACAAACCAAAACCCTTTGCATCATTCTTTGTAACACCTTTATGCTAGTAATTCCTATTTTCATAGCCTATTATTGCTGGCATGTGAAGCAATCCAGTCAGCATGCAGGGTGTTAGGGGGTAATGGTTTCTCTGGCTCTCACAGAAGCAAGGCACACATGTGCACACACAACATCTATCACAAAGCAAAACTGTGTTGCTTTGTTCTGTTATTTTGTAACCAAAAAAAAAAGGAAAAGGAAAAAAAAAGAAAAATGGAAACACACTTTGGTAAATCTGACACAGTCACATTATTTTGTCCATTTAAGTAACATCAGCTTTCAAAAGCATCTGCATAACATGGGCCCTGCCGCTTCTCCTCAGAACTACTACAGAGGTTACACAAACCACTTCAGTTAAAATTTCAAGTTGATTATTTCCTCAGACTTTAACTTGCAGGAATCTATCATATCCCCCATAGGAAACAGGAAAAATGTCTGCATTTCAAATGAAGTGTCATGTAAGCAAGCACCAAATTCAACAGGAACACGGGACAAAATCCCCAGGGCCATGCTCCAGCTACCAGACCACACATCTGCTAGGTTCAGGTTTGAGTATTACCCACTAAGTAATATTCAAACTAATGACTTCATCAATTTAAAAGGCATCAACACCTCAGGAAAAGTTACCAATCTTAATCACGACAGGAGATACCAGAGAGTGATGTAACAGTTCTGCCAATTTTCCCCCACAATTCCACTCAGCTTTGTATGGAAAATTAGAGCACAGAGTGCTTTCTCCCACCTTCATATGCTCACCTCTTGGTACTCCCCCAAGGGAGTCAGGTACTGAAGAATCAGCCTCTGCTCTATGGCAGGAGTCAAGGGGTAAAGAGTGTAATTAGTGCCAATCACCCACGGGGACATTTCTGACCAGCTGCTGTTGGACAGTTCAACAAACATCCGCTCTGGTTCTGAGGTGGAGAAGCCCAGCTTTTGCTTGGCCTTCCGGAAGCCGTCTCTTTCGTGCTGTTTCCCTGATTTGCTTTTTCTCAGTCCCCCATCATCTAGCTTTGTAGCAGAGTTTACTCTGCTACTGGTCTTATGACTTGAATCGAGATGAAAGGAGATCTCCATATCACCAGAAACTTCCTCTTGCTCTCCATCTACTGTCATCTCCCCATAATCCATATCCACAGCCTCTTCATCAAGGGGCAGCAGAGGATCTGATGGCACCTTCCGAGGACTGGGGCGCTTATTTTCCTGTTTTGTGGTCATTTCAGTGACCTGCAACTCTCGTAGCCGACGAAGCACCAGAGCCACCTGTTTCAGAAAAGCAGAACTCATGAGAACACATTGCTTGCTTTGATCCTGCAACTCACCTCAGCCATATTTTTTGTTATCATCACATAACCCCCTCCACAGCATAAAGTGCTGTATGAGTATGCTGTGCTCTATATTTGCCCAGAGAAATAACAATTTCAGAGTGAGTGAGAGAACTCAAATCCATTTTGCTACAGCTACTCTCATTCTAAAATATCAGCACCACGTTTCCTGTGTGAGAATGAAGTGGCTGAAAAGCCATTAGGAGCAGATGAGCTATATTGGTGCTAACAGAACCACATACCAGCTTGCAGCATCCTTCCACCATCTCTGCCCAGTCTGAAATAAAGGCAATATTCCCACTGGAAGCAGCGGTTTTGGTAAATTGCAGTTCCACAAAACCAAAGGTCATGCTTCCACTTTTACTGTTTAGAAGAAAGTCATCAAAATTTCATCATCGTTGTCTCCACGTTGACTTACCTTTCATTTTAAAAACCTCTGTCTGGTGGGCAAATCACAACATGCAATAGTTACAGATGTTAAGCTTCTGAAAATTCTTCTTTAAGGAAGGTATGAATATGAGTCCCATTAAAAAGTAAAGTATTTGACTTCTTAGGTTTCCATTGGGATTTAGAATACAACTGCTGTTAACAGAATAAGCAGGCTGCACACTCCAACTCAGTCAGGAAAGGATGGAAACCATGACTCTTACAGATAGTATTACAGCCACTGTAAGACTCGTATTAATCCATGAATGTGAGCTTCCCATAAAGAAAAATTAAAAAGAGGTAACTGTACTCCACAAAGGGAAAGTGATTGAGAGATCATTACCAATTGTGAGTTCTCATCCCTGTAATTTGCAGCAATGTCCTGGTTTTCCATAGCTCCACCCAGCAGCCCCGTTGCGTATGTCCTTAGTGGCTGATCAGCCTCTCGTGCCCACTTAAAGAGATTTTCAACTATGCCTTCCTAGAAGAGAGAAAACAAGAAACCAGTTCTAACAGTTACATTTTGTCTTAAACTTCTCAGTCCCAGTGAAAGCACCTGTTGGGAAGAATTCTCTCTTAGCTCTAGTAATGACCAGGCTGGATTTCCTACCAAGCATGCAATGAATAAAAATATCTAGAACTAAAAAAAAAAAAAAAAAAAAAAAAAAAAAAAAAAGAAAAGAAAAAAAAAATTTAAGCTGCATGAAACTACGACCAGGCATCCAATATTTGGATTTGTATACCTGCACAAAGGGGCCAGCTAAGGTACTTCCTAGGAAGCAGCAAAACTCTACCACTATGAAATAGTCCAAACAAACAAGCCCAAAGCTCCAGTCAATTTCACTAATAAAAATCACCAGCACTTTAGCAAATTTCAAAGAAGCTGTGTTGAACTTACATCAAGTAGAATGAAATTTGGCTAAATTTAACACAGTCAATTAAAGAGACAATGGTTTAGGATTAATGTGTTTCCTCTAAATTGCCACTGGATTTGGAAACATCAGCAACAACCCATCATTATCGTGACAAATCTTGCACATAATTTGAATTATAGATACAATACCATAAAAGATCAGTGAAAACTAATAATGAATAGACACATTTAAATGGGAACTCAGCTTACAGATTTTTAGAGTTGCCTGTGATATATTTAAAGACAATTACATTATTATTTCAGTGCTCCTATGTAATCAAAATTCTAACTGATGAGATGTGAAATCCTTTGGTCGCTAGAGGGCCTCTTTGTGACAGGAACAGCACCCTCTTCCCAAAGCCTCCTATATACCGGAGCCCTAAGTGCCAAAACAGAGCTCTAGATATTCTCAAGTCAAAAGGAAAAAAGTCCTTAAGTGCAAAACTTAATTTCACTTCCGTTTACAGAGAACTTTGGTCTCTGGAAATAGTTATATTCTCCTCAAATGGGGAACTACTGTTTCGGATTTAAATTTTTTGATCAAGGCTTCCCAACCTCAGCTTTGGGACAGATCACAAAGAGCTCAAATTAAATTAAATCTTTCACAAATAGAGCACAATATTCTTTTATCATGCTTTAGAATTCATATGCATATTTCCAATAGTAGAGAAATTAATTTAAATCTTTTATATAACGCTCTACCTCATTTCCAAACTTCAGAAAAACATTAATTCTTACAGATGAGGAAACTGTGGCCTGAGTGAAATTCACTTTCTCCTCACTTTCCACTCTGTGCATTCTTCAGAACAACTCATTTGTCAACATGCGGAAGTCTGATTCAGCTGTCCATCATCGTTCCAGATAATCCCCACAAAGCATGTGGATTTTAGACTGCTTAGTTAAAGTATGACTTGCTCTAGTAAAGCTATCGCTCTGCTGGAGCTGGGGATTACTGGGCAGGTCCTCCATGTTCTATACAGCCTGCTCCATTCACAGGCCTATGCAGTAATAATTCAAATTATAACATTTCCCAAAATATTACACTAAGTTCCAGCTCCTCTGCTTCAACCAGTCACATTACACTTTAAAAAGCTATGAAATACCAAAGATTTGATTTTCTGAACAAGTCCAGAGCAAAAAGCTCCAAATCATTAGTAAGACTGAACAGATCGGCTCTCAGAGACAAGATTTCAATATGGCTTTTTACTGGTTTCTCCTTTGGGAAGTCTTGTTGGAGTACAAAACAAAGCAAGCTTAAAATCCAGGCTTTAGTACAGGCGATACCTTTTCCTGAAAGACAACAGCTGTTTCCAGTCCCGGCATGATGTCCAGAAGAAGTCTGCAGGCAGCAGTGTTTAGTGGAGGTTCTCTGCTTGTCATCACATAAGCATTCACTAGCTGGAGAAGATCAGGAACAGCACTGGTTTGAAATTCAACTCTGACCAAACCCAGAGCAGTGAAAGCCTTACAGCTCCCACAGCAGCAAAACAATAAAGTAAGGAATGTCAGTCTGAGTCTTGGATCTCAACATGGCCAGCCTTCAGCCTGCTCCCTCAGTGCCTTAGAAGTTGAAATTACTTCTCAGAGAAGCAGAGAGCCTCTGACCGGCCGCTCACTGACTAAATATCTATCTTGAACTGATTTGTAAAGACAAATGCCTTGAAAAACTGTAACAGTAACAGTGAAATCATCAAAAGATAACTAAAAAAATGAACACAGGAAACTGCACATTTTTAATTGTACCTGTATTTGCTTATCACTTGCAGTTTAAGACAGAGAGAGACATGCAAGGAATCTGTCAGAATCCTTCCAGCAACGTGTACTGATACAGGTGTTTGCAGGGATGCAAAGGTAACAAAATTCTAGCTATTAAGTCATGCTAGAAGTTAGCAATGCAAGTGGAAAGGCAGACTCTTGCCTCCTGATTCTCTGCCTGAGGCTTCTAGAGCTGACATGCTCTTCTGGTCCTACAGGCAGCCCAGCAGTTCCAAGCATTCAGAAACAAGGCACTGGAATTAGTGGTATTCATTTCTATTACAGAAAGAAATTATGCTTTTTGGCTTGTACTAGAGGAGCTACATTTTCTTTAAAGAGACTGATAAACCTTGAAAACAACTAATTCAATCGTTGCTATACACATTCCAATAGCTCACAAACTCTCCTTTATTTGAGTCACTTTTACAAATGAGTTGCTCTTAAATCCATCTTAAAAACCAAACCACTGTTATGGAAAAGAGAACTCTTGACACCACTAAAATGAATATTAAACAAGTACCAAGGCCAACCAGCACAGAGGAAATAAAAGCAATAAGGTGGTGTGAGGAATTGACAGAGAAAGTTCTCAGAGCAAACCTACCGCATTCATGAAATCATCATTCTTGAAGAGTATCCTCAGTAAGTGACCAAGCATGCACTCCGGGTCTGCCCGACCTGTGGGACAAACATGAAAACACTCATCTTCCTACCTCAAGATGCCAACAGTAATATTGAACTGCTACCTTCAAACTGACTGTGGGATGCTCTAGGCTCAGCACTACAGAGCCCCAGTGCAAAAGCAGTGTCAGACCTCGATCAGCAGTTGGCACGTTCAGCCTAAAAACTGTTTACTTTTGAATATGAGCTACCAGGAAAGCACTGGGACACAGCTGGTGCTGCCAACACCACTCGGGACACCTTACCTGGGTGTCGGTCATCAAACGGGTCCGGGTCCCCTTTGCGGTACTCTTCAGTCTCCTTCTCAATCAGCTCGGACATTCTGCAGAAGGAACAACACAAAGTGAGCAGAATTCACACACACGGAGCACAGCTCCTCACATTCACAGATCTGTCAGAGCACTCCAAATCAGCCCATCAGCTTTCACCCAGTGTTCAGTGCCACCAGAGGATTTCTGACTGTTCACAGCTGGAGGGAGAGAAAAGACTGGCTTCTATCTCATCTCATTTTTAGTTCCAAAATGCACTGAACCCATAGCAACACCCCAGAGATGCACAAACATGACGCTCTGAAGGGCCAACACCTTTTATTTACTCACGTTAGACTCCTTGTGGTGTTCTACAACACATAGTTTAGACAACTAGAGTAAATAAAGGGCTTCAGCAGTACTTCTCACCACCACAGTGTCTTTCTTTTACAGCAGAGCAAGTCCTGAACAGGTGACTTAGTCCTCCTCCCCGTTCAGTCTGTGCAGGGGCACCTGTTCAAACTGCCTGCACAGTTTTTTGTCATTTTGCACATTAAATTTCAATCATGTTGTATAATTAAATATAATTATAAATATTTAACAAATATGAAATACTTTCATGAAGTGCTGTGTAACCTCTAACCAGTTATCAACTTTTTCCCATGTGTCAACTACCACCACGGATAAGACAAGGAGAAACTCAGTCAGCACCCTGTTCATAGACCTTCAAAATACATTAAATGCTCCTCTGTATCAGAAAAACAAAATTGAGTTGTTTTGGAGCTATGCCTTCCCTTAAACTGAGAAGCAGCCTCAGCAGACACAAGAAATCCTATGCCCTAATTCATTTGGAATGAGCAGTTAATTATTATTTTTATTTACACAAAATCAAGAAGAGGAAAACTATCTCGTGGTCAAGCAATAAATAATTCCATAGTCATCCACTGTCCTTCTCCATGTAGGGTTACAGGAGAAATGTATGCAGTTTGAGGTGAAATAAAGAGCTCTCAATTCAACTGAAAAAACATAAGCAAATTAAATCTCATTTCCTTGGTATAAAACATGATTCCTTCCCCTCTATGGAGGTCCAGAGTGGGAGGCAGCATCTATGTGCAGCACAGCATTTTAAAACAAGGTCTTAATACCTCAGAGTAGTTATCTAGGCAGAGTCTATCACAGGGGAGGGAAAACTGCTGGAAGGCTGCAGTAATCCCTGGAAAAATATTTGTCTTTCACAGAGGATTTCCCTTACAGAACACTGCTGACTTCTACTCTGTTCCTGTTACTTTCCAGAAAATATCCAGTGTTCCCAGGCATGATTAGAGGCAAAAAATGTACTTAGTCCTGCCTCTGTGAGCTACACTGACTTGCCAGTGTGACAGAGGACGATGGCTGCCAGATTCTAGGAATAGCAAATTAGCTCATTGGGAATGAGCAGAGAACTTTGCTGCTTGCCTTTGATCTGACAATTATCTTTCAACAAACTGTTGATCCTGTGGTGTTCCAATATTTACTTTTAAAAGCCTGATTGTGAAGGGATGCAAATTGTGTCCCTTGTTAATAATAGGTGGCACAGCTTGAGCTCTCAAGAAATTCTGGCAAAAGCAAGTTACTTAAGTACTCCACTGCCAGCTCCTCATTTTTTTCCATGAGAACTAATAGCTTGAGGGGTGTCTGCTGACAGAAAACTCAGACAAATGGGGAGCTGGGAAGCAGCACCCTCGCCTTGTCAGGTCTTTTGAGGTGATAATTAGCATTTTGGTGATGTGCCAGAAAGGACAGACAAGCAGCATGGAAAGTGAGCACAACACTCTGGCCAGTGCATCCTGTCTGGGTAGGCAGCCAAACAGCGAGCCAGCTCCCAGTGCTTTCAGGGACAACAATATTATCACAGGCTCAATGAAAGACGAACGTGAATCACTAATTATGGAGATTTTTGAGACAATTATTCACAATTGTTTGACCAAAAAAAAAAAAAAAGCACTACCTCTTTGAAATTGATTTTCAAAAAGAAAAAAAAAAAGAAAAATCCAGCTTGCTAACAATACCCTTCTTTTAACTAACACATACAAAGGTGGTTTGTGACTTGACTTGGATGAATCTATCTAGATCGGCAGCTTTGTCAATTCTCAGTTGAAGAAACAGGAGAGTCAAATAACTACCAAAGCTCATTGCTGCCTTCTAACATAGGCACTTGGTACACAGGGCTGTAACAAAACACAACTCACAAAACCAAAGAACTTTTATTCAGGTTTCAAGATTTCTTTCATTTACTTGGCATTATACTGGTTCTGCAGCCACTTCCAAGTTTGCAGACAAGATGTAGGATTTACACGGAGCCATTTACTTTAACTAATTTTTTTCTCTTTACAACCGTCTTTGGAAAGTTAGTCAGATCCTCATTTTCACTTGCCACAAACTGAGCTCACCTTGGGAGTGGGGAAGGAAGGGACAGGGATATACAGAAGAGTATGTCAACTTTGCAAGGCTCCCAGTGATCTAGAGGGCATTACAAAGCCATCCTAATCCTGCTCTGTGTCATCACTTGGCAGTAATGACCAACTTGAACCTTTACAGCAGATTGCAACAGCATAAGATGATCTAGGATCCCACACCACAATATGGTTGGTTTGTGGAGATGAAGTTATGATGTTAAACTGCTGATTTATTCCCCTGATGGAAGAGGCTCCCAGGATGCAATGAAGGATCTGAGTCCCAGGATTTGCTTGATTGGTTGAACATGACTCGCATCCAGGCTATGAAGTAACACTATTGCAGGATCATTTCAATTTACAGTATTTTTGAAAAGCATGTATACTAAGTATCTGTTGTTTGCTGACAGGCTTTCCAAGCAATTTCTTCAGTTCATACCTTCTAGCATTCAAGTGTTTATAAATCCAGAAACCCAGCTTTTTGGAAGTGACAATTCAGCTGTGGTCTGTAACTGGTGCTACTACTGTTGCTGTCCTTGTCCTGTTACTGCACTTTAACCTTTACTGCTTCAGCATGACATGCAACAGACCCCCATCCACACAGGGAAGTTTTCTTCCATTTAGCTCACAAGGCGGAAGGAAGTAGAGAAATATCACTCACCAACAAGTGTGACCACAGCTCACTCTGCCCTCAGACTAAAGCAATATGCAAGGGCATTGCTCTGCCTCAGGACACTGGCCAATGCAAGCTCCAGTTGGTGAGGATTCCTGGGGAGCATCTCTACCAGCAAATTCTAAATATTTAACTAGCGAAAACTCTCTCCTACAAATAGAAACATGGCTGTCATTGATAACTGAAGCACTGCAAATCTAACTTCTGCCAAAGCCAGTAATGTCCTTGCTACCTACCTTAAATAAATCTGTACTATCTCCACTAAAGCAAAAATACCCAAGCCTTCACCATTCATAACCAGTCTGCCTGCTGCACAGAAACCTTGAGAATCAACAGAGCTATCACACTTGTCTGGGCATAAATAATGTAGGGAGCTCCAGGAGCTGAGCGGGACCAAGAAGTGCCAGACTGCTATAAGCACAAGAAAATACATGTTTCATTCAAATGTCTTTAAATTTCTTAGACTACAGTAAATTTCTGGTTATGCCTACAAGAAAAAGCCTTGAAAAGCACATATGTTTCCTTCAGACAATACACAATACACAAAGATATACCAAAACCTGTCTCATGATTTCCAAGAGACCCACTAATTTTCAAGTGTTCAAGGTTGGCTTTCTGTTGCTCATCTCCCTCTTCTGTGCTGCTGTTTTTAAAATGCAGTAAGAACAGCAAAAAAGTTGTGCCCAGTGGGTGAGGCACAGCACAGACCTGAGCTAAGAAGCTCCACCAGATTCCTGTTACTTCCAGTGCCAGCTCCAGCTCTGTGCACTGACTTGTCCAACCCAACAAGGCAGAAGAGACACCTGGATAGCTCCTGAACTGCAGAGCAGTTGAGTCCTGCACAGGCGAGGCAGGCCATGGGTCTGCCCCCAGAGCTGTGAGGAGCTGGGGGAATTTCTGCAAATCTCCTCTTAAAGCAGCAATAATGTCAGTCTACCCAAATGAAGCCTGGCTTGGGAAACCACAAATGCAACTGATAATTCAAATCTTTCTCTTGTACTAGATATTGTCTTAAAATTAATGGTGTTACCCACACCGCTCCAAATAATTCATTGGTCCAGGGAATATTTTTCTCCCAATATAATGCCAGCCAATCATCACACAGCTCAAAAAAGAAATCAATCAGGTTTTAAAACTTCACTTTAAACATGCCCTATGAGCTTCAATATCTTCTCAATATAGTTCCTCCTACTCATCCTATTCTCATCCTTTCATTTAATCTGATCAATGTCACTGCAATCTCAAACCCCTCACACTTTGCTTCCCATCTTGATGAATGTTTTATAAGCTTCAAGTGAAGATACCAAAGTTATTTCAAGCATTTAATGATCCTCCTGACTTCTATTACTTCCGAGAATTAAATTCATGTTTTAGAGACTGTTTGTGTAAGATGTCTTTGTAATATAAATTTCTTACTAGAAGTTTGTATTTAAATACCACGTTAACAGTTCAATTTCCAGACCAAGAGAATGAATTACAGGTTATCAGGTATATGAACACCTCAAGAAAGAACATGGTAAAAGCTGCTGTCATGTAACTTCAGATAGTCATCTTTAGGAATTAGTTTAATAGATCTTACCTGGTGAGAATAGGGACCATGTCTTGCCCACTGCCATGTTCTTTCTCCCATTGCTCAAGCAAAGTAGTGAGCTCAGCCTTAGAGTCCACATGCCCAGATCCTGAAGTCATGGCTTAGCCTAAGGCAGAGGTAACAAGCAGAAAAAAAAAGGGCACAAAAATGAGCAAGAAATTCCACTCTTTCACTATATTCATTGAAATAATCCAATCAAATATTACAAGTCATTTGAAAGAGGCAAATAATACTCAGCAACAAGGAGAGAGAAAATAAAGTGACAGAACACTGCTTTCAAAGGTGAAAGTTTCTTTCTGGTCCTTTGCCTGCAGACTAAAGAACACGTGCACCTCTGAACACAAGTCCTGACTGGTGCTCCCCAGCCCTGACCAGGCTGGTTGGAATGCACAGCTCACCACAGCTGTGTTCACTGCTGAGCCTTCTAAAAGCTCTACCTCAACTCCATGAGCAGACCTGAGTTACCCTTTGTGGTGATTTATTCAAGAGCCAAGCCAGCCAGGGCAGCAAGACTGTGATCAGTGTCATTGTCCCAGTTTAATGCCCTGCAGCCAGTGGCAGTGCCAACAAACTCCTCAGGCCCACAGTGCCAAGCAGCAGAGGCAGCGGCCCCAGCACTGCGGGCAGTGGGAGCAGCCCCAGGACAGCCGTGCCTGGGAAAGAGCCAGGCACCACTTGTTCAGGGTTTCCAAGAACAGCCAGTAGCTCCAGTAGGAAGGAAGGATGATCACAGGAGGGAGCACTGGAGCAATTACTTCAGATTTATCAGCCTTTACTTGCATGACAGCAGCTGACAGAAGATTTATCTTCCCATCCTCAAAAGTGAGAAGCTCCTACAGTACTGAGTGACTTGTTGAAGTACCATTTAATGAAGAGAACTATCACTGTAGGTTCTGTTTAAGCCTTTAAATTTCCAGGTGTCAGTTTTTGTCAATCTGATAAAAACCTACGAGAAATATTAACAGACTAAACTAGAGAAAAATCTGTCTCAAAATACTGCTGTGCCCCTAGTTGCCAACCTGACAGACTGTGATTGCTGTAAAGAGTTGTAACTCCTGGAGGAAGAAATACCCAAACCTAATTTATAAACCGACTTTGTATTGGAGGTGTGGGAGGTACACAAAGCAAAACAGATTTCTTCACATCCAAAAAACCACAAAGATTTTCAGCATTTCATTAGCCATAACATAGCCAATATTCACCTGCCGTGAGATTAAATTTGTCATAACCGACCCAGAGAAAGACATTTTCAAACCAGTGTCAAATACAGAAGTGTTTAAGACAGTGACATACACATCAGCTCCTGATATACATGTTCAGGAGTCAGTAAATGACAGACTCTAAAGGCAGCCACAGCATAGATTAATCATGCGTTTATAGCCCAAGTTGTGTCGGAAAAACATCACCATAATTTAACTGTGTGCTGGACACCTCCAACTGGTTTAAAACATTTCCTCACTCAGGGAATGGATGAACAATCCTACAGTTCTACCTCCTGTCTCATAGGTGCTTCTGAATTTAATGTACTGTGACTGGTTAGCTAAATGGGAAGCATGAAGTTAAGATCACTGGCTGAAGATCAAACTGGCAGAAACTGCACAAAAGTCATCATCCAAAGACTACGAAAAGATAAAAGCCTGTGACTACAACACCATTTTGATAAGTGCTATATGAAGTGGGCATATGCTAACAAAAAAGTACCTAAGTATGAAGAAAGATGTTTTCTAAATCACAATTATGATTTTATCTAGAGCATTCATTATTCATTCATTCATTTCAGAACTACATCAGGAAATTCGATGCAAATGCATAAATTGCTTAGGAAGAAACACTATCTAGATGTAGGTAAAAACATGAGATTGTACAGACATGCACCTCCAAAACACCTTTGAAAAGCAAAACTACTCCAAGCTCATAAAGCTTCATTTCCTTTGTCATTAAATAAACACCACTTGCCAGCAGCACTTCAGAGCTTTTAAATATCACAGAAAAACATTCAGACGAATCCACTCTGGATCTCAGAACACAAGTGCTGTAACGGAATCCACACTCAACCATTTCAGACATCCCCACCTTCATTCTGTACTCAAGGGAAACAGAAAAAAGGGCCCTGTGACCTCAGAGCTTGTACAGGGCCTGTGCAGGCTCTCCTGCAATCTGGAGGACAATTTACTTCCTCTAACAACCCTTAACTTTTCCTGCTGGAAAACAGGAAAGGTCCAGCAATACCTGCAACAGGTGAACAAAGCTCCAGTCAGGAAGACCACAGGAACTGCTCGTATTGCCCTCTGGAACACCCTGTGCCATACCAAAACCAACTGAAAGCAGAAAAATCCCAGCTATCCCTAAAACCTGGCATATTGCCCCAATAAAGTACATTATTGATCTAAATAACTGGGGTTGAGAGCTGTTTTCCTGAAATGAAGTTATAACATAAAAATGCCACCCTTTATCAGGACACTGCAATGACAGCGAATGTCTCGCCAAGGCATCTTGCCTCTTCCACAGACTTATCCCTCCCAATCTATACAAATAAATACAACTATTTTAGATGGCACCACAGAAACTCCCACTGTGCTCACTTTTTTCAAGAATTCAATCTTAAATCAAAGTGGAGAGCTCTGCAGAGAAGAATATAAATGATATGAACTAACATGTAACTGTCATCAACACACCTGGCCTGATGGAGAGGACACCTGGGAGAACAGCTCTTTCACTATTTCCCTCAGACAAGTTGCTGAACAAATTCCATCTTAAATTGCTCTCCAAGAAGCAGCAGAACCAATTAGATTTAAACTGAGGGGGAGGGGATGTAATGTTTTTCTCTTAATAAGTTTTGAAAATCATGGTGTACTACAGATTTCAGTTTGAACATCTAATAAGCTACAGAATGGGGGCTTTTTTCCCAAACAGCACTACTGCCAAAATATATTTAGAATCAACAGAACTCATATCAACAAAACATAAAGCACTTACTCAAAGGATTTGACTTTGAAAGACAAATATTTGCAGTCTTAACTGCCACAGTGGCCACTGCCACTGAAAACCCATGTATGCCTGTTTCAGCACACCGTGGTTGGTGCACATGGTGTTGCTTTAATATTAAACACTACTTGGGTGTTCCTGCATCACAGCAAAGGTTTCGTGGGCATTTTACTCATTCTGAGATGGAAGAATTTGACAGAAAAGGGAAACCCAAAGAGTACTGAGACACAGATTCCTCAAGGTACTCACATGTTTTGAAACCTCAGATACTCTAGTGCTTGAGTCACCTTAATGAGACACCTCTGAACAGCGAGGAAATAAAACTCCAGTGACCTCTAACCACAAACCTTGATTCAGTGCCTGGAACAGCTGGAGCAGTTCAGCTCCACCCTTCTGTTCATCGACAAACTGGAGCCTCACACTAACTGCAACACCACTACAGGTCATCCCCTTATTAATGCTGTGTTCAAGGAAAGGATTAGGAGGTTCTGGACACACTGACTTTCCACAGATAAAACATTTTAAAGCATGAAACCTCTTAGTGAATATAAACATAACTGTAAAATCTGAAAACAGTTTGGTTATTTGGGAAGTGAACACAAAAGGCCTAACTCAGCAATTTAAATGGAAAATGAAAGAGCCACATAATAAAACCAAAAATCATACCTCAAGGAAAAAAAACCCTCCTGAAAGCCACAATTTTAATCAACTTTTTAGGAAGATTGAACATTTAAATAATGTGCACATCAAATTAATGGACAAAAATTACAAGAGGATTTGTAATTCCACATTCATAGGGGCAACTCAAATTCTAATAACTGCACTTTGGGCCAGCTTAAACAGTCAAGTTTTACATCGTTCCCAAACATGATTCTAAGTATGGCTGGGGACACAATGTAGAGAAGAAGATTCATGTAATAATGTAACATCACTAATGAGCTGGAATCTAGTTAAACGCCCAGCAAAGCTGAGCAGTACATCTGTAGGTTCTTCCATACTAATGTTTTAACACAAAGAATTCCTTACTTTAGGAAAAAGTAAAATTCTCCCTCTCATCACAAATATCCTTGCAAGAGATGAGGCACCTGACAGCTATTTGCCTAAACCTGTTGAGCCTGAAATAAGCACGTGGAAGTTAAAGTATCACAAACTGTCAACACTGAAGTTCACTTGTGGAAATATTTTACCGGCAAGGAACAAAAAGCCTCACAATCTCTGGAGCACAAAAACATAGTTTGGTGTCCTACACTGAGGGAAGCTCTGAAGAAAGTCTTCGTTTCTTCAATTTCCCTATTTAACAGAGCTCCAAATTGGCTGTTATATTGAACATATCCCTAATGTTCCTTTTAAGTATTTGTTTAAAAAGTCGGGGGTTTTTTGGTTTGGGTTTTTTGTTTTTTTTTTAAATTAAGGTATTTCAAGGACAGGGAAAACCACAAGGTTATTCAGTTTCCTGGAATTTCTCCTGTTACAAAACAAACCTGTAACTACGTTCTGATCTGGCAGGACAAGCCCAAAAAACAGGAACAAACTTCTGCTGTCTACAAAATAAGGGGAAAAAACCAAACAACCGGTCTGTTTCAACATCAATTCCTCTTCGCGCGGCTGGAAGGGGAAACACGCGGGCCGCACCTCCCGGGGGCGGGGGCGACCTGTGACAGCTCCCCCGGGGTCCCGCACTGCCCGGCTCGGCGGGACGCACGGGCGGCCCCGACGTTTAAAGGTCGCCAGAGGCCAGAGTAGGGGGGGCGAAGAAACAAGAGAGCCTCCCGCCCGAGCGGGCCCAACGCAGGAGGAAGAGCCCGGCGGAGGGGGCGGGCCGNGCACCCCGAGGCGGCCGCGATCGCTGTGGAGGGCGCACACTTTTTTGCGTCACCGCGCTGCGTCACGGCGGGCGCGTCACGGCCGTGAGAGAGCGGGGCGGGGGCCACGAGCTCCGCCGGCCTGCCGGGAAAGGGAGTTCGCGCGGGACGCATGCGCCCTGCCGGACGCTACCGCCGCAGGGTGTGCTGGGAGCTGTAGTTCCCCGCGCACGCCGCCATTGCGGGCTGGCGGCTCCGGGCGGAGGGGTCGGTGTTCTGCCAGGCGTTCTCCGGGGAGAGGGGCGAGGCTGTTGGCTCCACGGCACCGTGTGGCACGGAGGAGCCGCCGAGCAGCAGCTGCCGGCCCCGATACCCGCGTGTCCGCCCCGATAGCAGCGTGTTTCTGGGCACGCCGCCATCCGCTCTCCAGCCCCACGGCGGGACCATCACCAGCTGCGGCTGCCTTTCCTTTCTCAAGGCTAAATGTTGTTCACCGTGTTGTTCAGCTGTTAGGTCACCTTCAGCTGGACAGCGAGGTGTTTCAGAGGGAGAGCAGCTTGCGGGAGAGCTCGGATGCCCAACGTGCCGGCTCCTACTCCAGAGTGACTCCTCCTCTTATCTCCAACACAGGAACGTCGTCCTGCTTCTTCACACTTAAACGAGGGCTGATTTTGGCAGCTGTAGCTAAACCCCACAGCAGAACTGAACACCCACCTCCACCTCTGCTCCGGGCCACGACAAAGGTTGAAGAGGAGACTCAGGCTCTCCTGGATGTCTCAGGAAAACTCCTCTTTCCACGTTCCCACCCTTCCTACAGCTGCTCATGATGGGCTCTGGAGAGCTCATCCACTCCCCAGTCTTTCCCTCTATTCCTCCAGGAGAAGTTATGCACCTGCATGCGATGAGAGTCTGTGTGCAAAGAAACCCTTCAGCACTGCATAGCCCCATCCCTTTGTGTCTTCCACATGCAAAGTCTTCTGTTCCTCTGGGATTGTTTTTCTTTGTCTGTTGGTTCCACAGTGGGAATATCCCTACTCCTGTGTGCTTTTATAGTTGTAATGAACTGTTACTCTGCACGGTCCCCTGCCCCAGTGTATCAAGTTACCGTGGAGAAGATCCACCTGCTCTCAGCAAAGTTACCATTTCTGAGGGGATGGAAGATCTGGAAAAGCACACTCCTCACCCAGGCCCTCATGGCTGGTTGGAGCATCAAAAGTATCAGACCTGCCTGCAGCATTATTATCCAGGGAAGATCATCACATCCACAGCTGCACCTTCTCCCCCTGCAAGGCATCTGGAGCCTTGAGGCAGCCATGGAGCTTTTCAGGAGGAGCTGCAGAGGTCAGCATTCCTACCCCTCAGCCCCAAGTTCAAACGCCTGAGAGAAAAATTAAGGTTTCCAGTTCCTGTCATATAGACGGGAGGCAGGGTCTCTTCTCAGGGGAAGTGGTGTTCAGTTCCCAGCTCACCTGAGCAGGTGAGGAGGCTTGGAGCCTGCTGCTCATTGCCAGAGCCTGGCACGCTGCTGGCACAGGGCACAGCTTGCAGCCTCCCTCTGGCTCTGCCACAGCCTCCTCTACAAGCTGCCCAAAATGCTCAGGCCCCCAGCTCCTGCATTTCCAGACCTCAGAGATATTTGGGAAGGATTCAATCTAACATTCTTGTTTCCCACAGGGCAGGTGAGAGTCCTACTGGCTCATCTGTCAGGAACAAGACAGCATGAAAGCAATGAAATCCCAGTTTGTGCTGCTGTGCTCTGGTAATTGCCCAAGTACTGGTAGAAGCTTTTCTCCTAGAAGAATAAATACTAATAAAAAATGAGTAAATAAGGGGAAAGAGGGTCCTCCCTTTCAAGGAAAAGCTTCATAAGCACCATTCCTATCTAAGATGCCCCACAGTGTCCACATTAATCCACTTTCTTGTACTGCAACTGTATAAATCCCTGCCCTGGGCAGTGTTTGCACAGGTAGAGATTCTGCAACCACACTTATGACATTTGACTGTCAGTCTTGATTAACTCCAGAATAATGAGTGCAACAGTGAGAATCCTGAAGCACTGGATGTAGTGAGTAAGCCCTCACCCTCACAACAACACTTTGCCTTAATGTGGCAATTGAAGAAAAGAACCCCACAAAACAAATGCAGAACATGGCCACAGATTTCAGAGCAATAAAAACAAGAGGCCAGCAGTGAGCTGGCACCTCTTGCCCTGTAGGATCTTATAGCTGAGAGAGAGGCCTGTAGTGTGCAAGGAAGGGAAGGTTATCTCTGCGTGTTCACCTCCATGGGCTCCCCAGCCAGAAGAACAACATGTTCCACAGGATGGTCAACTGATAGTAACAATGGCTTATGGCTGAATCACAGTTTGAGGTTCCTTGAACAAAGTAACCACTTCTCCCCATTGCTGTCACATCCCAGATCACCTCACAATACTGTGTTTTACCTGAAGAGGATAAACCCATTTCATGGGGCTCTAACAAACTTCTAGACTTCAGGACAGTTACTTGTGGGATCAGAGAGGGAACAGCACTGGTAGGAGAAGCCAGGAAGACACTTTTTTTTTTTTTTTCCAAAGGATGCCTTGAGTACAGCTAGGGGTTGAAACTTGTCTGGGGTGCTTCATCTCTCACAGCTGCTGACAGAGGCAGAGAGCCCCAGACCCAGGCTCCAGGCAGCAGCTTCACCTTCTGCCTAAACAGACCTTTGCTCTGAGAATGAGAAAAAAGTCTTTATCAGAACACTTACAACATTCAGAGACTCCTCACCACAGCTGTCCTACAAGGAGAGGAAGGATTCTTTAGGCTTTTAGGAGTGTTAATTGCTCACCTTGACCTCCAACACGGATCTACAGTGATTAAGTTTGTTGAGTTCCTACACTTAACCTTTCATTAATTGCCCCATCCTCTTGTGGGACTCAGTTTGCTTGTCACGGTGTTTCTCCCTGCAGTTGAGCTTCTGTTGAAGGGCAGCTGTGACAGTGGTTACTGACCAAGCAGTACCAGCCTGTGCGGTATGCAGACTGCATGACTCATGGCAGGTGAGTAGTGAGCCCAAGAACAGAGTTCAGTCCCTTCCCAGTACTCTGTGAGACACTGCAGCTGCAACTGCACCCAGCACCCAGCTGGATTTCCCAGCAGCATCCAGGGAAGGGTGCAGTGCCGGGACCTAAACCTTTGGGACGGTCTGAACCTGCCGTGCTCAGCTGCTTCTAAACTGATGGGTGTTTCTCTGCAACGCCCGTGCCCAGGGGGACTGCAGGAACCGGGCGGGAGGTCAGACGTCTGGGGAGCTGCACCTGGGAGCAGAGCGCGTTTGCCAGGGGAGCAGAGGAGGTCAGCCGGCCGTGATGCACTTCTCTGCTCAGTGCCTTCCCCCTTCCACTCTCCCGCCTGCCTCTGGGAATCTGGGGAGTGGGCAGCAGGCACAAAGCCCTACTAAAACGCCTCAGCTCCAGCCTTGGGACCATCTATTGCTCTCCCAGCCTGGATTGGCCCAAATAGTTCAGAAGTGGTTTTATGAGGTGTGAAGCATATAAATATCTGCAATGATACCCTTCATGTCTAAAGGGCTTTAAACAGTGTCTAGACTCCCCCAGAGCATCTGATTGACGTGTATCTACTAATAAATTTTCACGTTGTGCAAAAATATTGCCTGATAGGTTAGATTATGGCCATGGGTGATCTGCAAGCTGGCAGCCAGCACACCTCAAATGATCTCCCATTTCTTGCCCACATCTGAGACTGCAGATAATACAGTATAAAGAGGTACAAAGAAAGAAAAAAGGTACAAAGTGAAGTAAGCAGGGAAGAGCAGTTCAGTGGGATCCCCTCTGCATGGACGGACTGAGCAGAGCAAAGGGGCTGCAGGCATTGCCACCGCTTACCTGTGATCCAGGTGACCATGGGCAAATGGGGCCAAAATACGTGCACTGAGCTCCCCGATAAATTATGTGTGACAAGGGAATAGTTCAATCACTAGATGGCACACCGGCATCATCACACCACATCAGCGTCCTCTTGGGAGAAGAGGAAAAACTCAAAATAGCTCAAAGCAAAAATTAACAAGCAATCATCCGGGGCCGAGGTGCTTAGAGGAGCCATCTGTGTGCTCACACACACAGAGCAAAACCACCCAACAACTGGAGGGAGACATCAAATGTAAAAAGGGCAGGCAAAATGCGTTCATTCAAGCAAATTCTGCCTGTGCTCCTTTGCTATTTCTGAGTGACAGTGGGAAAGGCAGGGGAGGCCCCCTCATGAATGGAGCACAAAGAGGAAATGCACAGAGGGCAGCAGAGGTGGATGCTGATCTGGAGAATGCAGTTGCCACCTTTTCTGAGAGTTGTGCCTGCTCTTGTGTGTGGAGAGAGCATTTGAGGTTTCCTTCCAACAGAAAAGGCCAAGCAGAGCTCAAAGAGAAGTTTCTCACAGAGATAAAAAGACAGAGTGGGGAACAGTGACAGCAGGCTGATGGCACCTACTGCAAAAGGATTTCAAGGGTGGTTGTTTGCGGGGAGAGGAAGGAGTGATGGGAGAGTGACAGCAACACTTCTGGGGCAGGCTTTTCTCTGGGCTGGAGCTAAAACAGCAACACAAACTACAACCAGCTAAAGTATTTATGAGAAGGGGCCGGGAAGAGACCTACATTTGGGCAGTGACTGAGCTACCATTGTGTATTACTTTATCAGTGTAGATCAGTAGAAGCAGTTCACTCTTGAAAGAATCAAGGACTGTACCATGGCCAACTACACTGACTCTTCTGGCCACTCACAGGATCTGCAAGACTTGCCATCAGGCAGGCTGCTCCCCAGGCTCTCCCAGTGTTTGCATGGATTCAGCAGCGCAGACACAGCCAGCTCCCCCCGAGCATTTAGCCCAGACTGAAGAGAGAAGCCAGATCTATATCTAGGAACATGGAAATGCCGAAGAATGTCGTTCATCAGCTCAGATACTAATGAGAACATGAGCAGGCAAACAGCTCTCTTCCAAACAGGCTGGTGCCAAAATGCTCCATTCAGACACTCAGCACGATGCCAAGAGCACATAACTCTGCCTAGCTGAGCATCTGAGTGACAGCACATCTGCGTTTGCAGGCTGAAAGTCAACAAAAAAGTTAAATAGTACAAAGTGATCAGTGTTGCATGAAGTATACACTGACATACCCCTCTTGCTTTCAGCAGCATGGCCCCCGAATCCTGACCACGCTGCAGCACTGCTGCTACTGCAGTCTTGCTCTGAGCTTTGTGCTCAGCTTCTCACATACACCCAGCAACTTCAAGCAGATTTTCATACTTCTCCTTTCTCCCAAATTACTGAAAAGTGGGGTTATTGATGTGTCCTGTGATATATGAGCTATCCATGGGTATGAAGCTATGAAAGGAAAGAGCCTTTCAGAGAGTGGAAGTGCAGAGATAAACCATGCACAGAGAATATACAAGGGAGAACATGAGAAAAGTAGGGGACAGTTAGTACACAGAAAGTGGCATCATGGCAACAAGACATCATTTCCTAGCTAAACTCATTTCTCTAACTGGGAGTGTTAAAAGCTCATTTCAGGCACTACACAAAATCCCTTGCTAGTTTTTGTGGTTTAACAAGTGTTTTCCTTTTTTTATCTGTTTTGTTACTATAGGAAACAACCAGCAAAGGAAACTCTTCATACAGAAGGAAGCAAGAAAAGACTATGCACAGCGTGCTGTGAAATGCCTGCAAGACACACACTGGGAATACAAACAAATTCTTCCTTATGTTTTCCAGCAACAAGAATCTTAGGGATTACTTGTAACAACAGCAGCTTTAAAAAACAAAGACTAAACAGAACCAGAGAAAAGTACAACTTTAAGACTACTAGGCTCTTTAAGAGGAGGGTGGGGTTTGTTTTGGGTTTTTTCTGGGTTTTTTTTCCTTTTTATCAGGCCTTAAGTGCAGGTTATATATCTGCTCTCTTAATGACTTCTCCCTATAGGAGTTAATTAGGTCAAGTGCATTTATGTCTCAGTTTTTGATGCACATGGAACAATAAGCAAACTGGTGAAGGTGGGCTATAATGGTGGCAGGGACATGTGCAAATGTTAATTTCGTATTCATTAGTTGTTTTATCATGGAGAGATTCCACCAAGGGTCTTAGTAACAGCTACGTGGTGTTTGTCATACGTAGCTTCCCCTGTATTAGGCAATCCTAATCTTTATGTGTCCATGGTGGTGCTTATGGCTCTGGGAGCTCCACAGGTACAGACTCCCAGCAGCCACACATGTGTGGCCCCACTGCAGGCACTGCCCAAACGCTGGATGTGGGGCACTGTAAAGTCTGAACACTTGGCTCTCACATTCAGCCACGCCTAGAAGAAGCTCTGAAGCGCCCTTAGCAGCATAAAGCATCCAACAGAGTTTGACATGGGGAAAATCCCCAGCTGAAGCAAGGTAATGTGAAGCTGAGGGAGTCTGTGCTGGGATTCACCCAGGACTCTCGCCTTAAGTTTTCCTCTCCCATGAAATAGGTTATGTCTTTTCACCCAGAAGGAATGACTTCCTCTGGCAACATCTCTCTCTGTGCTGCCCTGACCCTGAACAGCCTCTGCAGCCCCAGAAACATTCTGGGACAGGGATATTTGAGGGCAGCTTCCTGAAACACTGAGCACCTCCAAGCCCAGGTACCTAGGAATGCAGGTGGGCCTTGGGGCACGATGTTACAGGTGCAGACCCAGATCTCTGCCACCGTGGTGATGTAACAAAGTTCTGGTTCTGCTGCTGAACTCAAAGTGCCACATCAAGACAGCAGCACCAGCTCGAGGCTCTTCCCCTCTCTCTTCCACTTGTTCCCTCATGTAGACAACAGTGTCTTTTCTTCCTTCCAGGAGCTTCATATCCCAAGTCAGTGGAGAGGGAGTACAGCGAGAATGAAGCTTCATAAATTTTCTTTGCACAAATAAATCAGAAGCACCTGACAATACGGCAGAAGGGAAAGGGAAAAGCACTGAAATTTTAGGAATCAAATTACTGACCAACCCTCAATGGAGAAAAATCCCACTGCCTCCCAGGGCACAGCAGGCTATGTTAGCAACTGCAGGGACATACTCATGGGCTTTGTTCTCCAGGGAACCTTGTTTGTGAACATTTAGTTACATTTATAGGAGTGCAGGGTATTTTATATAGTATTCTATTCCTTTTGGGATGTAGATAAGTTCTGGATCTTGATCCTTATCTAAAACCAGCACTGATGAATGATAACCAGAAAAATATCTGAATGTCCTCTTTGCTTCTGGAGCTGGGGTTAAGGGCAGCTCAGGTGTGCAGTAATGGCTGCAAACAACAGTAAATGGATGATGCAAAGCTCTGCATTTCCATTCAGTTTGAACACCACGCACAGATGTGATAAACACACTTCGCCGTGTAGTGGAAGAGGTTTCTGAGAAAGACATATTTTTACCACTTCTGGACACAAAGGAACAACAAACCATCAAAATACCAATTTCCTCAGTGAGCAGTTACAGAGAAGTGGATACCAGTCCCAGCCTGGGAGTGTACTTGATTCACAATATTTCATGGTGCTTTTGCAATGTGTCTATCTACATGCTGCAATATGATTGTTAAATTGCAATAGAAAGCAGCTAATGATGAACATAGGGACATTCTGGAGGGATCATTTTGACACTCCCCACTGAAGAATTTTTTTTTTTTCTGAGATTTTTTTATCTTGCATCTTTTTTCATCAAGTCTTCTCCAGAGAAAAAAGATCATTTTCAGTTTTCAGGCATACCACATCACCAGTAGAATTGGATAGGATCAATAGGAAATTTCCCTGTATTACCTTGTTTCACAATCTATGTTTGTGTTCAATGCAACATTTGTGTGCTTATCATAATTTCATTACATTTAATGTAGTACCTGGGCAGCACTCGTCAGTGTAGTCCGGGAGGAAAACAATGCTTTAGCCCAAAGAGAAGTTAAAAAGATGGGAGGACATAATGAGAGATGTTTATGGCTTTTACAGGCTGTTTGGACAGCAGAACTCACAGGAGACTTTAGCAATTTAAGCCAGGAAGGAAGAAGGAGGCGTGTTTAGCCACTCTTCAAGGCTAGGATGCTATTTTCTATAAGTCAGAGTTTTGCACTGTGGCTGAGAGTACCAAGATTTATTTTGCTTTGTCTTTGGATGGTGGGAGTAAAATGCTGGTCCCCTTGAAATATGTGGGATGCTAGTGACTAGGATAATAAAGGCGAGATTTCACCATAGACGTTTTGAATTCTCTTCATCTCAGCCTCTCCCAGCAGGCTGGCTGGGATTGTTCCCAGCCTGTTCTGTAGCAGACAGGTGCATCAGGCCAGATGAGATCCTTGAGACGCAGCCTCCTCCCGCTACTTGCTGTTAACCACTGTTACCTTCTCCTGGGCTACAGAAAACTGCCATGAGCGAGGAGAGAATCTCCCAGAAGATGGATCCCCAAGGGAGAGCTGCAGGGAACAACATTGTCTGCTGTGGAAAGTTTTACCAGTGAGCTGCAGTTACCCACCATCCAGATGGTGAATATTCAGTGTTTGCTTTGGAGCAACATTTCCAGATCCAACCATGCAACTCCCCATCTCTCCCTTTCACAAAGAGTAAAGGGGGTGCTGGGTCTTACAGCTCCAGCTCTTCTGAACTAGTTCCCTCTTTGCCTGGACTTGATCAGCGTCACTCTCCCAAAAGCCTTAGAAAATGGGAAAGGAGGAGGAAGAAAGCAGCTTTCTTCCAGGCAGGTTCACAAAACCTTTTGTTTTTCTGGCCTGGTTGCAGAGACTCCCGACACTTACAAAGAAAAGTTTTTGCTCCTATCCCTAATGCTGCTTTTCTCTCTTGGCCCTCTGTGTCCGTGGGGACACAATAACGAGGCTCTTACACCTGCTAGGTTCAGCAGAAAGAAGCAAAATGGTACAGTTTATTGACACTACATTATTCTTATACACATTTCAATACTTAAGTAAACATCGGCTCTATTTACATAACTCTGTGTGAGAAAATCTGACTCCAAGGTTAAAAACAGAAGGCTTATAGAAAAACAAGCTTTAGCAAAAGCCCAAGGCAACATCCCTCTCTAGCTGAACCTTTGCCAAGATTTTGGTAACACATGGATTTTGAAGTCGGTGGAGTTGTACCCCTTATCCTGCGCACATAGGAGAATGTGTCACCCTGCAGACACTATCAGCTTCCGGAGCTTGTATCTTCCTTCCAAGGAAACAGTGTCTGAGGCAGAGGGGTTTGCTCAGTTAGGAATAATCCCCAGGAGGGCTTCAGCACTGGCTGAGGAGGGTTTGCTGGAGGGAGGGCCGTATCTCCCCTCTTCCCCATGTAAGTGTCAGGTGCAGTATCCACGTCCCTGAGCTGGTTTTTTCTGGAAGGACTCTGGCTTCACCCTGTGCTTCAGCCGTGGTCACAGCACCCAGGTCTGCTAGCTCTGCTCCATGCCTCTCATCCCCTCTCCAATCACTTGATGCTGGGGAATTGCTGGGAGTACTTGTGTCCCAAACATCTCCTGGAATTTCAGCAGGCTACTTCCCACACAGACACCTGTCGCCTTGGGTTTTTTTCTGCTCAGCTCTGCACCCAGACTGTACACAAGCAATTTTAAATCCAGGGTGTGGACTAGCTGAAAATGACTAAGAAAATGAAAGATGACTAAGAAAAACAAGCTTGTGTACTGTGGAATTATCTCCAGCCTGAAACAGCTGAAGAGCTCTGCAATTCTCCTGCGAAGCCCTGAGAGGTGCACAGAGCTGACAACGTCGAGGCATCCCAAGAGCCAGAGTCCCTGCCTCCAGCTCATCTGCCACCTCTGGCTGCTGGTCTTCCAGGAGTCTCTATCAGTGGAAAAACCTGCTCTGCCCACTGCTCTTCACTCCTGTGGAGCACAGGGCTGTGCAAAGGAGCAAGCAGGGCTGTCAGCTCTGGCTGCAGCCCTCTGCCCGTGTCCTGTCCTTGTGTGATTCCATGGCAAAGCACACCAGGGCTGTGGAAGCTGGTGCAGGTACATGCAAATATGTCTGGGTAAACTTCACTCCTATCACTTGGCTGATTTCTGACCCTCTGCATCTACAGTCCCATCATTCTCTGGCTGCTTCTGTCTATTCTTTCATGGTTTTTCTTTAATTTTGCCCTAACACTTCACATAATTCTGGTTGCTATGCAGGGTTTGCAGGCTCAGCCGCCTGTAACAACCCCTCTCCATGGGTGTGTGCAGCTTGGCTGCAGTGAGGACACTTTGCTGATTAATTTGCTTTTTTTTGTATAGTTATTTTAGATGCTTGGAAATAAAAGCTGTTACTGATACCTTCCCTCTCCAAATGCCAATTAACTTCAGCAAATTAATCTTTTTCAAAACCATCCTTTATGTGGTCTAGGCCAGGGTGCAGAGAGGAATACAAATTGTATGGCTTAATTTGCTTCCCACATTTGTTCTCACCAGGGCCGTAAGGTGGGTGGAGAGGGGCAAGGAAGAAGCACAGAACAACTGCAAGTCAGAAAAGGTGTACTTGGACATGTCCATGGCTCCTGTGCTGGGTTACCACACAGGGTGATGAGGGGAATCCCGGGGGTTGTTTCCTCTACCAGAAGCTGGAGAAGGGGAAGGATCTGAGTCTTGTTTCCCCACATGCTGAACACATGTCCCTGCACTGTAAAAAGAACCATTTGGTGTTTCATAACCCTTTGGTAGTGCCTGAAAGGAAACCCAGTGCAGTTTCCAAACTCTTACAACAGGTATGTTGTCACCTTAACTGCTATTCTGATCTGTAAACAGTAAGTTTCCAAAAATAAATGCCCAGACTCTTGATTGCATTGTCCTCCCCTCCCTCCTGCATTGGCCTAGCTGGCAGATCTTGTTGCATTTGAGCAAGAAAGGTCATTCACCATGGCTGCATCCATACAGGTGAAGAAATCACGTGTTAATGGTGCTTCCCATTTTATGTATCAGGACATTTTATTCATACAGGCAGCCCCAAATTACCTCCTTCATACATATGGCTCTATAATTTCCCTACTTAAATACATCCACTGTCAAAATTATCTAGTTAAGTCATGCCCCAGAGACTGAGCCTTGCAGGAATGAAAATGTGCTTTTGAAACAGAAACTTGCTTGAGCTCCTAAACCTCAGAAACAATTGTAAAGCCAGAAGAGTCAATGAAAGAGAAAATACTGTTTAATGTAGTTTAAACAGTTGTTGTTCAGGGACTGCTTTTCAAATGAGTGAATTCACCTATTGTAGAAGAAAAGCAAGCTACAATGATGGTTGCCTATTTCAAAACTCAGATCCCACCCACTGCAGGAGGGCAGGCTGCGGAGAGCACCAAATTACACCAGTGTATTCCCACTGAGTGAAGCAGCAGGAATTGCTGCTGTGAAGAACCCCTCCCAAAGACAAGAGATGCTGGGATGAATGGCATAATGAATTGTGGCTTTCAAGCACACCAATTTTTGCCATTAGTATGATTACACCCCTCTAGAACAACTGGCTCTGCGTGGTGGATAGTGGGCAATGCCTGCAGGGCTCCAGGTGGGAGCCAACCTTGGGTACCAGTGGAGTGTAGGGAAAGGAGCAGCTCCTGGTGACACTCACTGCCTGAACAATCAGTGCATGGCCAGGGAGCCTCACGTGGTACACTGTTTCAGGATTATGATACTACAAAGAAGCATTACTGCTGATAAGTGAAAAGTGAAATCAACACCAACCCCTACATATGGGCTGCTTAAAGAATTTGCAGTGATTACAACTGTTCTAATAAACAAAATATTATCTCCCACATAAAGAACAAAAGAGTAGAAAGCATATTGAAAAGCAAAGAGAAAAGTTCTCTACCTTGTTTTATGGCTGCAAATTAATAAAAAATCCTGGATGAGTCTACAGATTGAAGAAACAAATGTAGGTTTTATCATCATTAATATGAAAAGTGCACTAAATGCTCTTCCCAAACCTTGATAATCCACTCATAGTCCTTATGTCTGTTGCATATCTACTCAAAACCAAAAAGTCTTTCATTATTAGTCATTTAATAGCACATATCCTTCTCATCTCCTAAAAAACCCTCCTTTTTGTGCCACCCTCATGTGTAAGGATAAGTTTCAGGGTAACCAATGAAAACCCAGTGGTGAAATGAGCAAAACAGAAAAATCTCATTGTTTTAAGCAATCTATAGCCTTCCTCCCTGTCCCTGGTAAAGCCCCAGGGTCTTCATCAACACACACTGAGGATGAAGGCCAGCAGGTTTAACCATAGGGAGAAGAGCAGAGACTAAATAATTCCTCATTTCTCCATCAATAGCAAATACCTGCTGCTCTTTAAAGGGACAAGAAATCAGAAGCCAGGGGATCCCAGGCCCAGAGGGTGTTAGCCAGGAAGGGGTCAGCACTTCAGGGGTGGCACAAGGGTGGAGGTTGTGCCCACCTTGTTGCATCTGCTGTAACCACCTGGCTGGGAAGGAGGGCTTAAAAGGAGAAAGCTGAAGCTGTGGGTTGTGGAGAGGTCTGTTTTTTTTGTCTGTGTTTAAGAGCAAGGAGAATCATGCCTTCTTGTAAGACTGTGAATTTTTTTTTTGTTTGCTTGCTTGCTTCTCAGGTGCATCATAGTATGTTGTTCTGGAAAAGCAGAGAGAGAAGAAATCTACATCAAAATATTTTTGACACTGCTGTGAACTTGCTAATGGGCCTTCACAAGGTAGTTCAGTGATGCACTTACGTGTGCTGGAGCTGTGGGTTTAACTTTGCCCCTCTGTGGGAGGTCTGAGCACTGTGGTGTCTGTGGGTTCCCTGCCAGCCTCAAAGACATCACCCTTGGGGTGGGTGACTAAGCAGGGTGAGCCTGACTTTAGCCAGCACCCTGCTCTGGGGACTGCCAGGAGCAGCTGTGTGACCTTTTCTAATAAAGTGTTGCCTTGTATTAGTTCATAAACTTGTTACTTTTAATTCTTATATACACCACTGCCTCTTCTATGAGCAAAACACCCTGTCTGGATCTCTCTCCTTCCTGTTATATCATTGTATCTTTGCTATTTCCTTTACTTCCCTGAAACCGTGAGCCCTTCCACCTTCATCTGGAAGAAGTGGTGCCTTGTTTTACCTTCCTGCACCCAGGGTTTGAAAACGGAGTGTTGAAGGCTGAAGAGTGTTTCAAGTGAGCAGTGCTGGGCTGAGGTATGCAATGGCGTTACAGTGTTTCAGTACCGAACTCCTCCCCAAAGCAGCTCACCATAGGGTTAAGAAACCCGAAATGCCAGCTTTTCAAGCAGAGAGATCTTGCTTCGTAGTGACACTGAATCCCTTCTGGATTGGGTTAGTGCAGAGCCTAACCGGCAGAGGAGGTGTTCAAGTTGTTTCGTGTGGTGGGATTTGCCTTGAACTTGCCCATATCGAAACTCCCTTGCTCCTGCTCTGCAGTGGCTGGTTCTTAGCCCCTTCTAGCGGGGGAAGGAGGAGGCTGCAGGCTGAGCGTGGAGGTGCGGGTGAAATCCAACCTGGATATCATGACGCTGGTTAAATGCCCGTGAGGCTGGAGCACCACAAACCTAGCAAGGCTACTCTGAGCTGTGGCTCCTTCGTGACTCCTTGACCGAGTCCTTCAGCTCGAAGCTCAATGATACGTGGTGATATTAGAAATCGAGTGAACTTCTGCTTCTGTTTTACCACTTCCCCCTGCCTGACTGCTTGAGCCCTTCTCTCAGGATGGAAACAGCTTGGCAGCACCATGAGGTTTCCCATGCTGTAGCTGGGATGTGCTCCCTGTGAGGGACTGGCTGGAGTGTGTCCCTTTCTTTCACAGTGGGACAGTGCAGCAGCAAGCAAACGGACCTGTAAATAGCATCTGGAACAAGCAGCAAATAGAGAAATGAGAAATATCAGAGACTAATCAAGGCATGTGGAAAAGGAGGCAAGTCAGATGAGGTTAATAGTGAGTGGTGGTGTGATGCAGAGCACTGTGTGACACCTCTGGCCACAGAAGGTCTCCAGGGAGCACAAGTGGTGTCACCATGGCACACTGATGTCTGTGTCTATTCAGTGTCAGGTGACACAACAGGTTAGACCCCACATTTGAAAAAGAAGGATCCAAGAAAGGGCACGTCCACCAGCACTAGGAATTCTGCTGTCACTAGAGTACTTGAGAAACAATTGCTGTGAAGTATGGTCCCATCAAACCCAACACACTTGTGCCAATGGTGAGGTTTGATTTATTAATTGCTTTGTACAGGGTGCCATATGCTGACTCAGAGCTGTTTGGGTTGCAGAGTGAAATTCAGACCTGCTCATCTGACTGAGTCTCTGGACTGCACCTTGATAGTATGTGCTGTTTCCAAGCATTCTGTCACAGGCTTTTAGTTCCCAGAAAGCTTAGGATGAAAGAATCCAGAGGTATTCTAGGGTCAGGGCACTGAAGGCAAAGCTGAGTTATCCTCATGTAAATGGGATGTAAATTTTTCTCTTGCTCTGGAGGGAGCCTTCAGAGAGCCTTGTCCTGTGGCTGAGGAGTTTAGGAGATGCTTCAATAACTTCCATGGAAAGCGGTTGCGAGGGCATTTTGGCTCCCTACATGTTTTGTAAAATACACGTTTCAGAGCATTTAATCAGGGGTGTGGAGTCCTTTTTAAATCTTCCCTTCCATTTCTTCTATAGATCCTGCTATAGGGAAGAAGGCCTAGAGTATCCAGAACAGTACTGATCTCCCAGTCAGGACACTGAGCATCAGTGCACCAGAGTTACTTGATAGACACTTTTATCTAGGCACAAAACTCAGGACTGAAGTCTCTATGCATTGAGATCAAACTTGATACTCTGATCAGAAAAGCCATGGAAGGTACCACTTTGAAAGTGCCTTTTCCAAGTGGAATAAAACTTCATAAATTGTGCTCTGCTGGACAAGAAGAACACAGCCAAGTGCAGAAGTGCTCATGGTTATGAGAGAATCAATTAGGGCATGTTGATGAATAATGCATGTGCAGCTTAGGAGAGATGGATGACATCGGTTTTATTTTTGTACTGTTAATTGAGAGTGATTCTAGGACAGAAAAAAGCACAAAGGGAAGATGGGGAGATTCTGGTCATAGTGTAAGAAGCTGGAGGCTCATCAACAATGCTCCCTGTCCATTAAGCTGTAAAAACCTCAGGAAGAGGAATTGTACTTATGTCCTCTACAGCTCCTAATCCATGTAACTGATACTGCCCAAGAACCCCATTCAGACTGTAAATGATATGAGCATTTAAGGAGTTAGAAGTTGAAGCTGTTGCTTTGAAATCTGATGGCCTTTCCTGTATTAAGATAATGTCTGCCTTGCTCTTTTGGGATCCAGTTGCAGGGCATCAATCAGTCAGCTTTATTTATCCCTAGAGGTGTGGCTCTGCTGTTCCTTGGCTGTGTAGGGATCTCCAAAGGAGACCTGGTGCAGGGCAGTGTTGGAGAAAGCCTGGAACCCTGGTGGGGAATGTTCTGTTGCTGCTCACATATTCCACCTCCACATACTGATCTGCAGGTCAAAATCAACTGCTCTTCAGATCTTATAGGTCTCCCCTTGGGTCCGTGCACTGATTGAGTTTGAAAAAGTTAAGTGCCAACTCTGAGACTGAAATTACCGCTGCAGGCTAGAGCAGGAGCATGGCAAAGCAGGAGGAGTGCTCCATGTCCCTTTGTTTTGGTGCTTCCCAACAGCCAGCCACAGGAATTTCCCAATGCTTGGGTGCCTGCCCAGCTCAGAGAAAATTCTGCTGCAGGTACCCAGTCGTATTCAGCTGAGGCAAAGGACGTGAGGGAAGGGCAGAGGTCACATGCTGTGGTGAGCAACCAGCCCACTGGCCTGAGGAACTGTGTTAGTTGGTTGTTTGTAGAGCGCTTCTGTTGATGGCTGATGTGTGAAAGGCTGCAAAAGCACTTAGGGGGTTGTGTAGGTGACTATTCTGCTCAAGTTGTGGGGCAACCACTGATCCCAGCTGGAAGATTTCAGACCATTTCTTTATTTGCTTATTCTGGGAGGGGTCACTGCTACAAACTAATCCTCCACCAGAGATGGTAAAGGACAACTGGTACCTGTTTAAAAGGAGCCAGAGCTGATGTGTGTGGTGGGACTTGAGGACACTTCCTTGAGAAATAACACCTGAGTTTGCTCCCTCAGTTCTCTCTGGATGGTGTAACTCCAGCCTCAGCTTTGCAAACCAGCAGTCATAACCCACACTTGCTGCTTGGACTGAATGGTTTCAGTTGTGGCATCTGTGGGTGTCCCGAGGCTGCACCACGAGCTGCCTGCTGGGGAAGCGTGGGAGCCGTGGAGCACTGTGAAGGGACGAGCACTGCAGTGGGACTGTGCAGGCCCAGCCCAACATGTCCTCCAGACAACATGGGTGTCCAGCTGCAAAGGTTCATTGGCTGTGAAAGATAGTGGTTGTACATCTATAGAAGCCAAGAATAATTTTCTAGACTTTCTGTTTTAGCTTACTTTAGAGAAATAAGGAGGAGGTGCTTAGCTGCTGGAGTGCTCAGAGGAGTGGCCTGTGAAGAGCCACCCTTAGCTGGGCTGTGCGTCTTTGTGTTGCTGTGGGGCAAATGCCTGAAGCATAACACACTATAATGTTGTCATACAGAATAAAAGCTCATAAGGACTCTGCTCTGCTAGGGGCATTCTGCCTGCTTTAGCTTGGACTTGTTCCATTGCCTCTGAGGCCTCTCCCATCACCCCTGTCTCTGAAGGTCTCCCTTGTGTGACAGGCTGAGGCAGGGAAGGAAAATCTGGACTTTCATATCAGGTTTAACAGCAGAAGGTCTTGTAGAGGATTTGGATGTGTCTAGGTGGGGAGGGGGGTAAAGGCTTACTGTGATCCCTCCTGCCTTTGCCAAGTCTCCTGGGGCACACTGTGAGGTGGCTCAGTGGTGCTATGACCTTTTTATTTCAGATCAGCTCTGGCTTCCCTGAAACCCAGGAGGCCCCTGAAGTACTCACAGTCGAGTTACACTGATGATGCTCAGGTTGCTAGTACATATCCAGACCCTGACACCAGTCTCCCACTTCTATTTTTCTTGCTCTCTGTATTTGAGTACCAGCCTGGGGAACCAGACAGGTACTTTCTCTGCTGGCCTTCTTCTTTTTCTTCCCTGTAACAGACAAAAATACAGAACTCAGGCTGCTGTGCAGGCTGAGCATGTTGGTGTGGTGTCAGCAGAGTGTCCTGGCAGTGACAGAGGCTATGGACACACTGGGTTCTCTGTCTGTGGGACCATAGCCAGTCCATGGAGGTGAGCAGTGAGCTCACCTTTTTCTCAGCACTCTCATCCGAAATGCTGCCTGCACAGACCTCCCTGGTTTGTGAAACCTTGAGTTTGAAAGAGCCCTGGGGAGGCTGCAGAGAGGTTGGGGTTTAGGAGGCTGAGGGAAGTTGGAATGTCGAGCTGGAGAAGGGTTTGGGTGGACTCAGTGATGGTTGCCCAGTCCCTGTGGGCAGGGTATGGAGGCAGCAGAGCCAGGTTTGTGACAGGAGAACAGGGAACAGCAGTAGTGAACATAAGTGGGTTCTGTATCACTGGGTATGAGAGAAAAGTCTCTCCTGTGAAGAGACCAGTGCTAGAGCAGGGGCTCAGAGCCTGATGGATTTTTATGCATGTGGAGGGGTTTAACCCTGATGGGACAAGGCCCAGAGCTAAGCTTCTTACTGTCCCTTTTTTGAGGGCGGCTGGAGGAGAGGCCCCCGAGGCCGCTCAGCCTTAATGACCACGGGTCCCTGTGGCTAATTAGCAGCTTCCCGCGGGCGGCGGGGGGTTGCCCCTTGTAGTAGCTCTCCTCACAGCCCATGGCACCGGCAGAAGCAGCCCGGGCCCCGCATCCCGCCTCATCCCGCTCCAGCCCTGGGACCCTTCGGGCCGCGGCGCCCCGCGAGGCCGGGGGGAACCTTTCTGCGCCCTGCGGAACCTTAGCGGCGGAGGCGCCTGTTGCTGCCCGGGGGACGAGGCGGGCGCGGCGACGGAGGGCGGCCCCGAGCGGCGGCGGAGCCCGAGGAGCGGCGGAGGCGGGAGGAGGCGGCGGGGCGGCCGCAGCTCCCGGAGCTCCCGGGGCGGCCGCAGC
>VYXC01007727.1:368448-436209 GCA_013397175.1 Platysteira castanea
GGAGGGCGGAGGGGCGGTGCTGCCGGGCCGCCCGGGGGGCGGGTCCCAGTGCGGGGCGAGAAGCCGGGGGCTGCGGGGCTGGGCCCGGGGCTGAGGCTGCAGCCGCCACCGGGAGCGGGGCGGCCGGCCCGGGGCTCGGCTGACCGAGCTTAGGGGCCTGAGCGAGGTTCTGATTGTGGGGGCGCCGGGGGGTGCGCCTGCCCCCCGTGGGGTGCCGTGGCTCCCGGGGGTCCGCCTGTGCTGGCAGCGCGGTGCTGAGACGGAAGGGCCTGGCGGAGCCCGGCCGTGCCCGGGCACAGCGGCTGTCACGCTCTGCTGTGGCCGAGCAGCAATGATCTGTGTTACTGGTAAACATGGTCTATGGAACTGGTAAACAGACATGCTAAGTCATAATTTGATGTCTGTGTGAGACTTGTTGGTGAGCTTTGGAAGGGGAAGGCTGAGCTGAGCTGGTGCTGCTGATCCTGTTACCTCTCCTCTCCTGATCCTGTCTCACGGCTTTTTAACTTGCTCCCTCCGATGAATAGTTTGTGGGTGACTGGATGTTTCGGTGCTCACATTTGGTGGATGCTCCTAAACTCCACTGAAATCCCCTCCTGTCTCTTTGTCGATCGGTACAAAACTAGTGTTTTAAAAAGTTCTTACTACAACCCTCCAGTCTATATGCAGGTGGGGGAATTTTGGTTTAAAATAAAAAAACCCCAGCAAAGCCAAACAGTAAAAGGAAATAACTGTTCTTTTTTCCCTTTTTTCTTTTTTTTTTATGCTAATAAGATGGTTACATTTGCTTGTCTTTATAACTTTGTTAACGTTGGTTATCCTTTGTATGGTTATGCAAGCATCATGCTTGGTGAATAATCACTTAGCCTATAGGAAATCACTGCAGAAACTTCTGTGTTGGTTCAAGATATTCTGCTGCCTGGTCGAGGTGGTAGCTCCTCTCCCTGACTTAGAGTAATGGGCCTTGTGAGTGGTCTCTGTGTGCTTCAATGCAGAATCAATTAATTTAGAATAAACAGCCTTTGTTTAAGTAGCTCTGCTCTAGGGGCAGCAGCACCCAGCAGAAGAATAAAAACAAACCAGTCTGCTTAGACCACTGCAGGTGCTCCTGGGAGCTGGCATGGCCTTGGCTTGCTAAGCGAGGCTTCTTTTCCCAAATGTGGAGCTGTACACCCTGAATATACAGAGAGAACAATGTAGCTTCTTACCCTGTGACTTTACAGCATCAAAGTATAGGGGTTGTTCCTTGAGGGTAGGTGCTGAATGTGAAATTTTCAAGAAGTATACAGTTGCTACTTTAATGAAGAGCTGTTGTGGATGTGTGGCGTTTTCTGGGTTGACACTGCCTGAAAGTAAACACCACCTCCCAAAAAACCTCTGAATGTTTAGGCAGTGTGTTCCACTTGTACTGCACTCAGGTAACTGGTAATTCTAAAATTTCTTGGAATTCCAGATTTGATACTCAAGACTATTGCAGGTCCTGGGTGGGAACATCCTGTGCTCTTGTGAGGAGGTGAACCAAACAGCATGGCTTTTGGCTCCTCTCGATAGTGGTTGCATTTTAGTGAAGATTTGAAAGGTCTAACCTGGTGTAGAAAATTATAATGGGACATTGTGGTGCTCTCTGGGATCCAAGTTGGCATTGTGGAATAATTCAGACTGGAAAGGACCTCAGGAGGTATCTAGTCCAACCTGCTGTTCAAAGTGGGATCTTCACCGAGGTCAGACAAGGACTTTGTTCATTTGGGTCTCAAACCCTCCAAAGACAAAGGTTTGTCAGTCTCTGTGTCCTTGTTCTGGTGCTTGATTGTCCTCACCAGGAAGGACCTTTTCCCTAGGTCAGGTCACACCTGCACCATTGCAGTTTGTGTCTGATGTGCTGCTGTGTGCCCCTATGCACAGAGCTCCATGTAGGTCCAGGAGATCTGCTGTCAGCTCCCCAAAGCCTTTTCTTCTCCAATCTGGACCTCCTCATCTCCCACAGCCTCTCTTCACACAGCTCTGTCCCTCTGAGCATCTTGGTAGCCCTCCAGCGAACCCACTTTGGTTTATCAGTGCCTGTCATGTACTGGGGGTGCCCAAAAGTGCCTGTGGTGTTTCCAGTGGCTCTGAGGAGTGCTGAGTGCCAGGGAGCCATGGTTTCCCTGGATCAGGGTGGCTGTGCTCCTGCTGGTACAGGCCCGTGCTGTCACCGTGTGTTGTGTTTCTGTGTGCAGGGCTGTATTTGTACCCACGTGCTCACCACCGATGTCTCTCATCTCTCTGTAAAGAGCCTCGTTCATGTGCACGTCTGTGTGTGTAGGTACACACACGTGTCCAATCACACCACCTGCAGCTCTGAACAGTAGTTTCCATCCTTTTCCACATATTCCAGTTGTCACTAGTGGCACTGTTGGCTCCCTGGCTCCCTTTCCAAGCCCTTCTGCTGTTACACGTACCGTCACCGGTTGTGCTTCCCAGCTGGCAGGTCTGACTGTTGAGTTGCCTTCACTTTGTTTCTCAAAATTTTGTTGTTTCAAACACTTCTTTGATATGTATCAAGTTGCTGTGCTAAGAAGGGGGTGGCAGGCTTTTCCCATGGGGATTGGGTTGAATCCCTTTTGATCGGACACAAAATGTAACAATGTAGAAAGTGTGCTTTCAAATATGGTTGTTTATGGGTGTGACGTGAATGAAACAGTTGGGTACAAGGTTTGTAAGACTGCTGTTAGTTGCCACGCAATGATGTTCCTGTAATTTCTTTGAACTTGTTTCCATCAGGAGCTTGGAAGTTTTTGGGAGACGATGCCCTGTGGGATAAATATTCTCAACTAACAAAGTCTCTTATTTTAAACCTAACTCTTGAGAACTTAGTCCTGCAGAGCTTAAGTACTGCTTGCTGTTCCTAGATCCTTGGTACAGATATAGTTTGAGACATGTTTTCTGCTTACACAAAATAATTTCTGCATTATATTTACCTGATTGTTGAATTAATTACAGCTGAACTTGTTTTAGAGAATGCTCATCTCAAGACAGGAATTTATTGTGTTTAAGCAACACTTTAGCTATATAAAAATAAAAGAATTTATAGAGACCTGGGGTTTCCCCTGCCCCCCAAATCAGTACTTATTAAGTACTTTCACCAGCACAAAAAGAACACTTGTGTAGAATCTGATATTTCAGTAATTTGAAACAATGAATGAAAATTTTATTTCTTGTTAACTTAGAAACCTCACATTTTATTTTTAGGGCTTTATGCTTATTAAGAAACAGTCTTAAAGATAAAGCAGAATGATAAAATAATAAACAACCATTTGTTGTTTGAGAAAGGGGTAGGATTAGCTGATGAAATCAAGTGTCATTACAGACTGAGAGAAGAGAGAAGGTGGAATTACAGGTGGCCATGAGAAGGTAAAATTTGTTGGATAGGCACGTTTAGAAGCTGGTTGAGTTTCTGAGAATATGGTGGTGTTGTTTTGTTGTTTGTTTTTTGTTGTTTTTTTTTTTTAAGTCATCATTTTTAAAACCAGCTTGCTGGTGGCATGACATTCTAAATAATACTAAGTTATTGATCAGTATTTTTAATGTGATAACCAGGAAATGCCAACTGCATGTTTGCTGACAAAATTGGTATATCTGAACTTGAAACAAGTTTTGAGGGGGGAAAAAAGGTGAAAAAGTATGTGCTGCTTTCATTCGTGCAGGTACAAAATTGCATAAGAATAGCAATAAGATTTGTTACTTTGAAAAATATCTCCAGGTATAGAAAATAAGCTTTCAGAAATTCTTAAAGGTCAGGTATGCCACTGACTCAATTTATGCCTGATGTGGAATAGCAGAATTTCTGTGCAGCCCTGTGAGTGAGGCTGATTCAGTTCTATTGCAATCTCACAGCAGCTGTGGTAATTGAAATCTTGTTCTTACTCAGTGGTAATGCTGGACTTGGGGTCAGTCTGACACCTCCAAAAATCTTGCGGCGTTTCAAAGATATCTGTGACTCACTTGAAGTGTTACTTCACTTAGACCTAAAAGCAGCATTTTCAGCATGCTCTAAGACCTGCAAGTAGGAGCAGTGATTTGAAGCCTTTTGGGGTGGCCCATCAGCTTGTCCCAAAGCTGCTCATCTGAGAGTGTATCCACAAGTTGAAATGCACAAAAAAAGAAAAGAAGAATGATCCAAGTTTGGTGTTAGTGACAGTCAGTTATTCAAGCATTGGAAAAGATGTAAAGGCTGGTATGCACTTGTCTGGAGGAAGTATTGATCCTGTGCTGGGGAAAAGTGCTGAATAACTTCATGACTGAAGATCTCATTCGAAGATGCAGAAATCTTTAGGGGAAGACTGGTTAGCCAGTAGCTTCAAAACCAGGCTGAAAAAATCTGTTAGATACAGTCAGTGTGGCTTGTGGTATAAACACAGAGTACATCATTCCAGCCATGCAAACAGTGCCCTCTGCTACTGCCCTAAATCTTGAGAGGAATTTCTGAGCTAAAGTGCAGTTACTATTTGCTTCTTGGACACCTATTTGAAACAGAGGAGAGTTGATAAGATGAACCAGCTTCTTGCTGATAGGACTTGAGTTACTCTCTCCTCCTCCTCCTCTACATGTGCACACACAGTGGTACTGGTAAAAGCTAGCTAAGAATTAAGCGTATTAACAAAATTTCTCTTCTGCCACTGTAACTATTTCTATGCTGGTGGACCTCTGATGGCAGATAAGTAGAAAACCAGAGGTGGAAAGTCTCAAGATGCCCGGATGCTTTCTTGGGTTACAAATACATTGAAACTTACACTGAACCAGGAGGACTTTGGTTGAGTCAAGTGCAAAGCAACATGCTTTATATAAGAGAGGCACTAAACTTATAAAAGCAATTAAAGGGGTTTTGTAGTGATTTGACAGAAAACTTTACTCTGGTGTTCTCTGTGGCAAACCAGCTTGATCTAATTAACAAAGAAATGGAGCTGTACAAGGGCAGAATTGGCCAACAAAGTGCAGAACCTGGCTGGTCAGGTACAAAGAGTTTGTAGGGCAAACACAGGATGGGAAGTAATTGAAACACGGTGGAAGTAACATCATTTTGACTTGTACTTTCTTCTCTTCACAATGAAAATGTTTATCTAAAATTCTTGGGAAGAGAACGTTTCTAGCCCAACAGAACTGTGGAAATGACATTTTAGAGATATAGTAATTCACCGAAGATTTTCTCCAGTTTCTCAAGTCTCACCCAGCACATCAGCATCAATGAAGTGTGGGTTATTATATTTGGAGTTGTTGAATCCAGAATAAATAGGTTGTTAAAATAGATCGATCTTATGTGAATTGCTCTAGCTGTTTGTTGCTGATACAATAACAATCAACCGAACCCCAAACCAAACAGAATCCGTGGACCTGCCAAGCCTGGAAGTGGATAGTGGAGCACAGGTGCTCACACTGCCCGCTGAGTCAACATGGAAAAGGGAATGTTGCTTGAAAAGGGATTGATTTAGGAGGGCTGCTGGTAAGATTTACTCAAAATTAGTGAAGCAAAAGAGCCTCTGTTGTGTGGCTGGGGAGTAGCAGTGCTCTGGAAGATCAAAAAATTCTAATTAAATGTCTTGTATCAAACACATACTTACAAATGGGATTTGTGTGGTAATTGTATTCCCATGACTGCTTCAGTCAATGAGGGTGTTGTTGAAAAGCGAATCTTGTTCAACAGATACAGTTTCATGTATGATCTGTGATTCAACACCTAGATTAAAAACAGTAGATGTGGAAAATTGAATATGAATGGAGGATTTTTTTCAGGGATTTATAGTAGGTCCAGAGCTTTGTAGTATTTTTGTCAGTGGCCTGGAAGAAAACATGAAATTAGAGCTGTTCAAATTTGTGGATTATGTAAAGGTTGTGCCTGAGTGATGAAGCATGAAGAAGGAACAGCAGCTGTACAGTGTCCTCTGAATTGTTTGGGTAACTGGGTTTAATATGGCCAAATGTTTTTATAGAGCTGGAGCACGTTATGCATGTTATGGGAAAGGCTGGAGGCTGTAGGTTTAGAATACAGAATTGTGCTTCCAGAAACCAGTGACCTTGGAAAGGATGGCAGGAGCAGAGCAGATATATGGCGGTATGTGAGTCTTCAGAGCTTAAAATAAGCTAATTACTTTCTTTAACACTAATGTACATTCATAATAACAGGAAATACTGAATAAGGACAGAGAGATGAAATCAGCTGCGGAGTATTTTGACAAGGTTTAATGTTGGTGTTTTTAAAGAGATGTTCAAAGGCAAGAAGGATGTAGTGTTCAATGTTATTTGAGTGATTAAACTGCTCATTGTAAAACTTCTTGAACTGCTCAGTTGGTTTAGCTTATCACAAGGTATTTAAAAGTTTCTCAATTTTCTTTGGGCAGAATGGGCTGTGTACCAAAGGGCTCTTTCATTTAGTGGACAAAGATACAATAGCAGCCAGTGCCTGGAAGTTAAAAAGATTATTTCAAATTAGGAAAAAGGCACAGATTGTTAACAATGAATATGATCAACCACTGAAGACATTAGGAAGATGCTTGTAAGTATTAAGGAAAATTAGGATGTCTCCATCTCTTGAAGTCATCAAGTCAGGATGGAGTTTAATTTGGAAGATATGGGTGAGGAAATGCGCTGTAAATGTACGAGTGTACCTGCCAGCATGCAAGTGCAGAGGCATTGGCACTTGCCAAACAGATCTCACCCAGTCATGTTCGGACTCTTCCTGCCCATGCTAGAGTCAGTCAAAGGGTCTGGTGGTGGTAGTTGTTCACTTGTAGCACTCCTTTAAGTCTATTAAGTGTACGTTTTCACTCGAGGGAATAAATGTGCTCGTATGCACCATGTACTTAGGTGAAATCAAATATTTGTGATCTCTTTTTTTTGGGAAGCGCTGTCATTTTTGATGACGGGAAGAGGAAGGGGCTGTATGGGGAAGGACAGGGATGGCTGTTTAATTTCCTGAACAGGTTGGAATATCTTCCAGTGTTGTCCTCAAAAACTGTGATTATGTGCTCTTAAGAAGTTTACTCCAGTAGTGAGTAGTCTTTACATTCTGTAGAAATCACTTTTTCATTGGGGAAAGAAATTGCATGTGCTCTTGCTGGCAGAGGTAGCTCTGGGTATGAATGCACAAGGATGTTGTGTCTTGTGTGTCTCTGCCAGTATGAAATCAGTGTGTCCCTTGCTCACCAGGGGAATGGTTTCTGTTGTGTTCTGTCTGCCAAAGTAGTGAAGGATGTAGAGAGGAAAAAACTCCTGCCTTGGCCATTAGGGAGATTATTGGTTGTCTCTAGGTTCTCAGTGGACGACTGATCTGGGATGTTTTCCTAAGCCCTTCTGGAAGTACAATGGGAACTAGTCTGGCCGTGACAGCAGCTTGTGCCTGGTAGGCACCTTTCCAGACGTCCTGATCTTTTCCCCATCACAGGATGGGTGCGTGCCCAGTCATGTGTCGGAGGAAGGGCTGTGGGAAATGCAGGAGCTGGATGATCTGCTTCTGGCAGATTGTCCTGCATGGCCTTTCCCCAGGCACTCTCTTGACTTCAGCAGGGAATGTGTGCCTGCACCGACAGCTCTTGTGCAGAAAGGGTGTTTCCAGCAAGCATCAGATGTAATCTGTCTGTTCAGGACCTCTGGTTTTGGGGAAGGGTTGGCACTATAACAAGTGACTTCTTTTATCACTGAAAGAGGCTGTCCTGCTGAAAGAAGTTACCTCCTTGGAGCATTTTCCAGCCAAGTGTTACCTTTTCCCCTCTAATACTTACTTTATTATTTCAGCAAGGTCTTGTATTCTTTTTTTTGCACTTCTGGGCTGGCCTGTGCAGGAAGACTTAGAGGTAAATCCTTCTGTTGAGGTAAGTTGTTTATCTTTGAGTTTTCTTGCAGCTTGGAAGGGGTGTGTCTCCTCTGCATCTCTTGCTCTCCTTTCTGTTATCTTGTCTGACCCATTTTGCTGACAAAGAGAAGGCAAGTGATGAGAGACAGAAGTGGTTATAAGTGAACAATTTCTTTACCTTTCCCCCCTCCTCCCCAGTGATCTGCTGGCTTCTCTTTGCAGTTGCTTTATGGTAGGGAAGATTGAAGGTGAACAGAGTTAATTGTCTGTGAGTCTGTAAGATTCTGGGGATTGGAGGAGATTGTAGAACTTGCGAGATAAGGATTTCCGTTTTTTCTATTTCATTTGGTCTTAGTGTGCTGGAGCTCCTCCTATATCCTATACCAGACAGGTATCTTTCTCATGGTTGCTGAGGGGACCTGTCTCTTCTCTTCTCACTTATATCTTTGCTTGGCTGTGACATTATTTAGTATGACCTATAAAATGTGAAAAAGTTTACCTGTGGCCTGGGTCAGAAAATCGAGACCAAGAGCAGCAGTCTCTGGAGTGGAAGCTTCATTCTTGAGAAGAAAGGATGAGAGAAGACTTTTAGGACCTTGTGCCAAGGGTGTTTATGCCTCCTTGAACAGTTTGGGTGAAGTTCAAGTGTTGGGTGAAACAAACACAAAGCAAACACAGGGGATGGGGGAAGGTCTATGTTCTAGGACAGCCCAGGAATATCATCTTGTCCCAGACATAAGATACAACATGAACACAAAGAAAGGCAGAGGGCTAAAGAAAGTGATTCTCTTATTCGAGTACTAAAAATCAGCTCTTGATCTCAGGCAAGGTCATCATGGCCAAAGTAAATTCCTCTTCATGAGGTTAAAGAAATTACCCGTTTGTTCTCATGGTTCAGATTGCATCACTTCCCTTTGTCACTCCATAAAGGAGTTCTCTTAACAAGTCCCCTGAGTGCATTTAGGAGGGGACATGCCCTGACCCAGAGACAGTTCTGTCCGTGCTGGTTAGCAGTTTCTGAAGGTCAGGACAGTTTATCTTCCTGTTCCCTAAAACAGAGCCTTATCCTGCCTTTTCTAGTGCTCATGTATAACTGCAAGGACCTGTTCACAGAGGTTCTCGCTAAAGATGGTACATGTTAAGGACTTATATGAGGAGATCTACTGGTATTTTTGCATTGAGCTCTGGGCAGTTCAAAAGTATTTGCTGTGGGGAGAGAGAGATGCAGAGCAAGGGTGTCTGATTGCATGATATAAATTGTGTTTCTTCTGTGCTTTGAGTGGCAATTGCATTGTTTTTTTCAGTAGAAGTTCAGAAACAGTTTACACAAACCACATAGTGATGCCATGACTATTCAAAGACAGAAACAATTGAGAAGATTCTCTCACCTTGGCTACATGCACCATCCTTTGGGCTGGAGTGTTGAAGGCAAGGAAGCTTTGTCACGAGGACCATCTCACTTTCTCAAATAGAAATGCTGTCTGTCCCCTGCACTGGAGCAGTATCTGGCTGCTTAGAGCATGGCCTTGGTGGACAGTGATACTGTCATGGACAGTGACTCCAGCTTGGTCAGCCCCTGCCCAGGGCTGCATGTTCTCACCCTCTCACTGGTTTTTCCCTTTGCGCCCACAGAGCTGTTCATGCAACTTTGTGGTAAATCACATTTGGGAACTGAATTTTGCATCCAGGTAGGTTTTCAGCTGAATCAGTTTGCTGTCCAGCCATGCAGAGGGTTGTGCTGGCACGGTGTGGGAGCAGTGTGTGAGTTGGGAAAAGAGCAGCTGCTGCAGAAAATGTGTCCGAGGCCTGGGAGGCTGCCGTCAGCAAGAGGGAAAATGGGTAATTTAATCAAGGCCGAATGTTTATTACCCTTCTGGTGCCTGTGAAATCTGAAAACTGTCTGTCAGTGTCAAGGCATGTCTCTGGCTCTCTAATTGGTGGGTTTAGCATCAGGGTTTGGTTGCCATCTTCTGTTTAGTGCACTCTTTTATTCAGTCTTTGCATTTATTATTTGCATTACTCACCGATGGAAGTGAAAGAAACAGCATTCCCAGTGTAATGTAACTGTCCAGAGGCTTGATGACTATTGTAGCATTGCTGCTTAACACTTGTGTGAAAAGGCACCTGACTGTGGCTTCTCCTTTCCTGAAGTAGTGCAAGAGCTGTATATTCCTTCCTTTAAAAAAGTGCCAGGGTTATGGAATGCACCTCAGCAACCAAACACCAGCTTCCAGGCGCAGGAAGTAAGAAAAATCAGCTTGTTTTTATAGGGGGTGTTAGGGTGGAGGAGATAGCAGGAACAAAGAATATTTTCTTAAATCGAGAAGTTGTAGGAGTGGAGACATCAGTTGGATTTTAAGTTCCTTGTCCATAGGTGTCAGGGAACTGAGGGAACAGGACCAAGAAATAAACCTTACAAGACCAGTGCCTTTTTTGTTCTTAGTATACAAAGCATAACACAGGCTCTGAACAGGGAGCAACAGTTGCCTTGAAAACTGGGTGTCAAGGTGACTGTTGTGTGAAATAGAGAAGATTTGGAATTGAAGAAGTGCTTTTGAGATCAGATACTTGGGGAAAAGCTGTTACCCCAGAAGAGATTTTTTTTTTTTAATTTTTCCCTCAGTCTTGGGATGTGGTCCTGTTATCTCTGGAGAAGAATTTCCTGGGGAAGCTGGGCTTTTTTTGGGGTTGGGGGGAGTTCTTAATTCTGGACAATGCATAGTGAGATTTACCCTAGCCAGCATTTTTAACTTTCTGTCAACTGTAATTTCACATCCTGTTCTCCAATGAATGGGAGTAGTTCAGGTGTGTGATCTGAATTTGTTTCTTTTATAATGGCAATAGTTAACTGCTTGAGAGAAGTAAGACCCAGATAATGAGTAGAGAACACTGGGAAAGTGGGTGATCTACTTAGTCATGCAGACTCTGTAGGAAAATGTTTTTGGTTGGGTTGTTTGGGTTTTTTTTTTTCCAGTTTCTTCCTTAAAAGAAAAATAGTCTAGAGGTGCCTTTTCCTTCCTCCTGTACTTACCACAGCGCTCACAAAAAGCAGGAGAGGAGATCTTAAATTTCAATTAAATCAATACTTCTGGTCAGGGAAATGCTTATTTTAACAGAATGAGATACTCGGCCTCTGTGCTAGTGTGGAACATCTTTGTGAATATCTATCCTTTTATCGTGATGAGAAAGTCTTTAACTTTTATCATTTGCCTCCTTCATTCCTGACAAGGGGACAACTATGAATGAAGTTGATTGTGATTTTACAGCCTTGCCAGTAAATCTCCTTTGGAATGGCAATGCAGTTAGTTTTCTCTGTTAAAGAATGCTATTAACTGTACCCAAAATCTCCCATCAAAATAAGAGTTGTAGTTACTACACAAATTTCTTACTTCAGCCCAAATCAATAGTAATCAGGAATTCCTATAATCAAATAAATGAGCAGTTTCAGTTAAATGACTGGACAAGAAAGCTGGCCAAGCCCAGAGTGGTGGAGAATGGTGCCACATCCAGCTGGGCACTAGTGGGGTTCCCCAGAGTTTGGTATTGGGACCACTCCTATTTAGTATCTCTATCAATGACCTGGATAAGGGGATGAAGGGCACTCTCACAAAGTTTGCAGGTGACACCAGTTTGGGCAGGAGTGTTGATCTCCTGGAGGGCAGGAAGGGCACAGGAAGGCCCTGCAGCACTACAGGCTGGGGCAGTGTCTGGAAAGCTGCCTGGCAGGAAAGGGCCTGCGGTGCTGTTCAGCAGTGGCTGAACGTGAGCCCAGGTGGCAAAGGAGGTCAGTGGCACCTGGCTCGTACCAGCACTGGTGTGACCAGCAGGACCAGGGCAGTGGCTGTCCCCTGTGCTGGGCACTGGCGAGGCACCTCAAATCCTGGATTCGGTTTTAGGCTCCTCACAACAAGAAAAATATTGAGATGCTGGAGCTTGTTCAGAGAAGGGAACAGAGCTGGGGAAGGGTCTGGAGCACAACTCAGACGAGGAATAGCTGAAGGAGCAGGGAGGCTCAGTATGGAGAAAATGAGGCTTGAGGGGGACCTTATTGCCCTGTGCAACTCCCTGAAAGGAGGTTGTACCCAGGTGGGGGTTGGTCTCTTAAGGAACAGGCAACAGGACAAGAGAAAATGGTCTCAAGTTGTGCCAGGGAGGTTTAGATTGGATATTAGGTAAGATTTCTTCATTGAAAGGATTGTCAAGCTTCCGAACAGGCTGTTCAGGGAAGTGATGAAGTCACCACCCCTGGAGGGATTGAAAAGATGCGTCAATGTGGCACCTGGAGACATGGGTTAGTGGTGAACTTGACAGTGCTGGATTAGTGGTTGGACTCTATGATCTTAGAGCTCTTTTCCAACCCCAACAGTTCTTTGATTCAAGACTAATAATTTAATAATCTAACTAATAGTTGAAAAGGAGGGGAGAAAAATAGTGGTGAGGCAAGAAATTCCATTCCTGTCTTATTCGGGGAAATAACAGCATCTGAGTGTAGGGATGTTGTCTTCTCACGACATATGGTCGTCTTCACTTGGGACTGTAACAAGTCAAGAGGACACAAGAAGACCTGGCTTTCCTGCTGTTGCCTCTGTTCTTGCTCACTGGGCATGGCTGCCAGTCAGGCAGTATTTGCAAAGGCTAAATGAGCTTTGATAGAAAAAGTGATCATTTGGGGAAAGCACTCGACTGAGCCTTGCTCTTAACTTTGAGAGAAAGAATACCCAAAAGGTTGTGGGTTTTTTGAAGATCACAGCCGAATGCTCTTTGTCATTCTGCTTCTGAATCTGGGAAATGTAACATTTTGGGTTCTGTGTGGGTATGAATATACAGTATTGTGTGTTTGGCAAGAACAAGTATTGTAAAAGATATTGCTAGCATTAACAAAAGTTAAGTGAATTATACACTTGGGAGGTAGTGACATTTTTACTCTAAAAGAGCTGTGTTTGGTAGCCAGCAGCTACTTCTGTAGATGACTGTTGTGTTGCTTATTTGTCATACGGTGTTTTGCAGTAGTTTGTTAATATGTCCCTTTTCAATTGCTCTTTTCTGGCTTAACACTGGGTATGCTTGTGCTGGCTGGTAGTTAATATCCTGTTTAGCATAAATTGGGACAGGACAGTTGGATAGGTTTACCAAAAGGGTATGGTGTCCCACAGGATATATTATCTTCCTGCTAATATTTGTGTATCTCCTTAGCCCAGCTTGCACTGTGCTGCTTTTAAAGCTCTTTTGGAAATAAACTCCAGGATGTAGAGTCATATACTCACAATTTTATAAGCTAAACATGTAATATGCATATCATGAGACTCATAGCTCTGTTTCTTTTGTGAAATAATATTTATTATCCCCATTGGGGTGATTTTGTGTGTATGCAAACAGTCCCCTCAGCAGTGTGTTGGGTTATTTGTGCTCTATGGGGAGAGGCAGTAAGCTGCATTCTTTTCCCTTTCAGGCCTGTCCAAACCATTGGGAAGTTTTCAACCAGCAAAACACAACCAAAGTGGCACTTCCATTACTAAGGACAGAACCACAGGAGGCTCTTTCATCCAGTTGCTTTCCATGTGAGCTGCCTATGGTGTCAATGTTAAGTGTTATCAAAGCAGATGTATTTGTGCAGGATAGATAAGAATCAGTGTGTTTCATTTTGACCTGTTTAATGGGAAAGGCAAAGATCAACAGGTTTTGGTGACTTTGTTCTCAAAACTAGCAGAAAAGCAGTGCTTAATGTTTAAGTTTTTCCAGCACTGTGCAGTGTTGCAGGGAAGGAATGACTTTTGGAGGGAGTGACTCTGAAAGAAGTTTATGACAGTTTTTAATACTTTAATGGATTTTTAATCTACGCTGGAATCCAATAAAAGTTAGTTTAATGTCTGATGGCTTGGCAGCAAATTAGGTCTAACATATGCTAATTGTCATCTTCATATCACATGAGTTCAAAACTGTTTATTTCTATTTCCTCCTACTTCAGGATTTTTTGGTTTTCCTCTTTCTTATTTTTGCTCATGTTCAAGTTTCTTTGGTAAACTGTAGGTGGCATAAGTAATACTTCCTCATCCCTGGTGTAATTATCATTGCTGGAGGCGGGGTAGGGAATAAAGAGGAACAAACCCTTGTGGAATTCATCCTTTTTCTACAAACTACATAAACCAGAACCTCAGGTTTTAAGTCCAGTTTTGGAGAGGGAGAAGGATGAGGCATCAAAACCAAGCTCCCAGACCTCTGTGATTCTTTGTGCTGAAATGCAGACCTATGACCCAGGGCAGAGTTAAGTTGTGTTTACTTTGTGGTCTGGTGATGCCAGTGTGTGATGTGACTGGCGTCTGTCTCACAGGGGAGGGTGGGCTGCCCTGCACTGCTGCTGATGGGAAAGCTTATTTCCTGAGCAGGGACACAGCTGAAGGCAGTGAATCATTCCCCTGTAAGGAAATGTGCTTCTCTGGGAGGCAAAGGGAGAAGAGCCTGTGGATGGGGTGATGCTGAGAAAATAGGATAGAATTAGGCCTTTTAGCATTTGGAAAATTTGCAGTTTTCCTCATGCTGAAAGCTGAAAACATTGTTTCTGAGCTATCCCAGTCTTTTTCTGAGGGATACCCTTCAAGGAGGTAATCTATAATATTAGCATATCTCAATGACCAAAGCCACAGCTTGTCTTCAAAGAGTGACAGTGACTGATCTTTCCTTGAGAGGGGAATAGCTCAGTGCCTTTTCACTCCTCTCTGTTCCACTGCTTCTGTTTATGTAATTTAGTCTTGATTTATTACATAACTTCTTCTCTGCCACCTATGCATGACAAGAGCTTAAACTCCAGAGGGATCTTCCAGTTACCTGTGTCTTTCCTGCTTGGAAATTGGCTCACATCTTGGCACAGTTTGGGTGTTCACGAAGAGAAGGCTTGGCACACCTCTCCCATGAGCTGACTTTTCAAACCTATCTTTTGGAATTTGAGAATGGTTATCATTAATGTAAAGTAGGCAAGTCTTTCCCAAATTAATCTGCTATGTAAAATGGATTGAGTATAATTTGGAATCCTGACACACTGTGCCCTACTACTGAGTTTTCCCCATCATTTGAAATATTTTCTCAGGGTTTTACTTGTCACACAGGTCTTGGTTGTTTTTTCTATAGCTGTAGCAGCATGGGCAAAACATGTAAAAACACACTCAAAAGTGGCTTTTATGTTGAAATGCTGTTTTCTTTGAAAGAAACAGTGATCAGGGAAAGAAAGTTTCCTTTAGGAGGTAATGCAAGTGCCATTTGTGTGGAAGTTGACAAAGCTAAAAACATAGATGGAGACTCTGTGAAGTAAGAGAGAGAATTTTTGTTATTTTGTGATGGTATTAATCCAGATGAATGTCAGTAATTACTGGAAGCAAAACTGATCACACGCTTCTTACCTCAGGTAGCCTGAACTTTTATGCAGTACAGAACAAACTGCTCTTCTATGGTGGTTCATGGTGATGACATTTTGAGTATTTGAAAGGGAAGAGTTGACTTACGGGAAGTCAGTTTCTGCTTTAATAGGATTAAACAGAATTGCTTTTAGAAGCAACGCATCAGCGATTAGGCAAATAATTATCTACATATCTATGTATATGTACATAAATATAAACCCAGAAACATTTGCCCATTTCTGCTGGCTGTGTCCAGAGGGGAAGAGCCTCACAAAGTCTATAGGGAAGGGAGCACTGGCATCCTGTGGAGAGTTCGGGTTTTCTTTAGGAGTTACAAAACGTTGCCCCTGCCGGCAATAGGGTGTTCCCACATCCCTCCCGAGCTGCAGGGGAGAAGGACCCCGTGGCTGGCGGGCAGCTCCCGCAGCAGGTGCTGGATGCTCAGGTTGTGTAAGGAGCTGCAGATGCTGCCATTGACTCACGCTGGCTCTTTTTGTTCGGATCGCAGTGGGAGCCAGGCCTTATGTAATGTTCATTGTCACATTCTCAGTGCCAGCACTGTCATGTCAGCAGAGGGGAAGGATTAGCTCTCCCTTTTCTTTCTTTATGGCTTGGTTGTAGGGTTTTTTGGGTTGTTTGTTTTTTTAAATTTCTCCCACCCTTTCTTGCAGCAGCTTTTGTTGTTCCTGTTGTTAGGGAACAACCAGTTTCAGGCTGGTTTTAGTTTTGTGGTGCCTTTTAGGAGGGAGATTGTTAGCCTGAAGAGAATAAAATAGCAGGTCCTGCAACTCTCTCAAAACTGATATTTGGATGTGTTTTTAAAAGCAGTCTGTTATTTTTTTCTCTCAGTTCCTTTTCCTCACAAATCACAGTGGGATTCTTAATACTTGCATCCAGTGTGGGTGAAGACTAGATCCATTGTCCAATATTTATGTGGAGTGGGGAGAAGCACACTTGCCTTCCTCAGAAGAGTGGTCCGGGACAAGCAGATGCTCCCCAATTTATGATTTTACAGGCTGCTTCTTTTTCCTTCAGTTTAATATTCCTGTGGAGAACACATCACTTAGAGGGGATCAATGCCACTTAGTTTGTTTGCGATTTGAAGAAGATGAAATGAGGGAGGAGAATTGTTTTCTTCCTTCCCAGCCAGCAGCGTGTGGCCACCAGTTAGCTGTGAGTCACAGCAGAGAAACTGCGTAGCTGGAGTCTCAACAGTCTCAGGCTGCAAAGGAAGAAGGGATTTAAATCACGAAGTAATCAATTAAGGATGAGTTTAAATGCAATTTGGGGGGGGATTAAGTTCCTGTTGGTTTTTCAGTAAACACTTCTTTGCTTTGTTTAAAGCATATAGGGGTCTGCCGGACCAGTGTAGTACAACTGTTGGCTCCTTTTAAAAAAAAATATTTATCCTTTTAGGTGATTCCCCCACCACCATTTTTTACATGATAATTTAATAGAGGTGTTAATATATTGCATAGTGTAAATCAGAGAAGTTCTAGTGGTTGTTAGAATCAATCTGTTCAAAACCACTGATCTCAGGTTTAGTTCTCACTAGTTTTTTAAACTGAACAGAGAAGTATTTTTATTTTGCAATAACATTGCAAGTTAATCTCTTGCAAACTGTTACAAGACTTTTAGTCATAGAGAAGCTTAAGCTCATTACTCCTTTACTGATGCAGCTGTGTGCTTTATAGTAGTGTTTTGTAAGATCCTGAAGGCTGCCTATGAGGTACCAAAATGGTGCTAGTAGTGATCTAACAAACAGATGAGATTTCCCCCGAGGAACCAGCAGTTACCTTCATACACATCCAGTTTGGAGTGTTTGTGTGTGAGCTGAGCATATTAAGAGGACTCTTACGGCCCCAACCAATCGTTTTCCTCTATTGCTGCCAAACAAAAAAGAAAAACATAAAAGGAAATTATTATTACCATAAAACATGACTGTGTAACAGAGACTGAAGAGCGTTATGCAGTACAGACTTAGAAATACCTGGTTTTATTAAACTGTCTGTGCAAATCCTCTTGTGATTTACCAGTGTGCTTGATCCTGTTCCTATGGCCAGGCACCACAATGGCCAGTGTGAAGTCTTGATTACAAAACAGGCTTTAAGGGACAAATCTTGATGAGTCCCAGATACTGGCCTTGGCTGGAGGTTGGGGAGGTGATAGAATCCTCTTTACTGTTCAGCACTGGAGCAGCATTAGTGTTAAACCTGCCCTTTCTGAAGGGATTTGTATGGGATGGATGTGTACTCGGGAATGAGCATGTCCTGTGCCTAAATCACTTGTGTTGTAGTGGGCCAAGAGCTTCTGTAAAGTCACTTTGGCTTTTGCGGCTTTTTATAGGTACAGGGGAACCCTGTTCCTCCTCCTCGAGTGAGGAAGGACTTCATTCTGCCTTGTCCTGCATCCTTGTTTTTTACTCAATGGTATTTGTAATAGTTCATTAAATAATGGTTTAGTATTTAGCTAGTGGATCCTCTGATGAAAGTGATGTACAGAAATGCCCTAGGTCCCCACATCCCCTGGTGATTGCTGTTTCACCTAAGAGTTTGGCTCGTGGCATACGTGACTCTGCTGTGGAAAACTATTATGTAAAAGGAGAAAAGTTGCTTTCACATTTCTCTCTCAACTTTATATGTAAGAAGTGATTTTAAAGCTTTGCAGAGTGAAAGAAAAATGTGAGGACAACAGAAATGTGTCCAAATTCTCAAGGTTTCCTCATCTAGAAGTGGGCCTCATTTCTGTGCAGGCTGAGGAGGAGGCAGTCATCAGCACATGGCATTTACTTACTATCTGAAGTGTTCTACCTTAAAAAAGCAAAGCCCAAAAAACTTCAGAACTATTTTTATCTTTGCTGAAAGACAGGACATAATACATGAGAGAGGCTGTCTTGGATGTTAATTTGATGTGCAGTTAATTGCAGGGTTTAACTTCTGGGTAGGATAAACATGACAGCTCTTTTCTCCTCCCTGAGTAAGCAAGAGGAATTTTTCCAAGTGTTTCCCCCTAGTATCCCCCCCCAGTTTCTCAGCAGCCTCACCACTGTTGAGGCACTGTGCTGGAAGGCTGGTTGGCTATCTGCTCTACGGGTGGTGCAGGGGGTTTGATTTGCATTTCCTGCAGCTGTAACCCTCCTCAGGCACACATCCCACTCAGGGGGCAGCTCCTGGCCGATCCAGTGCGGGACTGGGAAGAGTCCAGCGGCAGGTAATCAGTTTATCTCTCGCAAAGTGCCCTTCCTCCAGCGATTAGACATTGAGCACAGTGTGCCTGCGTGTGCAAAGGCAGGAGATGGGGCAGGTTGAAATAAGTCAGCCATAAAACAGTAGCGGCAGCCACAATCTGGCCCTGTTGTGTAATTCCCCTTGGTGGGAGGCTCCGAACTGGGTCAGATCGGTGTGAGAAACGAGGGCAGGCTTGGGCTGTGCACCGCGTACCTGCTGCCCGCTCCCGCTGCCACCAGGCAGGGTGGGAGCCCTCCCGAGACCCGGCCCGGGCGGCGGCAGCGAGCCCAGCACGAGGGAGGAAAGGCAGCGAGAGAACCGGCGGCGCGACAATAGGCACAGAGTTAACCATCTTTGTTTCATTCAGCTCTGCAAGATTTAATTGAGTCTTTTCAGAAGCTTCTGTTTAACTCTCCTGCATATGGCCCGGGCTGCCGAGCGGGTGTCAGGAGTTGGGTTATACAGAACGTGTACTCACTGCTAAACAAAAATAAAGCTTCGATTCGAGCCCTTTTGTGCTCCAGTCTGAGGGAGAGCTGTTCTCCACTAGGTGTGATTTTATCTATGGAAATACAGGGACCCATATCCTTGCCTTTAAACAATTTGCAGAGACTGTTTTGTGTTTTGATTTGGTTTTTTTGTTCTTTAGGCTTTTGGGACAAATGATGAAACATGAGGGGATGACACACAGGAGGATACTGATGGGAGAAACTGTATCATGTGTCATTCTTTGACCCGGAGCGTTTAGTGACATTACAGCACTTCTGCTTTTTCTGTTTGTAGATGAGAGTTCATTCCTGCCATATTAGCAGTGTTTGTGTTTCTTTGGTTGGTTGGTTTGGTTTTTGTTTTGGTCATGGTCAGTTTGCAGGGATAGTAAAACTTAGAAATTTAAAAATATGCTTCTGTGGATATGTTTTCAAGGTGGTTTACAACACAGTGTGGACAACATAGGAATAAATAAATCCCCTTGAAATCCCAGGTGACACACAAAGGTGACCCTATTGACCATCTCCTCCTGAAATGTAAGGAAATGTGCAGCTTTGCAAGTTACAAGTTTGAATATGTTTTCATTAGGGCTGAATGTCAGCTGGAAGGGAACATTCTTTCTATGTAAAAGAAAAAAAAAGTCACTGTTTTGAAATACACATAGACTTTAGCACAACATTTGTTAGAAAAAACTTCTGATAATAGATGGCTTTGTGTCTGCAGCCCTTGGCTGAAGTCACCAGACATCAGAAAACAAGGGATGCTGGTATTGCCGCAGCCTGACAGCAACTGGGCTTGTACCTGCCTACCAGCAGACCACAGAAGCTGAATTAATATCTTTGGCTTGTGTAAACTGGCACGGTTCCACTTGAGCTAATTCAGATTTTGGCCTTTTCTACCATCTGCTTGGCTAAGCCAACTTATTTTGTGTGACACGTGTAACAGTGTAGGGACTTCAGTTGTCTCTGCCTGGTGGTAAAGTGCTCCTGGGACTGAGTGGCGAAAATCTTCCTGTTCCAAAGCCAATCTCTGCAAAACTTTCTCTTCCCTGTGTTTACTTTCTTTCTGACATTCTTCAGTGTTATTGAGGAGCTGAGAGGGGCAGAGCAGGAGCTGATGACTTCAGCTGGAATAATTCAGCATACTCAACAATTAGATTTTCAGCCCTGCTACAGGGGTGTTGAGTTGTCTTTAACCTTCACATTTCTGAGTTAATCTGGTAACTGCTGAAACACATCTGAAAAGAAAATTTAACTGTTAAATGAAATGAAATGTTAAGTGTTTATAGATATTTGAAATGCCTTATTTGCTTAGAAGTTTGAGGTTTAGTCTTTTTTTATTGTTGTTTTTAAGTGTCTGATTAGTGCTCAAATATTTTATCATTTACAGTGGAAATGTGGTGTAAGTAGGGGGCAGTGGGAAGTGAGTGATGAGGAAATGTTTCCTTCATCTTCCTTTAAAGCCTTCTGGAGAATGTGTGGGTAGTAATTCTTCTGCAGCTTGATCTTTGAATACATCCTTTACTTATGTTCCGTAAGATCAAAATGCCTTCTTTATTTTCCTTTCTTGGTTGTGTTTCTTTTCATCCATCTTACACAGCTCCTGTTGGATCATTCTGTGTGTATGGAGGAGTGCTCAGGAGTACCCGTCACTGTCCAGAAGTGACAGTGCATGATCTGAACAGATAAACTTGTGACTTTGTGATTGCCCTGGTCCTCGCTTCAGGCTTTATTTTTGTGTTCTACCACCATTTCTGCTGTGATGCACTGGAGTGGTGTAACAGGGAAGTTATGCAGTGCCAGCCCCAGTTCTTGTCCTTGAGAGAAGGGAAACGCAAATTTTGTCTGATCCATCCTTCCTTTGTGTTTACTTTTCTTCTTGCCCTGTTTTACAAAGGGAGTTCAACCTTTAGAAACTGGTTGTCTTCTGCCCGAATTATGATGGTGACGGTGTTTTTGTTGCTTGGCTGGATCAGAGAGTTCAACCAGGCTGTGATGAGGAGCTGGGTGACCTTTGCAGTGGGTCCAGCTGAGGCAGGAGGGGATTTCTGTTTCTGACCCATGTCTGCACACTGTGATGGAGTTTGCAGGGATCAGGGTAACAGGCATCCAGAGGGGATGCTGACACTGATCCTTTTTTGTATGCTTCATGTTTGGATGGTAGTGTTCTGAAATGGTTCACATAATTTATTAATTTTTGCATCTCTGAATAATCAGGCATTGATTCCAGGAATCTTCCTGCTGTGTGCAGGTCAAGGATGCCAGTGAAGAGATAGAGATTCTTCAATGCTGGGCCTGTATCATTATGATCCATTTCTTATGGCATCTGTTTTCTACACAGGATTTGTGCTTTGTCTGATATCTAACTGTGTTATTTAAAAGGCTGATTTGGTTTTTGATGTGCAGTAATCCTGCTATGATGTTGAGTCTTGAGGCTCAAAGGTTGGGATTTGCTGGGCTCATGTACCTCTTTTGTGTCCTCTCAGGGCTGCCTCACGGTAGAACATGAGCAGGTAATGCACAAGGAGCACCACTGGGAATCATGTCAGACGAGTCAATCTCAGGGAGTGATCCGGACCTGGACCCGGACTTGGAGCAGGAGGATATGGAAGAGGAGGAGGAGGAAGATGAGGAGGAGGCGATGGAGGAGGACAATGATGGGGATGACGAGGAGGACTTACTTGATGAAAGTGGTGAGTGAATGGGGTTGGGAATATACATTGTTATAGAAAACTGGCTGTGACCCTTTGGAAGATTGTGTAAGGGTTAGGATTTATCCAGCTCTTGGTAGAGAGAAGTGGTTATGTGTCTGTTTAGCCTAAACAGGGATTTGATATATGTTAAATATGGTCTCCTGGCCAGAAAGTATTTCCATCATGAAAACAAGCCGCAAGCATAAGTGGTAAGGAGGATAGAATTTTTAAAATAGCTTCAAATTTTGGAGAAGCAATTATATAAAGAAGTAAGTAAGTCAATTTACAATTACTTGTATTATTTAAAGGATATGGTGAAAATAAATATATTTACATCATTGGCTTGCCCCATACATAAACAATTTGATGAATGCTATGGACAATTATTGCTCATTCACAATAATCATCTGTAGCAGCTGGTAAATGTTCTTTTCTGCCAGCATACAGGTTGGGTTCTCCTTTGTTTGTTTTACAAGAGGAAAGATGGAAGTGCTGACTAAGTAAGTTGTCACCTTCTATCCTCACCTAGTTCCACCTGCCCTACTCTCCTCTTCAGGAGAGGAACAATTCAGGTCAGGACCAACACAGGTGTTTGTGGGCCTGTGCTGTGCAGGTTACATTTGAGTGTTATTAGCTAACTGTTCTGGGTCATGGCATGATCCTAGAAATGTTTGTTGGTCCAGCAGAAGGGCTGATGTTCCAGGGCATGTAGACAGGAATGCAGAGCTCAGGTGGGAATTCCCCATGCTGAGTTTGCCATCAAAATCTTTGTGTCACAAAACTGTAGCCAGAGCCTAAGGGGATGCTCTATTTGCTTCCTTTAAAATGGTAGTTTTTAATAACATCAAAGGCTATGCAGGTATCTGAATACACCTACCTAAACCTACTGAGAGTAGTCTTCCTTTTCTTAGCATAGAGTGTGTGTTAAAAACAGACACGTCTCTCTTCTAGTTACTAAAGAATTTTTGGCTTCGAAGTAAATTGTTGTCCTTAAGTGTTGTTTGTTTTGTTCTTATATTCTTTCAGCCATGTGCTACTTGAAAATACTGTTTTGATTTTGAATTCTTTTATAAAAATGTTTACACAAACAAATTGTGTTCCTCTTTTTTTTATTCATGTGATGGCTTTTTCTAATGAGAACCTAGCAGAAATGGAAGTGTTAGTTCAGGTAAGAAACAGGAATTCCCAACACCAACACAGATAAGAGTCAAGAGGTCACAGATTACTCTATCTCAGAGACTGGTGTTGATGATGTCACTTTGTTCACAGGACCCTGCACCCGGTGGAGCAGTAGGAAGTGTGACGTGGTTGCCAAACTTTTATTAACAGAAGGGAGTGTCTGTATGTCATGTCCAAGTGGGTCATTCCCCATGGTTATTTTATCATAGCCTTGTGTACTTCACCATCAACATCTGTATTATTGTGAGTGAATACTCACAGTTGTTTGTCAGAATTATTCTTTCCAAAGCAAACACGATCAGTGTAGATATACAGAACATTGTGAGCTGCTAATGACAGCTGTTTGTTTTCATGTTAACACACTAGAAACGTGTTTATGTTTCATATTTTTGTAGCGACTAATTAAAAACAAACTTCAACAAATGTAGAAAATAATGAGGAACAGTAAAAAGACAATTTACATAAAAATAACATAAAATATTTTTATGGTTGTTCATCAGGTACAAGGGAGAACTCCCTTCCACGAGCTGAGCAAAGCTAGATTGCCTCTGAGGTTTCAGATTGTTCAGCTTTAATTCTGTCTGCCACAATATCAGAATGCTTTCTGGGTGCTTAGATGTATAATTATTATCTTCTGTGGAGGTGTCCAGTCTGCTTTTCCTGATATCTCCTTACAGCTACACACTGCCTCCAAAATGTCATTTGGCATCTGTATCACCTTAGATCTAATACAAACCAGTCTCCTGCTCTTTAGCCTATGAAATATAACCAACTTCAGAATTAAGAGGTTCATTTTATTTTGCCCATCTAATGTTTATAGTCCTATCTCTTTGTAGATTAACCTCATTCATAAATATCGTATTGGGAACAGACAGTTTTATTAATAAGAAGGGATGCAGTTCTCTAATGTTTATATTATAAAGCTTTTAAAAAGCTTAATTTTAATAATTTCTGTTAAAACTTTGTTCTCCCTATTCCCAGCTGTGCTGTTCTCCTCCCCTTCGGGTATTGTGGTTGTTCTGATCCCACTGGGGATCCTGGGGGGATCGTTCCCTTGTGGATGGGCTCTTGCATATTTCTGGCACTACAAGCTTTAGATGATTATTAATCTTTCACAGCTATTTCCTTGGAAGGGTGACAGGCTGCATAGACATTTTCTCCAAACTGAAACTGATTACGTTTTTAAATAATAGTGATTATATTAATTACAAACCTAACATTTTTACAGTTTGCTTGCAAAATAGTGGCTTTGTTTAGGATTTCCATGTATTGATGATGACTTGACTTAAGAAATTTCCGGTGTTAGTATAATGTTATCCACACTGGGTGGTGGTGGATAGTATCATCTCAGACTTAGCAGTGACTTGTGTTTTGCATATTTAACCTGTTTATGTCTTTCTGATACATGTTGTGTATGGAGTTAATCCTTGTGTGTAGTTTCAGTTTCATAATCTTCTAGGAGTTCTTTTTACATTCTGGTACTTGAGTGCTATCTTCAGTTTTGGTACATTTTACTCATTTCTGCTCAGTTGTGTTTGCATTTAATATGGGCTGTCCTATAGGTGGTCTAGAGTTTAGTTTGGACTTGTATGGTACAGGCTTTCAGTCTTGATGAAAGCAGCTCTTCAGCCTTTGCCCCCTGACCTCAAGGAAACAAAAGAGCATGGAAAGCTAGTTTTCTGAATATTTCTGAGTAAGCAAAAGCTCATAACCTCATGGCTTACATCCTCTATCCATTTCTTCAGTGGTGGTCAGTTAATGAACCTTAGCATCACGTGTAGGAGATCTTACAGCTTTAGTCTTTTGTTTTCTAGAATGCTCCTTCCAGAACATACCTACTCTGACACAGCCCCCTCCCGGGCTGCCAGACTGCACACCCATCCCAGCAGCACGCTTCAATCCTAGCCAGAGGCTGCCACTGCTTTTCCAGCCTTGTCATCCCTGCCCACTTCATCTGTTTTCTCATCACTTGTGGGTTGCAGCACCTGTTTTGTCATGTTTGATTTTGTGATAGCAATGCGTGACTGCTAAGAAGTTTATTCGTTAGCTCCCTAAATCTTTTTCACTAGAAATGTGATGTACTGACGACTGTAGAGATAAAGGGCTGTTTCAAGTCCTGCACTTTTTCTCTGATCCTGGTTGTTGCTCAGGGCTGTGTAGGAGTCCATAGGAATAAAAGCTAATTTGAGCAAAGAGGAAACAAACCTCCAATATGGATTTTACAGAACGTTTCAAATGCATGGACTGTTCATACCTCAGAGCTTTCCTGAGGAAAGCTCTTGAGTGTTTGAATGAATCCCACTGTACTGTTATGTTTTTCCAGTTTCTGAATGTCTCTGGATTATTCTGATTGATGTCTCTGGAATTCATTATCTTTTATTCATACATATTGCTGTAATTCTGCTATTAATAGTGATGGCAAGTTGCTTGTTTTCTTCCCTCTGAGTGCATGGGTTAAACACTTTTTTAAAGTGCAGTTCAGTAGCTGCTTTCTGCTTGAACTTGAGCTGCCACTTGGTACTTAGTTTTGAGTTTCCTGTGATTCCAAGGCAGGAGTTTTTGACTTTAGATGGCAGCCAGTGTTGATCCAAGCTTTAAAAAAATCCTTGCTTTCCTTGAATCCTCACTAGAGGAAAACTTGTTCATTTAAAGGGGTCCAGCTTGATCAGCTTTTCCTACAATTTTCACTTGGTTGTTGAAGGAAAAAATGTTGGCATGAAATTATAGCAAGAATGGATTTTGTTTAATATGATGTTCCTTTGTGGCTCTTTGTAGGTCATCATTGTGGGGTGCAATTACATTGAAAGGGAAATCAGTTCGTGGCTGCCTGGGCAATTTCTTTGTCTAATCTGATGGGAAAAATGAGTAGATAACACCATACTTACTAGAAAGTTCCTTAGCACCTGGACTTATTAAAGCTGAAATTATTTTGGAAATCTGTTTTTAAAGTCATGTGGAAGAGTGGGTTAGTATTTCTCTGAATGATACATGAATGCATCCTTGAGGTACAGAGATCTGCTGCTCATTTTGGAGATGGCGTTATTCATGTGCTTCCCACCCCAAATCATTCTATCTTTTCTTCTCCCCAATAAAGTGCTGGAACAAAACAAAACTGGGGTGTGTGGGAGTCCCCAGCTGGATGTGTGTGGTTGGGAACAGAGCAACTTTCTGTCCTTACAGGGGAAGAGAGGAAAGTCTTTGGTATAAATCTGTTCATTTTGCAGGCTCCTCCTGCTCAAATACATGAGTTTTTGCTTTTTGACTGTAGTTATTCTTATAAATTAGGTCATGTTATAGTCACCTGTATGAAACTGAGAGAGAGGCAGAGGAAGAGTATGGAGACTCCTCCTATCTTGCTAAATGGTATCCTATTCTATATCATTTTATATCTAGACTTAGAAAGGCCCATCCTGCTGGAGATAAAAAAGAGAAGAAAAAAGGAACTGCCATTAGAAAGTAATTTCCCTGCACTTTTTACTTGAAATGAATGATCCTGCGTGTGTTGGTAAATGGAGATTTGTCCCAACAATCTGAAACCTTTTGCCTTCTACTTTTGACCAGACTGCACAGCATTTTCTTTTAGGAAACACTGGTTTTAAGTTGTCCTTCCTATCTACTAGAAAATTAAAATCATTCCTTAAGAAGAGGAGGAGCAATTAGGTACTTACTGCTCTAATCTCTCCACTTCTTTTAGAAAGCAGCCTCTCACAGCTGTGTCTCCAGGTGGCACCAAGGGCAGATGGGCATCCCAAGGTCGAGGCAGCCTCAGAGAACATAACTGCTCTTTGAGGAACCTTGCTTCCATCTGCTGCAGTGTGTGGTACAGTGGACTCAGTTGCTGCGTGCTTCCTGCCTCAGACTGGTGACATGTGCTTTGCTCTCCTGTCCTTGTTTAGCTGGAGGCAGGTGCCAGGGGCTAAGGAAAGGCACAAGCCCGCTGGAGTAACCTTGGGGTGGAGAGCAGGCACTTTTTGTTGGTTGAAAATGTATGAGTTGGAGCAAAAGGTGTGGAAAGAAACAAAACAAAAGTCAGGACTGTCCTAAATCTAGAAAAGCATTGAGGACAACCATGAGGGAGGCTTTAATTGTAAGCCACTCTGTGTTCTGTGTGTACCTTTGACAGATTGGTGAGTCCCCATAAGTGATAATCCTGCAGTTTCATCTACAAGTGTATGTTTGCAGTGCCCAAGGTGGATTTCTTGGGGAAAGGGAAGAGTGATGACTCACATCACCTCACTTTTTCCTTCTCGATGGACTTCCCTACGGTAGATTCTTTTATTTTGGTTACTTGTGGCTGGATGCAGCTCCCTCTAGAGCCCACCAGTACTGTTTCCAAGGGAGCTGGAAGGACATATCCTGGGGGAAGCAAACCTCTGCTCCAGTCTGGGTTTGTTGCCTATGCAATGGTTCTGGTCTTAGTAAAGAACCAAACCCAAACTTCTTCCACGTACCGCTGTGCACTTTGATGTTCTTTAAAAGCCAGGTAGGTTTTCATGCTTGTAGTAACTTATGTAGACTGTCTTCCAAGCCAATAATTGCCTGCAGAGAGGATGGCCTGTGTGGTATTATAGAGGTACTAAAACAATCAGTACTTGTGAAAGAATTTACTTGTAAACTAGTATCCTGCCTATTGATATGTGTTTAAAATTAATCAAATTGTCGTAGGAAACTGCATTACATTAGAAAATGATGCTGATGGATCAGTGTTTAAATGTACTTTATCATAGAGGTGCAGAGTGTGGGGCTCAGCCTCAGGTGGTTGTGGGTAACTCGGTAAACGTGTATCCAGTCACGGATAGTGGATGCATTTCTCAGGTGACGTACTATAAGAAGTTGAGGGGGTTTTGTTGTTTTCTCAGTTCCTGAAAGTGATAAGAGCTTTGTGTTTGTTCAGCATAGGTTCCCCGCGTCCACAAACCTTATGCTCGAGACTTGTGTTGGTTTCTTAAGACCCAGAAAATTAGGATCTGGCTGGCTTCTATGTTTCCACAATCCAGCTGAATAAAATACAAAAGATGTAGTTGGTATCAAAGGTGGAAAGAGACTGGATGGTAACATTTGCAGTTTAGCAGACCTGGTTACTGAGTAATACACAAGGGTTACATTGAAATTGCAGAGGAGGTTTGCTTCTCGTTTAGTCTACAGCCCCACTGATTTCTCTGGGAACTTTGCTTCATTATAGAAGGCTGCAGATTTTACCCATTGTTTTTATCCTGGCACTTTCCTGGGAGCACAGTGTGTGTGTGTCACAGCAAAATGGTGTTTGTGTGTGCAGTCGAAGGGGCTTGCTCCTGCCCAGCCAGGAAGGGTCCCTGTCCCCATCACGTTGTGCAGACCCTGTGGCCCCCAGCTTCCTTGACCTGGGTTTACTGGACTCACTAAATGGTGATGTTAAAGAAAAATCCTCTTGGGTGCTTTGCTGGGAGCAGCCGGTGCTGGATGCTTTGTTATCTCCCCTTCTACTGATTCCAAAGCTGCAGATTGCCTGGCTGGGCATTTTGTTGTGCTGGGGCAGTTTCGGTGGTGGGAGGATGGTAGAGGTCTCTTGCCTACCGGCTGTTTGCCCATAAATCTGTGAGGAATGGGGAGGAGTGTGGGAGGAGCGGTGCCTGAGGTTCGGGGGCTTTACTGACTTATTCCAGCATTCTAACTAACCCTGTGAACTAGGTTATTCTCAGCAGGGTGAGGTGTGGCCTGAGGGCTGCTGTGGGAAGGCAGGATGAGATCCTGAGGAGCGCTGTCCCCCAGCCCCCTGCGCAGGGGATTACGGACTGCCGATGTTGCGGGGCAGCCGCTGAGCCTCTCTCCGGCTGCCTGCTCTGTCCGAACGCGAGGGCTCTCCCGGTCTCCTCAGCTTATCCCGAGCAGGGGGAAGCTCCGAAAGAAAACGTCGGTGACTCCCCTGCCCGCCTCCCAGGCTCTCTGACAGCGGCTTCCTTTTTGAGAGGGTGGCACAAAGTCTGGCATAGTCTGAGTGTTATATAACCTGGAGTAATGACTTGCTTTACTTCTTTAAAAGGAGGTGATGACGCCAGAGCTCTGCTTCCTTCAGAGCCGCCAATTGGGCGCAGGGACTGGCAGATCTCGTGAAATGATGTGGTGTTATAACCAGCTACGCTTTGTCCCCCTCTTTTCTCCCTCCTTCCCTTTGATCTATTGCGTATGATGGAATACAAAATAGAAATCTTTCTATGCAGTTCAAGAGCAGCCCACGTCCATAGCTCTGCATTTTCTATATATATGTATATGGAGTTTTTCAAATATTTTTTTACCTCTCTTTTCTTTTAAAGCTATCACAAATATGAGAGTAGCATGCAGGTGTGGGGAGCAGGGTCAGTGAGTGAGCAGTTATTAACTGAACAACGAATTGCTCCAAGTAGTCTTCCTGCTTTTCTGATAAGCTTTGCAGGATATAGAGGTTGTGCTTTATCGGCCAAAAACTTACTTTTTTCTTTTCACAAAGCAGCCAGAGACTCTCTAACAAAGGACAGTCCCACTTGCTCCCCTGTCCTGTTTGGTGCCTTTTTCCCCATGTATGTTTCCAATTGTCAGCTTTGTACCATGCCTGGTCATTGCTGATAGATACTGTATTCCCTCATCTGCAGCTTCTGAAATGGTGATGAAATCCCATGGAAACTAATTAGCAAATTTGTAATGTGGTATTTTCCCTGTTGAACAGGTAAGGAGTGGCAAAGTCACTCTGCCAAGTTCACCTGGTAAGTGTGAAGAAGCCAAAGTGAAATCCTCTGGTTTACATTTTAGGCAGCACCCCTTTTATGTTCAAATGTACTAAATGAAACACTTCTTTGATTTTCATCTGAGTTTAAAACATGCAAGGGGTCCTTAATTTCACTTTCCCCTAATTTATGTATTGTGCTGGTTTTAATGACTGGTTAAATAAAATGTGCATGTAGTTATATGTTGTACAAGTGTAATATTAAATAATAAAAGTGTGGAAGGAGGTGAGGAACTGTTTTCATTAAATTTGAAGTATTTTTCAGATTTTAAAACACAATACCCCATCACAGTTATTTCCTTTATTTATCTTTTTAACTTCTTGATTAGGCTTTAAAGAAACTGCAACAAAACTTTCAGAAATGTCTGGTTCATTGTTTGGATCAAAGTATTTTTATTATTAACAGTATTTTGTACTGCAGATGTTTAAAATGTCTTGTTCACATTTTCTTCAATATGCGGTTCACTGACTCAGTCTCAAAAAATTCTAAGTAGGAGTTAGAAGACTTTATTTTCACTTGCAAATATGCAAATAGGAATGAGACAGGAGAAAACTGCAAGATAAAATCTTTTTGGGCTAGGTGAACAGAAACTTCTAGTTTAAATCTCTGTCAAAACAAATTTTGCAATTAAAACATCTGCAGGTAATCTTCATCTATGTAAAGTATTTAAATACTTGAACTGTTAGAATCAATTTTAAAATGGTACTTTTGTGTATTCAGCTTGTGATTTATGTCAAATTTGCACTTAGCTGAAAATAAATGGAATGAAATTAAAGTTGTACCAAAAAACTCTTCAGTGGTGCACAAATACGTGTGATCTACAGCAGAAATGTAGCAAGTTATAGAGGTGAGGAACCAGTTTCTTGAATATAACTGGGATTGTAACTCAATGGATTTAATTTTGATTAAAATTGTGATAAATACCTATGGTATAAATTCTTCAACTTTAAATCATTACCTCTTGTCTAGCAACAGCTTGTTTTCTTTGGTACATTTAAACAACCTCTGAAAGCCTTGGAATCTCAAGCAGTGTGTTTTGCCACAGTGCCAGTCTGAAAAGCATTTGCGAGAGGCACTGCATTGTGTCACTTCCTGCATTTTGTGCAATTAGATTTTTGTTATATTATGTACAACTTCCCAGCTTCCCCCACTTACGATTTAGATGAGTTTGGGAAAGAAAATACACCAAGATTTACATGAATAAAAATAAAATGAGAAAAAAACAGAATTGTCAAATTTTATGCCTTATGGTTCAGTCTAAAACTCACTAAAGTCAATGGAAAAACTCCTCTGGTTTTCCATGGTTGGTTTAGATCTTATCAAAAAGAATTTTTATTTGCAGCGCAATGTTTGTTTAAGAAGCAAATGATTCTTAAAGCCCAGCAATACTCAGTTGCCAACACAGTGTTGCAGAGTCCAAGTATGATTCTGTCTGAACTGTTTTAGGTGGATAAACAACACCTCATACCATGTCCAACTCAAACCTGGTATTCTTGTGTGTTTTCCATGTTGCTAAAACAACATGGAAACTAGGACAGGGAAAGTGGCCTTAATGATATGTGTGTGCTACTAGCAGGTGCTAATCAAGAGTGAAATGTGGCTGTCAAGCCTAGTTCACATTCAATTACTTACAAACAATTTGGGTTAGTAGGCAGCTTCTCTATACGGTGGAGGTCAGTGGGGTGTGCAGAAGGAGCTGGTGGATGTGGAGCATGGCTGGGAGAAAGCTGTGGGATGGGGAAGGGACTGCACGGGCAGCATGGAGCAGTTGAGGGTGGGAAAGGAAGGTCTCTTCTCCTTTATGGGGTGGTGAAGAGGATGAACAGCTTGGAGAGAAGGGAACCACCCCAGCTTGCAGGGACCAAGAGCAGAGTGGCACATCAGAGATCCAGTGCTTCTCTCTGATGCTGTCCTCGATGGGCTTGGATCAGGTCAGTGTTGAGGAGTCGTGGAGCTTCTCAGCCTGCAGAGCAGGGGGTTGAGAGAACCAAGTTCAAGGTGGACAACAGGCATGGGAATGGGGAAGGAGCTACTCCACCTTGAAGGAAATGAATGTTTTGGGATGTATTGTTGAAATTTATTTAGTTTGAGTGACTTCAGTTTGATAATGTTCTTTGCTACACAGAGGAACTAGTGTCCTGAAACACTTTATGGTGAAGTTTCTTGTCTGTAAAGACAGATTTAGGTAAGTGCAGCGATAATGAGCGGCATGGAGAATGCTTGTGAAATTGCAGTGTTCAGGGATGCTGACATTGCTGCTGAAAAGACTTGTCAGTCAAATAAAAAACATGTTCTGAAGGACCTTTATTTTGATATTCTATGCAAACACAAACTTTATAGTGTTGTTTGTGTTTTTTTAACTGGAAATCTCAAGTTGTTTGCAAGGGAACCTCTCAGATGACAAAAGCTTTTTGAGGAGCCTCTTGTGATGTATAGCACAGTTTGTACGATTGCAAAGAGCTTGTGGTTTGAGATGAGGAAGGTGAGGTGTGACACCTGACTAAGATTTCCGACCCTGTAGGGAGGGAGAACATTGTTCCTTACTGGTAAGACTGGCCTCAGTGGAAAAGCTTTTCAGTAAATGGATTTATCTGTAACAAGATTACCTTCCATGAGGAGATAATTTTATAAACTGACTGTTTCAGGCAGATCTAATTCTTGGCTGTGTGAATATGTATTTATCCGGGCTGACAGTGGTGGCCTCACCAGCAGGCTGTTGTGAGTAGAAGAGCTAGAAAAATTCCTTTTCCATTTTACACATTAAGGTGAAGAAGGAAATTCCCTTTTTATTGTTGTGTGCAGAAGTACAGGTATAGGTTGCCTGTTTCCCCCAGTGTATTGAACTTCCACTTTTCTCATGCTTGACTGCTGTAACATGGTTGTGTTGTGGTTTAACCCCAGCTGGCAGCTCAGCCCCACACAGCCACTCACTATCCCCCAGTGGGATGGAGGAGAGATTTGGAAGGGTAAAAGTGACAAAACTCGTGGGTTGAGATAAAGATAGTTTAACAGCAAAGCAGAACAAGGAATTCATCAACTCCTTCCCATGGGCAGGCAGGTGTTCAGCCATCCCCAGGAAAGCAGGGCTCCATCACAGTAACAGTGACTTGGGAAGACAAATGCCATCACTCCGGACATGCCCCCTCTCCTCCTCCTCCTTTCCCCAGCTCTATATGCTGAGCATGACACCATCTGGTCTGGGATATCTCCTGGGTCAGGTGGGGTCAGCTGTCCCATCTGTGTCCCCTCCTAACTCCTTGTGCACCTCCAGCCTCCTTGCAGTGGAGCAGTGTCAGAAGCAGAAAAGGCCTTGACTCTGTGTTAGCCCTGCTCACCAATAACAAAAACATCTCTATTATCAACACTATTTCCAACACAAATCTAAAGCATAGCCCCATACTAGCTGCTGTGAAGAAAATTAACTCTCTCCCAGCCAAAACCACCACTGCATGCTTTGCAAATACCAAGTTGTATTTACCCAGTACTTGTTTTTAAATCTTGCTTTCCAGATTCATAAAACTGTTAGGTCAGATGCTGAGGTCATGTTTGCTTATTTATTCCAACCCTACAAAGTCCTTATAAGGCCTGTTGCAAGATCCTTGGCTATGCACTTCTTTAATATATTTGTCCCTCTTTTCCCCCTTGATAAACATTGTGTACCAGCCATGCTCTTTGAATCTGTGGCATAGGTGAAAGGCTGTCTTGTTACTGAGTGTCCTAATTGTGATACAGTTGATATTTTCTTTGGTAAAATTTATATAGCTCTAATTATGAAAAAGCATCTTGGGTTTATTTCAAAGTTGTGATGTACCCTGAAGTACTGAGGGTGTTTTGATGGCAGTAAGCATTTGCAGTGCCCTGCTACCCTCTTAAACGTAAGGTCAAATAAAAATGGCTGGAGTCACACAAAGGGGAGCTGGGCACTGCCCTGGCTGTGCTTGCAGACCTTTAGATCAGCCTTTGCTGCTGTGAGTGCAGCTCATTGTCCTGGAGTCCTGCAGGTCTGTGCCAGGGCTGTTTGGACACAGCCTGCTTTGGGTTTCTCGTGCACGTCCTGGCTTTCCCAGCGCTCCCTCACCAGTTGTTTCAATAAACAGCTGACTTTGTTACATGGACAAATGCTCACTACAGACGAGCTAATTTCATTACGTGTCTCTCAGCCCAGGTTTGCTGTATATTACTGGCATTAGATATGCCTGGGAAGGGAATTGGGCATGGATAAAGTCTCTGTAACACTGAAGAAGATTAGGCAGGATGGATAGCCTTTAGGGGTTCAACCACAGCTTTAAAGGACTTGTTCTGTACTTATTTATTCTCTCCTGTGCCTGTCCTGGTGATGATGAGTGATCAGAACAAAGGTTCACTTACAGTCATCTCCCACTCCACAAATTCTGACAAGTTCTTTCCTAAGAACTGAGAAACTTACAGTGATCCACAAGCTGCTGCTTTAACCAAGTGAACAGGATGCTCTTTCACCTGTTATTGTGCAAACAGGTTACCAGCTCCATCAAATTGCTCAAGTTTCAGTCTCAGTTGTCCGGGTTTCTTGCAAATTAGCAGGCATCATGCAAATAGCTCATAAAATCACAATTGTTTTCAAAGCCAGAAAGGCTGTACTCTTTTTTGCATCTCATTCCCACGCACTCTTCCTTATGTGCTCTGAAACTCGGAAGCAGAGTTACGGTCCTGCGTGTCCCCTGCTCTGAGCGTCCTGTTGTCTGTTGGGATTCCCCTTGCGCGGGGCCCCACCGGAGCCTGAACGGTTATGTAAGGATTTTTATTTTATTCTCAGTCTTGGTCTCTGCCACTAGTTGAACTGGATCACAGGCTGAGTGAATGGGATCTGATCCGTACGGCGTGCAGCTCTGCTGCTCCAGAGGAGAGAGACCTCCCCCGTACACACCCACTCAGCCTCCCCGCTCCTCTTCTCTCTTCCAAAACTCTTTTCCCAGGCATAACTGAGGTTGCTCCCGCTGATCAGGAGCGCGTACGGAAGCGCTCGCTCTAAACCATCCCGGCAGCACAGCTCCAGGCATCGGTCCTCAGTGGAGCAGCAGCTACCTTGGGCAGGGCTGTGTTGTTTGACTCTCCAAGCAGGGGAGGAGATAGTGACAATTTTTATTTAGGCTGAACACGAGGCATATTTAACTAGTTATATAACAGTGACCCTGGTCCGTCTCGGCTGGGTGCAGGGAGGATATATACGTACTGATTCCCGTCACACCAGCTGGGTGGATTCGAGCACTAGGAGCTATTTACCAAAGTTATTTTCAGAAACTTTAAGTGCAGGTTTCCCTGCCTGTACCCTGGACTGTTTTATCAGGAGTCTTTTCCCGCCTGCGAACTGAACAGCCAGTGAGAGTGGATTTAGTGCTCACTAGGCTGTGGGCAGAGATAAGGAGTTGTTGGGAGTGATTGGAAACTTTTGTCCTGAAGACCCTGAGACAAGAATAGCAGAAGAGCTGAGAGTGTGCAGCCACGTTGAACGAGTGTGCGGGCAGAGGGCTCGCCTCGGTGCACTGAGCAGCATGCTACTCTTGGATGAGTCTCAGCAGTTTCCAGGTAGGACACAGGTGGGGGTTTTTGTGGGTTGAGTTTTCTTTTTTTTTTTCTCCTTTGTTTTCTCTTTTCTCTTGCTTTCCTATTACAGGCCATTCATTTCCCCGTTGCCCCCTGTGCTGGAGCACCCCACTCAGTGGCTAGTAAAGGCATCAGGAACCAAGGCTCTTCTGTGGGTCTCAGGTTTTAATGTGCTCCCTACCAGGCAGGGATGGAAGAGGTTGAGATTTCAGTCTTGCAGTGCCTCTTGGCCCGATGGAGGGGACATGAGAAAGAAGCTCACTCTTCCTTTGTGCCTATAATTCTGAAGTCTTTGATGATGTGACATTCTGGGTCTGGCTGTTATTGTTTCTGCTGCTGAACTGTTGTAATGCTGCGGAAGTTATTTTTTCCAAGAGAGGAGGCAGTTGTTAATAGCAGTATCATTTTATATGCACTGTCCTCTCCCCCACCCCCTTCACCTTTGTGTGTATACTTTCCCTGCAACATCCTACTTGATAAGTTTCAAGAGCTTCTTTTGTCAGTGAAATATTTGGTGACTTGCTGACTGAGCAACAATCTGGGCACCAGGCAGAGCTGTTGGTGCTTGCTCCAGATGCCCTAATTAGTGCCTAAAGAGACTAAAAGCTACTTGGCCCTTTTCCCCTCTATCAAATGGAAGATGCTGGTGAAATCCTAACAGGAGTTTACAGCATGGGGATAGCTGCCACTTTGTTTGTTTGCTGGCGGGAGGATGTTGTGTGTTGGAGAAAAAACTTCGTTCAGATTTGAAGAACTTTCTAAATTTTTAATTTAACTTCTGACTTTGAGGTGAGGTACTTTGGGATGCCAAGGTTCTTGCACCTTGTTCATGTGGCAAATACCTCCAAAGTCATGCTATGTACTTAACAGACTAATCAAAAATGGTCCTCAGGAGTTCCAGCTCTGGATTCCTGGTTTATTACAGAAGTGCAGTGTGGCTGTCATGAGGAGTTTTTACAGAAATAAGCCATGCAATATTTGTTACCCATTAGTGGGAAGGGAGCAGTTCTAGAAAAAAAAATCCATCTTGTTTCTCTGGCTGTAGTGGCAGGACAAAGAAGCTAATTCTGGGAGAGTGTGAACTGAGAAAAAAAGGAATTACAATAGAAAATGAGTTTGGATAAATGAGGAATCTGGGTGATGATACAAGGGGCTTATGTAACTTAGTCTAGATAATAGGTATAAAAAGAGAAAACGGGGAAGGAAAGATGCTTTTGGAAGTGAGACTGTAGGTCACAGATGGAGGGAGAATACAAGGTTAGAACCCTTTCAAAAATTTGGGGTGGAAAGGTATTTGTACAAAAGTAAGAGAGCAAAAGTGCAAATTAACTCCTCCTTGTACTCATCAAGTTGTAAAGTCTGGGGCAAGGTTTGTCACAGTCTCTACTAAAGTCTCTACCAGTAGAAAATGATCTCTCTTTGAGGAAGTTTTTTTAACTGATCTAATGAGGTTGTGGCTGATGGATTCAGGAGAGTCTCCATCACACTTCTGCACAACCTTCCTGTCCCCAGAGAGATGATAAACCGCACAAGGTCACTGAGTGAGTCTGGGCAGAACTTACACATCGTGTTCTTCCCGGCTTTTGTGCTTCAACCACTGAGCAATGTTTCTTTTCCTCTCTGGTTTATATGGCTTTTCCTCACTCCAGGTGCCTGAACACTTCTTTGGGGTCTTCAAAGTACCAAGCAGCTGTATATGCAGTGCTATGATACCTTTTTGTTATTTTAAAAATGTTTCTGGAAAGTTAGAGCAGATTTTAATTAGTTTTATGGTAGCACCCACCAGCTAGTAAATCAAGGTTTGTTGCAGCACACTGCCTATCCCCCTGTTGTCCTGTGAGAAAAATGTCTTTTATGTAAAGATCTCTGTTTCCTCCTGATACAAACGTGTATTTCTTTTTTGATCATAGAAGTAATTGTCATTTTAGCAACCTTACGAAGGAACAGGTGCCTGTTTCTTTTCCAGGCTGTAATGTGCTTAGCTTTTGGGGTGTTGTGTATTTTGGGTGGAGGGGTCCTTTTGACACTGCAACTTCAATTTGTGTGAGTCTGATTGCCACAAACAACTTTTCAGCCTTTTGTCAAACTCCTTAGCAGCACCGATATTTTGGAAAGGGAAACTAGAAACAGATCGTTCTTTCAGCGATGGTGTTTCATCCTGGTCTTATTAACTTTCTCCAGTGCTCTCGGTCACTTTTCTGGCTGCAGTTGATGGGAGAGGTGCCAGTGGAATGCGGTGGCACACAGGCTCAAACTCAACAATTTGAATTTTTCTCTCAAGTGATGCCTCCCTCATTAAACAGAGTCCTTAAAAATTCCTCTGAAATTACTTTAGAGACTGAGGCAGAAAAAGGGAATGTAGCTGAAGTTCTGTGCTTTGTTAGAGTTCTAAAGAAATCCACAACTGTGTTTTGTTTTTTTCAAAGTAGGAAATGATATTTAAGGAGAAGAAAAAGGATTGTTGGTTAGAGCATAGGACAGGGAGCCATCAACTTGGGTTACTCAGCACCGATGCCTACCTGATTGCTTTGATTTAGTTTCCTCCTCTGCAAGATGGACAGGAGGGTGTTTCACAGGTTACTGTGAGGAGCTCATCATGCCCACGAACTCATTTGACACTGGCTAGGGTACAAATGATACTATTATAATTTTGAAATCACTCCTCTCTTATACCACTGCCGTCAGGAGCAACAACAAAGGAGGACTCAGATGCTGAAGGATGCTTTACGCTGGGATTATTTCCCATGCAGCTCTTTTAAATTAGGAGTGAGTGTCATTTGTCTTCTCCCTGTCCTTGTGAACAGGTCCTGAGCAAAGCTATGATGAGAGCTTGAAACAGAGATTAAAGTTCAGCTGGTGCTTGTTGTTTGTTTGCCATTTTGGTGGCCTTGGAAGTGTGTGGTAGCAATAATCCCTTCTTTATTATTTCTCATTGCTCTAAGGGTATGCTGGTATAAAGCTACAACTCCCAGCTACCTAGTGTAAATTAATGCTTATGTAATCATTGCATAATGCAGAATGCTTGCTCCCCTACTCGTCCTCTTTTCTTAGTCCCTGAAATTTATCCCTAGAAGAGTCATGGTAGCAGCCAGCTGGATTCACTGTGCTGGGAACGTGTCAAGCCCCCGTATGCAGCTATTTTCTGAAGTTAGGGGATATTTATCTTTGTTACCTAAATCAATTATTTAGCCACCTCAATAGACTAGATCATATTTCTCTTTTTTCAAAAAGCTTTGAACTGTTGTGAAAATAAATAAGGTTAAATCCGGTTACTTGTGGTTTAGATCCCCATGGTAATTTTCGTAATCTGGCTGACAGGACTCTATTCTGGGTTACTAGTTAACTGGGATAACCAGAAAGGGGAGGTTTCAGTTTCCTCCTGCGCACAGCTTGTTGAAAACTTCCCAGCACTCAGCCTCAAACACTTCCTGACTCCAGAGCAGTAGTTTTATGTAACTCATTGCTCTCACACACCCCTGGCTAGAGGACAATTGTGACTGATCCCTGCTTCCCTTGCTACCTTAGCGGTGCCTTTCCTGGCTTTGTTTCCCTGTCTTCACTAATGCCCACAGTGTCTGTGCAAGAGAGAGGGCATGGCAGGAGGGAACAGTTTAGGTTTGAGGACTTTTGTCAGGAAAAGTAGTTTTGATTACATATCTAGAAGAGGGATGGCAGGTAGCAGCATTCTGTATCTCTCCAGATGTTGCCGTCTCAAAGCGCTCTGAAAATGTTTGCTTTGAAATTTCACAAACCTCTTTTGGGCATATTGGAGCTGGAAATGGATACAAGATTGCCCCTTGCTCCAGAGTAACCATGAGTGTGTGGTGCCTGCCAGCAGGAGGATGACCTGATGGGTGCCTCACCTGGGCTGCGTTCGGGGGCTTGTGCAGGGATGGGAGGAGGTCCTGGAGGGGTTGGGTGCCGGAGCAGGTACCTGCCACACTCCGGTGGCAATGGGGTGCCAGTGGCTGCGAGCCTTTGCCATACAACAGTTATATAAGTGCTCTTTGGTGTTTATGTAACCCGGGTCTCAGCGTCTGCAGCATTGAGGCCCAGCCAGAACAAGATCTCTTGGGTATTTGGGGCCTGGTTCTGCTTGCATAATCCCAGGGTTAGAAGATATATCGCCTGTCACCAAAGTTGGCTGTTTGATATTCCAGTTTGCCTCTCGGCACTTCTTGTCTGCTTCCTTTCCCTTTGGTTTCTGGGTGGTATATTTCTTGCTCCTGCCCTTCAATTCTGCTGCCTTTTGTTCCTGAAGGATTCCTTCAGGTCAGGAAAGGAGTTTTATTCTGCAGCATAACTTCATCAGCAACTGATATGCTGAAAAGATGTCTGAAGGAAAAAAGAAGGGTGGTGCTGCCTTGTAATTTATCTTTTAAAGTTTTCAATTGATTTGGGCTTACTTCTTGCCAAAGGAGACTGAAGATGGGTTTGACTTGTGCGTGCTCCTGCTCTGGCTCCCTCCTCATGCTCTGGCCCATAGAGTCAGTGCTGGTGGCTTTTTCTTCAGAGCTCATCTCTTCCTTCCATCCTCTGGTCCTGTGCTGGGGACAGAGGCAGCCTGCCATCCCTCACCAGCAATCTGCAGATTTCACAGGGGTGTCTTGAACCCACAGCGAGTGATCGCTTTACTGATACTTAGAGAAATGAAAAACATGTTACTCAGACTTCAAGCAGTGCTCTTTGTTATACCAACATGACAGACTCTGTGTCTGGTTACAGTGACAGGTATGAACGACAGACCTGGGGTGGTTAACTCCTAGATAAATCAGCAACGAGAATGATGATGTACGTGCTTTTTGACAGGTGAGGGAAAAGCAGGCGAGCTCTGGGGCTGAGCAGGCTCAGCCCGAAAGACGCCTTTGTGCCTGGCAGTACCGTGGCTGTGACTCAGCAGGACACCAGGCATCGCTGCCGGCAGCAGAGCTGGGGCGAGAGCAGTGCCGAGAGTCGGTCACTGCTGTGGTCAGTGGCTGCGTTCCGCTGGAGCCAGGCGGGGACAGCCGGGCCGGGGCTGGGGCTGCAGGTCCCGCGGCTCCCGGCGTGCCTGCCCGCTTGGCCAGGGCGCAGTGCCTGGCCTGGGAGCTCCCACAGCCGTGGTTCTGTGTGGACAAGCGAACAAAAGGCTGGTCCCGGCTGTCGAGCTGGCAGCAGTGGCAGCTGCCGGTGACCGGAGAGGCCCGAGGGGCGGCCGGGCGCGGGNACTTACATAATTAGGGCTTTGTTAAGCGCTTGTGGCTGGGAGGGGCGTCCTGTCGTCGAAGACTGAGCCCGATTATTTTCCGAGGAGAACAAAGTCTTGTTGCTAATTAGCTGCCCTGACAGCGGCTGTGGCGGAGAGCCCTGAGTTCCCAGAGGGGCTGCGTCCTGCTCCGTCCCGCTCCGACCGCTCTCCCAGTGCTTCGGGTGGAAGCAACCAGATGTTAATATGTGCCGGCTTTGTGCCTCTCCTGGGTGTTGCAACAGGTAAAGCCTGGAGGAAGGGAGTCTGAACTTCCCCCTTACTTTCACCTACACTGTACTTGAGGGGTTTCACAAGGAATTTCCTGCTTCCAGTCCAGCCTTGAGGTGCTCAAGTGTTTTCAGACAATGCCACCCCTGTGAGAGGTGCTCTGTGCAGACAACCACTTCTCCTTTCTTGCATGACATCCATACTACAGCTGCACCAGTTGCATACAAAAAATATTTTGAAAATATTTCATTTATATTGCATAGCTGAGTACAGGATGAGCCAGAGCACTCTGGCTGTTGCCAGCCTCCAAGCTGATTGTGTGTTAGAGAACTGCTGTTCTTCAGGAGCCAGGTAAAGTTGCACTCTGGCATGACTTACACACCACTCCAGCACCCAGCGCACTGGGGAAACATCATATAACCCCAGAGAACATCTTCCAGGCTGTCGGAGCCTTTGCAGTCAGGCTGGCTCTGTGGAATTGCTCCTCCAGCCTTTGGCACAGTTGTAGTTTAGTGTGTCAGGGACTGAGTTTGCAGCTGGAGCTGTGCAATTAGACTTTCTTGTGCCATCCCTCAGTGCTCCTCCCATTCCTGCTGTGACAGCTCAGTACCGGCTGTAGTAGCACTAGCTAGTATTAGCTAGTCTCTGACAGGCTTTTGCCCACAAACTGCATAGAAGTTCCCAGAAGGCCTGCAATAATATTTAACTGCTCTTTGTTCTTTGTGCAGGACAAAAGAAAACTCCCAAAGTAAGAATTAACTGCTCGCTGCTCTGCATGCAGCTACCTTCCTCACCATGCATCCACATCCCTGTCCTTAGGGTAGGAAATAATGCCTAAAGACTCAGCAAAATTGTCCTATTTGGTATCCTGAGTTTCCATAGTGAAATGATTTTAGAAATAAACAAGTGTCTGGTTTTCAGTGCTGTGTCTTTCCTGGAGTCACTGGAGTTACCCTGGCAGTGAAACTGCTCTCCAAGGAGGAGGTGTACCTCTAGCTAGCCCTGTTAGCTGGCTGGTAACTGAGCAGGCAAGGAAGTTACCAACTTACACAGTAGTTCGTTCACTGAGGGGTCTCTTGGATCTTCTTATGCAGCAACCTCAGGTAGGAGACCCTCAGATCTTCTGAATGGGAGTTTCTATACTCCTAGGAGTGCTGACTGTAGCTAGACCCAAACTGTGGATGCACAGGCACTTGGACTTACTGAGGTCTGCCTCGGAGCATGGAGATTGGCTATAACACTGTTTTTCACTTACTTTGGTGTCAGAAGACTAACTTACACAAATGTCACACCTCAAAACAATCTGCAGCTTCATGACACTTAGCAGCAACCTGAGCCATTTTGCAGAGCAGGCTGTGTCGAGAGCAATTCACTGCTGAATTGATGATGCTAGAGAATATTCTTTGGGCTGAATCCTGTGCTGTTTTAAGGGAAGTTTGAGAAGGAGGTGATGAGGTGAGTTTTATAAGCTTGGCTGCAATAGGAAGTGCCTGACTGCAGGACATATCTTTTGCTGTGTTACACATCATGAGTCACAGCTGTGTGCAGTGTTTAGGGACAGCTCTGGCAGTCCCACCACATAAGGGAGCATCTGAAGCAGAGTTACACACAGCAGTCACGACTCTCTGACAGAGACTTTTAAACTGTAATACTGTGACATGCAAGTGTTGGTCGAGAAACCAAACACCTCCCCCTATTTGTATGTATATCTGGGGGTGGTGGCTGCTGCTGCTTATTGAGCAAAGAAAACTGGCAACCTCTGGCCTGCAGCACAAATCAGAGCTGTGCTATAACCAGATCTGTTGGGTTTTGAGAGTGCAGGCACATTTCACACCTCTAAAGTGCATGAGAAAGGATAGTCGTGCCCCTCTTGGCATTCAGGGTAGAGGACAGAGTGCCTGGGTGTGTGCAGGTGTCCATAACCGAGAACCACTGGGAACTGTTTGGGGAATTCTCAGACAGAGAGCTATAACCCACCTGAGGGAGCAGCTGCATTGATGCTACCACCACTTCCCTGGGGAGATCCTGTTTGTAGATCTGGTGAGGGCAGTGCAAAACACGGAATGAAGCTGGTGTGAACCAGGTGATTCTTGGTGCCCACAGTGGGTAACCATGGGATAGATTTACATCCTTGCCAACAACCACATCTCAGCCATGACTGTCTTTTGATGGGCAGACCTGGGCCTGCTTTTTCTGATGTGGCTCATCTTGCTGTGCAGGGCTGTGCGGGGTTGTCACTTCCTTGCTGGTGACAACCTGGTGGCATGCTCTTCTCAAGGAGGCAATGTGAATAACTGCTGAGGTCTTCCTAGAATGCACAGCAGCTCCTGCATGATCAGACAGTTGTGAACATGCAAACGTGGATGATGAATTTTTGTGTTGTGTAAAAAGCTACTTGTATAACCATGTCAGAGTAGCCTGTTGAGCTCCTGTTACAAAACTATAATTGCGTTTCTGTTGTAGATGTAGGTTTGGCAAAATTGGGGCAGGATTATTCCATTGATTACCTGATGGGACCTGTTCAACGAGGCTGTTCCCACACTCCCTCCAACCCAAAGATCAGACCTGTTCTTATACAAAATAGGTGTTTGTGTGTGTAGTTATTGTTTCTTAATGTGTTTCTGTCCCAGTGTGGGTCCCAGTTACACAGCTTGGAGCTCACCATGCTGGAGAGCAGCCACACAACTGCAGTGGGGAGCCTTGCTTTTCATCTGGGTTAGATTTAGGCTGTGCACATAATCAGGAGTTTAATACAAAGCAGCAGCAAAACAATTCCTGCTTGTAACTGCCAGCTCATGCCACAGGTGTGGTGGGAGCTGTTGCAAGGTTAGACTTTTGATTTTATCATGTTAGTTAAACTTTGAAAATCTTTGTTTGTGGTGGTGGCAAGGATGGGAGCAGCCTCAGGAAGCCGGCCGTCCCCTGAATCCCACTGCAGCTGAATCAGTGAGATGTTAGGAGCTGTCACTAGCGTGGAAGAGCTCTCTTGGTGCATATGTGTCAGGAATGTGGGCTGAGGCACAGATTGTGTTCCTCACCTCAGAACTTGTATTGGCAGGACAAACACCAGCCTGAGCAGACATGGCTGTGGTGGATGAGGGCTTGTACTCAGTGCGAGACCAAAGTTATCATCAAATTTTGGGCTTCAGGCTCCTGCTCAGATGAGAATTACATTTAAAAAACCCTATCTGATCCAGGTGCATGTAGGTTTCACCAGAGGTTGTATTACATATTATTAAGAGGAAAGAAAAGGTAAAATTCAGAAATGGAGTGAGTCTAGATAGGAATTGCACAACATATCTGAAAACACAGAAAAGACATAATAATTTGGGCTCCTGAGCCTTTAGGTTTTTTTATTATCACCCTCGTCCTGAAGACACCCTTGCCTGGCACAATGCAGGTGGCAGGGTAGCTGCTGGAGGAGGTGACGTGGGCAGTTGCTGGAGTGTGGGGAGGGAAGCGCTTCCTCTTCCAAACAAGCATGACTTTGTGCTCTCTGGTGCCTTGTCAAGGTCCTCCGGGCCCAGGGTGAGATGGCAGCAGTGTAACTATGGCAGTGTTTGTCTCCGGTTTAATGACTCATCCCGGAGCATGTGATCACGTGTGCAGCCTCCCTGCTTCCCTTTGCCCTATTTCATCCAATCTTTTGATCTAGTTATATAACCAGGAGTCGAGAGGGGTGGGGGAAAGGAAACAGTGCTGAAGAATTGCAGGTAATATGACTAAAATGTGTCTGTAGCTCAAATAGCAGAGTTGTTGTCTGGGAAGCCTGAGAAACTGGGTTTATTCCCAGCACAGCTCTCTGTCTGCAAGTGAGCTGATGCTTGATATCTGAGCTTGTAAGTCTGAAGAGGCATGATGGGAGGACAGGGCTCCAAGACCTTGGCTGTGACAGGAGAACTGCTGTGCTTGTAGCAGTGAGCCCCTTTGTGTCTATCTTCACATGCATAACTCTCCTTGCATTCATCATGAGATCTGTTTCATCCCATAAGCTGTGGATACCCGGTAAGGCTTGCAGAGACAGATACAGAAATGTTGGAGCTGCTCTGCTGGTATTGGTCCATGGTGGGCTGAGCTCTGAAGTCCTAAGTGTGTTCTGACAGACTTGGAGCGAATGCTGGGGTGGGTCTGGTGGGATGTCTGGAGAGGAAGTTTGCAAAGTTGGTGCTTTTGAACAAGGTGTGAATCTACTTCTTGTCATCTCATTTTTAAGATGTGATACTGGAGATAAGGTTAATTTAGTGGGCACATCAACATGACAGCTGTAGGTGCGATGTGCTGTATTGAAGCATCCTTCATTTAAGCTCCCAGCATTTTGAGAAGGAATGCTCTCTGTCTCCAGATCCCTCAGAGTCACAATGTGATGCTTGTTGGTTCTGTATTACTTCATCTGCCACATTCTTCTGCACTGATGTCTTCTTTCCTTCAAAGTTCTGTCTAAGTGTCATTTCAGTTCAGTCATTAGCTCAGATACACAATGTAAGCAAGAAAGCTGATTGCAAGATGAGGTTCAGGGTATCTCTTTGCCTGACACAAGGGGACAAGATGCTTCAAAGAAGCTATTACAATGCTTGTCAGAAACAGTTTGCTTCAAGGGAAGCTTTTGAACAGAAACATTTCCTTTCTTTGCTTTGGAAGCATTATCTTGGTCACTGGCAGCCTGTTGAAGAGCCAAGTGTCACACAGAACAAGGTGTCATTTCACATCATGCTTTAGGAGTGGAATCAGGCACAAATGGAAGTCTGGAAGTAGGAGAATTAAGAAAAAAAGGAGTGCATGTGATTTATAACGTAGAAAGAGTATTGCACTTACATTTTGTTTGAAGAAAACTTGTTGGAAGTTACCATTTAAACCATGAGAGTGAAGCAAGATGCTAAAACCACTGAGCTGCCTGCTGAGTCATGACCCAGTGTTTGAACCAGATAACCTTTTACATGCTGTGTTCTGCTGGCTTGGGTGGTGGTTACACAGGTGTCATATACAGGGAAGTTTCTGCCCTACTTGAATGATGTGAAACAAAGAGATTCAAGTTCCTTGTTTTAATCAGAGCTCATCAGGCCCCCATAGGAAAATACACTCTTGAGATAGCAAGTGCTCCACATAGACCTAAATAATTTTACTTTGTTTTCTTGTCAGGACACTCCTGGGCTGTGTTGAGGGTGTTAGTCTTGACTTTCACTGGGGACAGTCCCTTCACTGTAAAACTTTTCAACTCTCTTTGGCTGTCAGAAAGGACCCCGGTTTTGACCCTCAGTGACATGCGATTTTATTGAAGAGAGTAGGGCTTGTCAGTTCCCATTTGGCTCAAATCCTGCTGAATGCTCCTGGAAAAGCCAGCTGCTAGCCTGGCACAGCTGTTCCCATGTCACGTTCTTCCCCTTGCAGACCAACCCCAGGAAGCCGTGTTCAGCGGTGACCATGCGGAGCACGCGGAGGATGGAGAGTGGCAGCGCTCGACTTCAACTACCTCATCTCAGAGCGAGCGGGCAGAGCAACTCTTGCAGAACCAGCACAAGAGCCTGGCCTCTGAGGACACCAAAAAGAAGAGGGCTCAGAAACCGTCTCACATGCGGAGGAACATAAGGTAAGCAGCAGCAGCAGGACAGAAAGAGCTTGGGTCACATATGGTGGTGAAAACAGAATCTCTGCACTTTGCTTCTGAGCTACGTTGTGCCACTGCTGGCAAACCAGATGGTTTTTTCTTTTCCAAAACCTTAGGATTTCACCAGTGGGAGTAGAGTGATCTCAGACTGGAGTGCTGCATGTGGGTGCAGACTTGGTTGGTATTTCAGAAGAGTGACTATTTGGTTATGGAATATATTGCAAAAATTGTGTAATTGCTGCTGTCTTTTGGGAGATGTAACTGAAAAACAGTACCACCATTAAATAAATACCACTTTCAGATATTTACTGAGGTGAATCCTATTGCAAACAGCCTAAAATACAGTTCTTTCCTAGGGTACTTGTCGGCAGGAATGCTGATGCTACAACTGGTGACTGAAATGTTGGAGGTTTCACCTGGATTTTATAAAGCACTGGTTGTTTGATTGTGTAATTCACTGCATATTCTGGGACAGGTTGTGAGGTGGTAAATCACTAGGAAATTTTGCTCAAGAGTATTTTATAAGGTCAGAGGGAAACTAATGGAGCAGGATCTCCTGTGGCAGCAAGTGGCTCTTGTGCCCTGTGCTGGTGGTCTTTGGTTCATATATAAGCTTATGCAGATTGATTTTCTTAAAGCTGAAGGAAGAAGCATTGAATAGGCCTTGGAAAATGTGACTTCATTAGGATGAGGGAGATGTCCCTGAAGTGTGGGGTTGGGTGGTTTTAAAGGCTGCTTTCAGGGAGCTGGATTTGTACTGCACCTCTCTCTGGCAAAAGCACCTTCATTTCCAGAACTGGACATGTGACACTGCAGCAGGGGAAAAACAACTTCTGGAAGTAAATAAAATTACTTGTAAAGGGAAGGTACTTTGAGAGGATGCCTTGAAACAATTGTTAAAACCATTAGAGATCCTAGCTCCTGAAAATGCTGTCAGAAGAGAATCAGGGTGATGACTTTTTGCGGGGGAATTGTTGCATTTTCTTCTCATATATCTTCTTTGCACGACTATGTGCATTTTGTGATTATAAACTGCATATCAATAAGAAACATCCTTTCAGGTAGAAGAACTAGTCGCTGGTAACCTAGTTTAAGTATGTGCTTACCCACTTATAGTCTTCCTCCTTTCATTACTTTGCTTCTGTCAAACTTCTGTCTTTTCCTTGACAGATAGTAGTGTTACCTGGAGCTGAGAAGCACAGTGTGAAATAGCTGTAGAATTTGCCTATATCTTTTGGAGGATGATGTTCCTACTCTGTGTGGCTGACAGAATACCTGGAGCTTGTCAGTCATCTTTGCAGCAGCTGTGCAGCCATTCACATTCTTGGAAGAAATTGAGTGTAACCAAACCATATTTGCTCCTGTGTTCAGAAAGCTGTTGCGTGAGGACCAACTGGAAGCCGTGACAAAGGCAGCCCAGCAGGAAGAGTTGGAGAGGAGGAAACGGCTTGAGCAGCAGCGGAAGGATTATCCAGCCTCTATACCAACCGTACCCCTGGAGTTTCTTCCTGGTAAGCAGTGGGAGATGCCAGCCAAAGCAAAAGTTTTAAGGCCAGAAGCTGAATGAAGAAGGTAGTGCCATGCTTGTCCATGACAGGACAAGGGGTAATGATTTTGACATAAAGGAGGGTAGATTGAGGTGAGGTACAAGGAAGAAAGGCTTTACAATGAGGGTGGTGAAACACTGGCACGGGTTGTGCAGAAACGTGGTAAATGCCCCACCCCTGGAAACATTCAAGGTCAGAATGGATTGGGCTTTGAGCAACCAGCTGTAGTTGAAGATGTCCCTGCTCGGTGCAGAGGGGTTGGACTGGATGACCATTGAAGGGTCTTTCTGACCCCAAACATTCTGTGATTCTGTGCTGTCCTTGGACTTTCAAGTGTAAACTCTTGGAACAGCAGTTCCAAACCACTTGTAGGCTCAGTGTGGGCAGTTCCACTTCTGAGCTTGTTTTGTATCAAGATACAGTGGCTGCTTGGTGAAAGGTGCCAGGTAATGTTTGTTGAAGATATTTTGACACATTAAGTTTGTGTAGGGGGATGCTGAAACAGAGCTCTCTTGTCTTTCCAGCTGGTATGGGAGCTTAAACCAACAGGCTTGGCAAAAATGCCAGATCCTGTTTGTCCTGGGAATGGTCTGGTAATGCGTGTGTCTGGTACTGGGGATAGTGGAACAATAGACTGGGTGCATGGATGTTGGTGATGTAACCTTGGCCCTTCTTGCACGTTTCAGCAAGCAGTGAGTTGCAGGCAGTATAAATTTTTAAGCATCACTCATGTCTTTGGGCGAATGTGTCATCTTGCATTGTTCCCCAGCCTGGATCATTTTGGTGATGTAGTTTACAGCACAGCTTCAAAAGGTGTAAAGGGAGAGAAGTGCAGCTGGATGTTGTGTCAGGGGTAAGGAGTTCTTGAGTTGGCCTTGCCTCTTGAGGAAATATATATTCTCCCTTATATGCAAGTGTTAAAAACACTTTTACAGGTGGGAGAAGGAATCAGCTGTTTAAAACACTTCAACTGTTGCAGAGTAGGTTCAGCCCCAGTAGAACAGCTTTGCTTGCTGTGTCAGTGCAGTGATGCTATTTGGCCCCATTAGCCTCTCTCCCCACGTGACAGCTCTAAAAACACACAAACAAATGCTCTTGATCACCAAAAGTTGTTTATAATGTGTGGGATGTAATTATTACAGTGTCCCTACTAACAAAGGGCAGTTAGCATCCCTTCAGCAGTTGGTACTTTCTCTGCTGGATGAAACACAGCTTTTACTGAGACCAAAAAAAAGAGAAACAAAGGGCTTTAGCATGTTGTATGGTCAGTGTGCCCCAGTCAGGGCATGAAACAGAGGGTGCCATCAGCAATGGGCTATTGTTTCAGCATATTGAGAAAGGAGGAGAGTGTGACCCAGGAAGCTGAGTCATAGCAGTATTGTAGACAGTGAGAGTCTATTATGGAAAATTCCAGGACTAGGTTATTGGAGCTAAAGTGGAAGGAAATACTGTCTGGTTTCTGAACAGTTTTGTCTCCTTCTCCATTATTATGAATTACTTATTGTTTGTAATCTATGTTTGTAGAGGACATCGTTTTCAGAACAGCAGAGGCGACCCAGCTCCCCCCTCAGGTCCTGGCTGAGGAAGTGATCTGCCTCGACAGTACCAGCAGTGGCAGTGAAGATGATACTAAAGGAAAAAATAGCATTAAAGATGGTAAGTGACCAATTGCCTCAGCCTGTTCTTCTCAGAATATGCTGTTTATTCAGCCACAAGTCTGTTTTCATCTGGTCAGATGGTCCAGTGGTGAATCACTTCAGATTTTTGTAGGCCTATTGGTTTCCAATTATATGGGCAGTTCTGGCCTGTGAGTCCTAAAATGACATTTATAAAATGGTCTGTCAGTCCCTCTTGTGAACTTGTGTTTATTTCTGCTTTATAAATGCACTCTACTTTGCTCAGTGCATTGCTGAAGAATACTTACAGGAGATGTAGCATCATTTGCTGTGTGTAAAAGGAGCATCTAAGTATTCAGATCTGCACCTGAAAGTGGTTTTTTTGTCCCTTGTCCCAAATGGATCTAACCTGACTCCTTGGCGATCCTTAGGGATTACATCAGTAGATGAAATTCATGTCTGGGTTTGGGAATTAAGAGAACATATGGACAGAATGTAAAGCACTCAGAAACTGTCTCATGTTCTCTTTGGATCAGCCCAAGCTAATGTTCCCTGAAACATTTGGAAGCCAGGGAAGCCGATGCTTTCATATGCTGGTCTGAGGGGCCTGATGGGTGCCTGTATCATGCCTCCTTGTTCAGGATACGTCATTAGGCCAGTGTAGAGTTGCAAAAGCTGGGGGTAGCCTTATTTCCTGATAGTTTTTTTCCATTCATGATAAACCCTGATGTCAAGTTAACTTTGTCCTTATTCTTTCCTGTTTTGGTTACTTTACAGAAGTGATTGAGCTGAGCTCAGGAGAGGATGATGCCCTCCAAATTGTGGACAGCAGTGACTCTGGCAATGAAGGGGAGGAGGATGGCAGTGAAGAGAGCAGTGGCTCTCATGTGAATGATGCCTTAAATCAGTCAGATGCTCTGGGGCAAGTCATCGTCAACATCAATCATCCACCAAATGAGGAGGACATTTTCCTGGCTCCCCAGCTTGCACATGCAGTAAAACCTCATCAGGTAGGCTTTGTTGGCCTTGAAAATACAATTCATTCAGGCAAGCCTACCTGGAAATCTCAGCAGAACTTCTTTGGCGAGCCCTGTGACCAGTCTGGCTGTGGTGGTGGCAACTATTGTGGACAGTCAGATGATAAGGCTGAATTAGAGGAAGGCCAAGGCTCTGTATAACTTTGGATATTCTTATTATCAGACCTTTGTATATTTAGATGAACTTTTTAAAAATAAGATTATATTTATAAACAAACTAATCAAGTCCAAATCAGATTCTCTGGCTGCAAGTTAATTTTGATTTATTGATATATTCTCAAGAAATTCAATGAGCATCTAAAAATACTGAGTTTCTGAGCTTTCCTTAAATTAGAGTACTTTAGTGAACTTATAATATCCCCTTTATATTTTCATGGTCCTCATGTACTTCCCACTCTGTAAATACATACCCATCTGGGGCTTTTTTGTCTCCCACCATTCTAATACCTTTTCTACTTTTCTGCCTAGATTGGTGGGATCCGATTCCTATATGACAACTTGGTCGAATCCTTGGAGAGATTTAAAACCAGCAGTGGGTTTGGGTGTATTTTAGCACATAGCATGGGCCTGGGCAAGACCATACAGGTCATCTCTTTCTTGGATGTACTTTTTCGGCACACGGAAGCCAAGACTGTTCTTGCCATTGTACCTGTAAGTAGCCACATGAAGGGCTGGCTGAGGGGCTTCCTTGCACTACTTCTTTCTTTTCATAGAAAAGGTCAATTAGTGTCCCATCACACATCAAGTTTTATCACATCTTTGCTGCTCTTCCGCCTCTATCATTCCCTGTGTTCCTGAATTTGCATGCTGTGAGCTGCTGCTTCCATCTGGGCACGCTGAGTGTCATTCCCTAATCTCATTTTTGCTCTTAAAAATCCCAAGCAACTCAATCAAGTTTTAATCCTTCCATGGCTAACTTTTTCAGGTGAATACGCTCCAAAACTGGCTAGCAGAGTTCAACATGTGGCTCCCAGCACCTGAAAACCTTCCTGCTGATTATAACTCCAAAGAGGTCCAGCCCCGCACCTTCAAAGTCCACATCCTGAATGATGAACACAAGTAGGTGACAGTAAAAGCTTTTCCGAGCTCTCGGCTCAGGGACCTCTGCTTCTTTCTGGGTCATTTTCCTTGCATGGATCAGGGCAGTGCAGCGGTCCTGGGGAATTCTCAGTTCATTGGCTGTGTTCATACACCTACTTGTTGAGGTCTTCACCTTCTGGGTGGCATATATGTGAGTCTGCTGATGTTACTCCAGCCATGTGTTTACTACTGGCCGGGATCTGATGTTCTGTGGTGGACTGAGCAATGACAGTGTCTTCATCTGAGCCAATTCTGAGCAGGCTGGAAGGGAAGGAAGCCTGAGGGACAGGAGCATTGGAGGAGACAACGAGATAAACAACCAAAGAGTACAGCCAAGTGCACTGGCAGCTCATTCTGAAAATGGTTTTTGCAGAGGCAGACACAACAGCTCTATAACAAGGGAACTCTTGAGTTTGATATGCTTTTGTGCAGGACAAACTTCTACACCTCAGTTCCTGTAAGGATTTGTCATTCTCAACGCTGCTATCCATGGCACATAAAAGGCTTTTCTTCCCCTCTGTATCAGTTTGTTTCCTAAAGAAATTTAATTGTATCCCTCCATCTGGTTTGGTGTGAGAAAAGCGCTTTAATTAATTGAATGGGTCTTTTCTCAGCAGACTCCAATCCAGAGATTCAACCTTAAATTGAAAAAGTAAAGCTTACAGTTTATTTGGTTGTTTTGCAGGACGACAGCTGCACGTGCAAAGGTGGTGAATGACTGGGTGACAGAAGGTGGTGTGCTGCTGATGGGATATGAGATGTACCGGCTCCTCTCACTGAAGAAGTCCTTTGCCACTGGCAGGAAGAAGAGAACAAAGAAACAAACTGGCCCTGTCATTATTGACTTGGATGAGGAAGACCGGCAGCAGGAGCTTCTGAAAGGTGGGAAGTCAGCCCTCAAGAGGGAGAGTGTGACCCTGCTGTCCAACTGACTGTCAGCTGTGGCAACACAGGGGAACAACCTATAACTTGCTTTTAGCATCACTGGAATGATCAAACTTTGCTGGGCAGGATTGTGTCTTTGGAGGCAGAAGGTTGTTGAGCTTTGTCTGAGTCTTTAATTTCTTGAAAGAGCTGCATGTGCGGAATTCAGTACACTGAGCTCTGGGATTTGTTAGTGTGAGATTTGCCACTCTGATTTGACACAAGACACCCAGCTTGATGCAGTGCAGTCATTGAGCAGAAATCAAGGGACAGTCATGTTTGCTCATTACCACATTTTGCTAAACCAGAACTAGTGTCTAGTCATATGTTATCTCCTGCATCAGCCTTGCTCTCTGCACCCATGGATACTGTTTTTTTGTCTTACAGAACTACCCCTCTTTTGTGAAGCCGGTGACCTTATAAAACCACAACTTTGTCTTATTCATGTCTAACTAACACTTAATGTTCCTTGCCCTCAGGGATTGAAAAGGCTTTGTCTCGCCCCGGCCCAGATGTGGTTATTTGTGACGAAGGACACCGGATAAAGAACTGCCATGCCAGCACTTCCCAGGCACTCAAGAACATCCGCTCGCGCCGGCGAGTGGTGCTGACTGGGTACCCGCTGCAGAACAACCTCATCGAGTACTGGTGCATGGTGGACTTTGTCCGGCCTGACTTCCTGGGCTCGCGGCAGGAGTTCAGTAACATGTTTGAGCGGCCCATCCTGAACGGGCAGTGCATTGACAGCACCCCCCAGGACGTGCGGCTGATGCGGTACCGCAGCCACGTCCTGCACAGCCTGCTGGAGGGCTTCGTGCAGCGGTGAGTCCCCCAGGAGTTCTCAGGGGTGTAGTCCATGCAAACAGCTCCTTCATCCCAAGTTACGTGGCTTGTTTGCTGAGTTTCTGGAGTACCACTAAATCTTGCTGTCTTGTAGAATCATGGAATCGTTTAGGTTGGAAAAGACTTGTAAGATCATCAATTCCAACCGTTAACCCAGCACAGCCACCACTAAACCTTGTCCCCAGACATCTACGAGTCTTTTAAATCCCTCCAGGGTTGATGACTCCACCACTTCCCTGAAGTATCTATTCCAATGTCTGACCACCCTTTTCATGAAGAAATTTTTGTAATATCCAATCTAAACCGCCCTGGCACAATATGAGGCCATTTTCTCTTGTCCTGTCACTGTTACCTGGGGTAGAAGAGATTGTCCCCTACCCGGGTATAACCTACTTTTAGGTAGTTGTGGAGAGAGAGAGGTCCCCCCAAAACCTCTTTTTCTCCAGGCTGAGCCCCCTCAGCTGTTCCTCATCAGACTCGTGCTCCAGACTCTTCCCCAGCTCCGTAGCCTGAATCTGGACATACTCCAGTACCTCACTGTCTGGTAGTGAGGGGCCCAAAGCTGAACCCAGGATTCAAGGTGGGGCCTCACCAGTGCTGGGTACAGGAGGAGGGTCACTGCCCTGGCCCTGCTGGCCACACTAAAGTTGGTTTGCTTTGGTACCACAGACTCTGATAATAGAGAACTACACCTCTAACTGCCCCAGAGTGACCTCAAGTTTATTTTGATGGCTTAATAGCCAAGTTGGACGTGCACTTTGTGACATCCTTATCCAAGGATCTGAAAGTGTTTCATGAAAGTCTTAAGAAAAGTGACAGGGACTCCACCACTCTGGAAGCAAACCAGCACTTTTTTCTCAGATGAGGATTCTAAGATGCTGGTCTCGAGTGTCTTAATCATTGGCAGAGCTGAAAATAGACTTTACGCCTTATTTCTGTTTTTTAGCTACCATGGAAAACAGAACTTTCATCACGCTTTTAACTCAGTGACCTGTGCTAGAAGATTGTAATGTTTGAGATCTTTGTGTTTACAATTGGTATTTGACTGCAGGGAGAGTATCTCAGAAGTGTCATGCATTAGAGAAACATGCAATTTAGAGGTCCTTCTCCCTGCAGCCAGGCAGGCAAGAACTCAAAATCTTGCCCTACAGGCAGCCACAGGGAGATCATATTGAGGAATTCCCTTCCCTGTATTTATCTCACTCTTTTTTATTTGCTCCACAGGCGAGGCCACAACGTGCTGAAGGTTCAGCTCCCATCTAAGGAAGAACACGTCATTCTGGTACGGCTGTCCAAGATCCAGCGGGCCCTTTACACGGAGTTCATGAACCGGTTCCGAGATGCAGGCAACAGTGGCTGGCTGGGACTGAACCCACTCAAAGCTTTCTGTGTCTGTTGTAAGGTAGGTTTTAGCAGAAGATGCAAAGAAATGTTCTAATATGTTGGGGAAAGGGGAATATAAGTCAGAAGAGGAGGTAAAAGTGTGGTTGGCCAGAGACATAATCTCTCCCCAGAGTGCTCTGCAGTGGTTCAACAGTATTGTTATCTTTGCTTCCAGAACTGGAGTGTGGGCATGTTAAATATCTCTTTCAAACTGTGCAAGAAACCTGCCATCAGCTGAAACAGTTTGGGCTGATATCTTAAACTGCATAACGTTACCTGCTGTAGTGCAAACAGGCAGCTTCCTCTGCCTTTGCACTGTGTGGGGTGCACACTGACGTCCTGGTTTGTTCCCAAGGAAAGAATTGGGCACTTTTTAAGATAGAAGAGCCAGAAGAAGTATTAGTTCTTTCCTTTGAATAGCTGTGGGGGCTTTAAGGTCACAATCACTGGCAAGCAGCAGACCAGTGCAGCTCTAACCACTTTATTTCTTTATCTCTTCAGATCTGGAACCATCCAGATGTGTTGTATGAAGCTCTGCAAAAGGAGAATCTGGCAAACGAGCAGGATTTGGATGTGGATGACCTTGGCACAGCAAGCACTAATTCCCGCTGCCAGCCTCAGGGAATTAAAGTCAAAACAGAGAGTAATGCTTTGGCATCACCAGTTGGAGAAGCTACTAATAGCAAGTTTCTCCAGAGTGTTGGCTTCAACCCTTTTCAGGAGAGAGCAAATCAGGTTGTAACGTACGAGTGGGTGAGTGTCACTGCTGGAAGACTCTAGATTTGGAGAGTCTGAAAGGCTGGACAGTTTTCTGAAGCAGAGCAAAGAGAGGACTCTTCTGTTTGAGTTGTGGGTTTCTCTTGTGTTCTCTTTACCACAGAACATCTTGATAAGCAGATCTGCGTGGTGCTAGGAGGAGTTTGTGACTCCCATGAGGTAGAAAGTGCAGGCAGCACTCATGCCATTGTTATCATCTGACCAAAAAGTCTTTGCTGCTCTAAATAAAGGTGTTAGGGTGAAGTTTGATCTAAATAAGATGGTGGTAAATCTAGAAGGATGGGGGGAAGCTCGTGAGATAAAAGAGTCATGAGGGGTTAAGAGGACACTCATCAAAGAAGTTTGTCATTTGGAGCTTCTGGAATGGGAGGTAGCAGCAGTAGTTGGGAGTAACATTGTCACCTCAAACAACTGGCTGTAAATAACCTCACTGCTGTGATTTCTCTCACCTTGAGACAGGATTGTTGAACTAAACAGGGAATGAGCAACTCCACCTGTAATAGTCTCCTGTTTCTCGGTAGGCGAAAGACATCTTGTGTGATTACCAGACGGGAGTCCTGGAGAACTCACCCAAGATGGTGTTACTTTTCCACCTAATTGAGGAAAGTGTGAAGCTTGGAGACAAGATCTTGGTCTTCAGGTAAGCAGAGTATCAACAGCTGATCCTACAGTCATTAAATACTGGAGCAGTTGGATTCCCCTGGTACTAGGAGGTTGTTGCACAGGGTGAACGGTGTGGCAGTTCCCCTTTTCTCCTTTGTTGTATTAATGTTGATTTTCATCTGTGGATTTTATACTTCTGCCACTGTCACATTTACTAGTGAGGGGTGTGCTGCACAAACAGGGTTTGGCAACCACCAGCGCTGTCGTGGTTGGGGAAGGGTTCTGATATTCCACTTTTGCTGCTGGGGGGGCTTTTTCCTGAACAGAGATCTTGGTTTTGCAGCCAGAGCTTGTCCACCTTATCTGTCATTGAAGAGTTTTTGGCAAAGAGACCGGTGCCGAGTCCTCCAGGCTCAGATGGAGGAGTTCATAACTGGGTCCGAAACATCAACTACTACAGTGAGTGCAGCCAGTCCTCCTCTCTTTTGTTGTGACACTGTTTGATCCTGTGAAGGACTAATTCCTGAAAGTCGCCCACCATCTTCTTTTAGTTGTCTTTGGGTGTGAAAATGCTCTGCTGAAGCATTCTTCTGGATGAACCTCTTTCAGACTGTTGTTACTTTAGTTGTTTTGGAAGATAATGTCAGTTGGATGGCAACTAGCCAGTAATTTCCAAATCCTCTTTTGGCATCTTACTTAGAAGATGTTAGACATCTTTGACACCTCACTTACACACTACTGCTTTTTTAAAGTTGCAAAAGATAATTTTGCTTCCTGTTGGCTATTTGCTAGATCTTGCTTCCAAAACCAGAATCACTGTAGAATGCTTTCACTTGCTCAAGGCTGTGAATTCCTCTCCCTTCTTCCCCAGCTTTAAATCCTTTTCTGGTATGGGTTGTTGCTTTGTGTGGCTACTTTACAGGCCAGGACTGAGAAGAGTGATGTTCCTGACTTTTTGCAGAGCCACCAGAAGCAAGCTGCTGCCCAGTAGCAGAGACATGACACCCCCTGCACTCCTTTACACCAGCACTCTCTGTGCTCAGGTCTAGCTTCTGGGGGTTTGCCTAAAGCTTTACAATTTTGCTTTCTCTTGATTCCTGGAGCTTCCTGCTTGCTATCCGTCTTGCCTAAACCAGAGCCTTAATGGGCTAAATGTGTTGTTGTTCTCCCAGGCCAGGCATTGACAAACTTGAGTGATGTTTTACTTGATCTTTCAATTGAACAAGTCCCAGCCTGGCTGGCTGCATTGCACCTGCCTGGCTGGGCATATTACAGGTACAGAGTGGTCCAGTTGAGATGGTGGAGTACATGACTTGAGAAGACCCAGAACTGGTTTGGAACCAGTTTCAAAGATCTGTGTTTGGAATGTGGGTTTGTTCTGATAGAAATCCCCCAAACATACAGAGCTTTTAAATGTATCTTTAATTTCCTTCTTAGGACTGGATGGCAGCACCTCTGCCTCGGAAAGAGAACGGCTGATTAACCAGTTTAATGATCCCAGCAACACCTCTGTTTGGCTCTTCCTTTTGTCCACACGGTGAGTTGGCTGGAGCAGAAGGGCATGTGGGAGGACTCATACTGGTGTTCTGGATGCACGTGGGTTCTCAGTTCTTAACTTCCTTTGTAATATGCTCTCCATGGTATGATAGTGCCATCTGCTTCTGAATTCCTTAGGGATGCAGGATTTCAGCCATAGGCCTCTGTCCCCTTAGGCCTCAAGCTTGGCAGTCTTGAAAACCAAACTTGGGTTTAAAGTTTGACTGGAGGAAATTTTCCATAGACCCTTGATGGACTCTTGGCTGTATGGTTGTCCCTGCCTAGAAGTTTTGGAAATTGGCCAAGGCAGCAGTTTGAAATTTGCCTTAATTTTTTAGTGCTGGGTGTTTGGGTGTCAACCTCATTGGAGCAAACCGAGTGGTGGTGTTTGATGCTTCCTGGAACCCGTGCCACGACGCCCAGGCCGTGTGCCGGGTGTACCGCTACGGGCAGAAGAAGCCGTGCCACATCTACAGACTGGTTTCTGATTACACCCTGGAGAAGAAGATCTATGACCGTCAGATCTCCAAGCAGGGCATGTCAGGTAAGTGTGGATGAACACAACGTTCCACTCTCAGTTTTCACTCCTCTTAGCTCCTGTAAGTCCTGTTTCCGTGGGGTTTGTAACTTCTTTTTTTAAGGTTGAAAACCAGACAAAGAGGTGACAGGCACTTATCCCAGGGCTGTGTTTGCTGTTTGAGTTGGCAGTGACATAGGCTCCTGTAAGAAATTCATGGTGGTAGAGCCAGCATCCTGCAGCAAGGATGTGGTCCCAATCCATTGCTGTGCCATTTACTTTCTCTGCTCCTCTTTTGGCTGCTGCAACAGACTGGAGACTCAGGAGGTGCTCATCCTGTTTTCCCCTCTGCCTGGGTATTGCTCATCTTAAACTGGGTGTTACTACTTAAATAGCTCTGTATCTCCATTATTCCTGCAATAAGAGAGGGAAAATAGCTAAATTAAAACATATATTGATACCTTTGACTGATAGTGCTTGCTTAGGTGCCAAGAATAATTAATTCATTGTGGTTCTGACCTGCCTTTGTACCAAAAGTATCTTTCTTGGTGGTTTGTGCCAGTTGTCAAGCTGCTCTCATAGAATGTGCAGCTGAGGGTTGCAGTGACCCAAAGAGAGCTCTGTGTCCTTCTTTGCTCAAAACCCAACTCCAGAGGCAGCAATCCAGCGTGATCAGCTCAGTTTGCTGTTGTGCACTCGAGGTGGAGTCCCCTGGCAGCTGGCCCAGCTCCCAGGAGAGTCCTGGATAGAGGTGTTTTCTCCATGTGCTCCCATTTGACCTGTGTGCAGGAGGGAATGTTCAAGGAAAACATTCCGGCTCTTGTGAGGGAGGGAATGTGGCTGCTTCTCTGAGCTTTCCACTTTAGTACATCCTTATTAATTTGAACCTTTTTGATGGGATTTGTGGGAGAACACATGCTGATGTGGCTGCAGTGCTGTTGCAGGACAAGTATGTTTACAGCCTTGTTACATGAGGTGGGTCACTATCCATAATTAGTTTTGTGTTCTTGTTTGCCAGGAGCTTGGTGACCTGCACAGCTTTGCTGTGCAGTCTGGAGCACAGGAACTTGTCAGCCTAACTTGGTCAAACAGGCTCAGCTCTGAACATGATGTTTTTTCTCCCTGCCCTGACATTTACAGAATACTTCTGGGTATTGTGTAGATTGCAGGGAGGGAGCTGTGTTAGGACAGAAGTGTAGGAAGGGCAACAGGCAAGCAGTACTGATCTCTTCCCTTCTCTGCTCACTCCATTCCCTCTCTTTTCCAGATCGGGTGGTGGATGATCTGAACCCAGTACTGAACTTCACTCGACGGGAGGTGGAGAACCTGCTGCATTTTGTGGAAGAAGAATCTGACCCTGCTCAGCTCTCCCTCAATCCGAGCAAGATGAAGGAGTCTGTTCTACAATTAGCCTGTCTCAAGTATCCTCACCTCATCACCAAGGTAAGACCAGCCTGCTGCCTTGTTGGCACTGCACTGCAGAGGCAGGAGCGGGCCTGGAGGAGTCTGGCAGTGTGATGGGGCCATGAAGGATGCACCTGGGTGCTGGTGGGAATAGGCAGAAAATTCTCTAGAGATGACCCAAAGATCCTTGCCCTTCCCTGTGATATCTTCCACTCATTTAGAAACACCTCTGTCCTGTAGAGGTTTGGGGGAAAGTTGTCAGGCACCCCTTTCTTTAACTTGGTGCTGGGCGTGAAGGTGGCAGTGGAATATCCCAGCTTGCTGCCAGCTCTTTTCCTGGGGTGACTTTAAACCAAAGCTGGGACAGGCAGCACTGGCCTGTGCTGGCAGGAGTATCACTGGTGGGGTGATGCTGCAGAGTGGGCCTGTGCCAGGTGCTGTGGGGCTCTGGGGCCTGTGTGACATTGTGGCGGGCTCAGTGGTTGTGCTCTTGGCCTGGCCAAGGCTCCTGGGTTTTACTGTGTGCTCGTGCTAAGTGATAGCCTTGGCTGGGCAGGTGATGGCATTAGCTGACTGTCACCCTTCAAGATGAGCCTTGGTCACATCCAGAGTGTTGCCCCTCACACGTGCTTTGCCGTGGCCAGCTCTGCCAGCCTGGGGAGGAGCCAGGCTGCCGCAGGGAGCGGGTGGCTGCCGTTCGGGGTGTGCTGGTTCCCTCTTGCGGTCTGTGGGTGCCAGAACCGCGGTGCTGTGGGGTTGCAGGAGCCTTTTCAGCACGAGTCACTGCTGATCGACCGGAAGGAGCACAAGCTGACCAAGGCAGAGAAGAAAGCAGCCAAGAAGAGCTATGAGGAGGAAAAGCGAGCATCCGTCCCCTACACCCGGCCGTCCTACGCACAGTATTACCCAGCCAGTGACCAGAGTCTGACAAGCATCCCTGCCTTTAGCCAGAGGAACTGGTAAGCACCTGCCCCTTCCCTCTCCCCATGCTGTAGACATGAAATGAGCGGGCAGAGGATGCTTATCCCTGTGAGGTGGGCACTGCACTCTCCTCCCTTCTCTCTCACTAGGCGACCAGCCCTCAAGGGTGAGGACAAACCGGTGGCGAGCGTCCGCCCAGTTCAGTCCACCCCCATTCCAATGATGCCCCGGCATGTCCCCATGGGCGGTGCAGGATCAACCTCAAGTTCCAACCCTGCTGTCAACTTTCCTATCAACTATCTACAGCGAGCTGGTGTCTTTGTGCAGAAGATTGTTACCACCACGGGTGAGTTGCTGCTGCCCACAGTGGGTTGGGTTATGATGCCCATGGTAAATTGAGGATGCCCGTGGCTGAACTGAGGATCAGGGTGAGTTGTTGATGCCCACATGGGCTGTGGGCAGATGGGCATCAGAGCCAAAGGTACTGTCTCTCTGCATTTGAGTGGTTCCCCTGTGCCTGGAGGAATTTCCCTGCAGGTGTGCAAGAGCCATGGACCTGGTGGATTGCTGGGAGTGAACTTTCCCTGATAGGATCTGCAATACTGTCAGTGGAGATGGAGGTCAGGTCCTGGAGATGCTGTGCCAGGACAGCATGGCTTTTGCTTCCTTGGAGCCTCTGCTACCTTCCTGTGCTGTGTAGAAATAAACCCAGGGCTTGCTTATAGCACAGCACATAGGAGAGACTACTGCACTGCAAAAAAAGGGGTTGGTGCACCTGCCCTCTCCTGGCTGTGGCTGGTGTGTAGTTTAATGGGCACTATTCTGTTCCTTTCCCCACTGCCAGATATTGTGATTCCGGGTACAAACACATCCACTGATGTACAGGCAAGAATCAGTGCTGGCGAGAGCATCCACATCATCCGAGGGACAAAAGGTAATTCTGTCCTGCTAAGACTTGCGGATAGGGTCCTAGCCAGTCCTAATTAGGAAAGAAAATGATGTAAAGGCATGAATCAATCCCTTGAGAAAAAAATAAACAAGAAGGGGAGGAGGTCTAAAGTTTGCAGTGACTCTGTTGCTGTCCATGCTCTGGGTGTGCTGATGCTGTGGGGGCTCCTGTCTCTGAGAGGAGGTGTTGAACTTCGTGGCTCAGTTCTTTCTTCTCACAACACTCACTGCAAGTCCTGAAGCAGCCAAACACTCCCTGGTTCTCCCAGAGCAAACTGTTTCAAATGTGAAGTTCCACATTTCCCACTGGCCGCACACTGGGAGGGGGTGATCTCCAGTCCAGGAAAGCTGAAAGGGTGAAAGTGAAGGGTGAAGAAGGGAATAGAAGCCCCACACTGATCTCTGTACATGATCTGGGCTGGGCCTATGCAGCACTGCTGTCGTACTCTTGCCCAAGGAACCTTGCAGGCTCGCAGATCCAGATCCTGAGGTAAGACTGGAATTGTAGTGAAGTGGTTGAATAGTTTCCTGCCTCTGTTCCAGGGACGTATATCCGGACCAGCGATGGTCGGATTTTTGCCATACGGACCACTGGGAAGCCAAAGGGCAATGAAGACCGTCGGACAGCTGCCTCAGGTAGGGGCCTGTGGGTGCTGTGTGGGGCTTGCACATGTGCTTTCCTACTGGAGTGTGTGGGGCTGTATTCCCTGGTGTATTCCATCACATCTGTGTTTAGAGCTGACCCCGCCATCTTCCCGAGATATTCTCACCTTCCTTTCTGCTGTTGCCTCTTGGCCTGCGGGTTTTTCTCCGAAGTCGTCCTTCTCACCTGCCCCATCTCCTTGTTTGCAGGCTCCCAGAGCTCTTCCCTGGAGTCCACGAGCAATGGCAGACACAGTGCCTCATCCCCGCAGCTCCCCAGCGCCAAGGAGCTCACTCGGCCCATCTCCCCCGACAGCCCCGAGATCATCAGTGAGCTGCAGCAGTACGCGGAGGCGGCGGCCGCGCGCGAGTCCCGCCACAGCTCTCCCAGCACCAACACGGCTCAGGGCCACGCCGCCCGCACGGACAACACGCCCGGCGTGGCCGCCCGAGGAGCCAAGCAGCGCCTGGGGGTTCACTGCATGGCTCCCTCCGTGTCCTCGGCCCTGCCAGCCACCAGCCAGCACGGCGATGCCCACCCTGTGTTGGACTTACGGGGCAACAAGCGCAAGTCAACGTCGCCGTCGGCTCCAGAGGAGCAATCCCGGAGGCAGCAGAAGAAGCGCCAGTTGCCATCGTCCGTGCAGCCGTACGAACACGGGTACCCCGTCTCTGGTGGGTTCACCATGCCTCCTGTCTCTTTAAACCACAACCTAACCCATCCATTTGCCTCCCAGCCAGGAAACTCCTTGTACATGGGCACTGGCTCCTCTTATTACCAGCTGCCCAATTTACTCCCAGACCCTCATCTGGTGTTCCCTGTGACTACTGACCCTCTGCTGACAGCCGGCACCGCCAGCTCTTCTGCTGCTACCTCAGCCACCGCCAGCGTCCCCTCATTCATGCTAAACCCTTCTCTGGCAGGGGTGCTGCCCAATTACTCGCTTCCCTTCACGCAGTCACTCCTGCCCGAGCCCAGGATGTTCGCTCCTTTCCCAGCCCCCGTCTTGCCTAGCAGCCTTCCCAGGAGCATGGCATCTGCCTACCCTGGCTACATATCCCCTCACTCGGGCTACCCGGCTGGGGGTATCCTTCGGTCCCAGGTGCCTCAGTTTGAACCCCAGGAGGTCCCAGAGGTGGGATGCAGCTCTAATGACGAGGACAAAGACGACGATGTCATAGAGATCACAGGGAAATAAAAAGGCCCAGCTCCTGCTCGGCCTCAGCTCCGCCAGGAGGCAAATGTTGCAGGACCTTTTTGGGAGTCAGGATTTTCCCTCTGGGCCACGGCAGTGGGTGGAGAAGGATGCAAAGGGTGTGGCGTGGGGGTGGTTTTGTTCTTTTTGTTTTGTTTTGTTGTTTTTTAGATGTCAAGGATAAGAATTGTATTAGGGGCTGGGAGATGGGAGAGGGATAGAGTGGACCTGTGAGAGCTGGGGAAGCAAGAGCCAGAGGAGGAGGGAAGCAGCAATGCAAACTGTAGGAGTGCCTCCCCCCACGCTCTGTCTGTCTGTCTGTCTCTGTTCTCTGTCTTGTCTGGCCGTGGAGGCTTGGTGTTGCAAGTCACTGCCCTTCTCAGGCCTGGAGGTGCGGGCTTGACCGCTGGCAGGGCCAAGCTCCCTCTCACATGAACTGCCTTATCTGTGAACTTCTCTCACTGCGAGAGGGGTGGGCCAGGGGTGACTCCACCGGAGGTTGAGGACAAAGTGTTTTTAATGGGGAGGGAGCGGGGAGGCTTCTACATTGTGTATGTTGGGGCAGGGAGGGAGGGGATTGATGTCAAAAAAAAGAAGAAAGAAAAAAAAGATAAAAAAAAGAAAATACCCCACAATTTGTCACCCTCTTCAAATTCACATGAGACTAGTGTGAGGGCTCCAGGCAGGCTCCTGTGCCAGGGCTCTGGTGAGGGGCTCCCCGGGCCCTTCGGGAGGGTCCCGTCCAAGGTAGGTTGGCCCTGTGGGTCTGATGCCACCTCTGTGTGCCAGGCCAGATGAGTGGAGCAATGTCTTGGTGGCCATCAGAGGGGAATCCTGGTGACTTCCCTGCCTCCTGCCAGGCTGTGTGAAGGCCACGTCTCACCCTGCTGTGGCCCAGCAGATCCAGGAGTGGGTGGGCTCGCTGCTGCTTCTGAACAGCACCAGGCAGTGGAGAAGGTTGGGAGGGGACACTGGACCAGTGCCAGTTGCTGTTGAATCTGTGACTGGAAGGACTTTCCCCTACACAGAATCTCTACATTAATTTATTTCATGAAGGCATAATATTTATTGTCTGGGGGAGTCTTTCTTTCTACTTTTAAATTAATTTCCATATTAAAAAAATAAAAAGCTGGCCTCCATCACACAGTGGTCGCTTGTTGGGTTGTCTGTGTGGGGAGAAGCAGACGGTTGACCAAAGCCTAGCCTAGGAGCAGGGCCAGCTGTGGAGGTGGCCTGTGGCTGACCCAGGTGGCACCGATTGGGTGTGTCCCATCAGGGCATTCTGCCAGAGCTCCTGCTCTGGGTGCCGAGCAGCTGGAGGGAGGATGGAATCCTCTTGTCATGGGGCAGGTGGAGGAGCACACGTGGAAGCCTCCTGTGCTCATTCCCAATGAGAAGGAGAGCTGTGAGCTGTGTGGAGCTGGGAAAACAGAGCTCTTGCTGGGGAAGTGCCTTTCCCCACACAGGGAGCGGCCCCCACGCTCGGCCCCACAAGTGCAGAGCCTGGTCCTGGCCCTGCCAGTGAGCACCCTGGCTGCTCCTCAGGGCCAGGGCTCCTGGGGAGAGGCTGGGATACCCAGATGCAGCTGGACCTGGAGCGTGTGACTGCGTGTGTGAACGCACTGGGATGGACGCTTGAAATCCAGGAACCTCCGTGTCACATCCGGGTGTCACCATGCAGGAGCTGTGCTCGCCTGCGCTGGATGTCCCTGGAGCTGGTGGTAGCCTGTAGGGGACCCCTAGGCCGTGGAAGCTGCAGTCACTGGTGTTTGCTGGGACCAACTAGATATAGGAAAGGGCAGGATGTCCTGACATCCTCCACCAAAGGGGTGCTGGAAGGTGGGGACCTCCCTTCCTGAGAGAGAGAGGGGTGTGTGTGCACGCGTGTGTTACGGAAACATAATAAAAAATGTTATGGGGCTTTCCTAGTGTCTTTCTCTGTTTAATGGACATTGTCTGTCAAACATAACCACACCATTCATAGAAGCCTTAGATCAACAGTTTAGCTATGCAAATTATTTTAATTATTTTTTTTAAAAAAACAAACATTAAAATAGTGCTTTCTTCTTTAACATATCCTAGGAGTTGAAAACCGAGGGGTTCTGAGCAAACTGCTGGACAACTTGTCTTTGGATGCACCATGGAAATAAAAATCAAACCCCCCCACAAAAGTAACAAAGCAAATTAACTGATGGTGTTCATGCAAGTTTCTCCAAAGACTTGACAGTGCTGCATCTGTGAGTCATGCCCTCCTGTGCTCTGTGTGTCCACCTCATGCACTACTACCCTGTGACACTGATTGTATGACCAGCTTGCCCAGATGTCCGTTGCATCCCTGTGAGGCTGTCAGTTTTCCGGTGGATTTGGGGAATGGACCTAGGCAAGGGCTTTCCTTGTCGAGAGTAGCAAGTGCTGAGACCTGCGGGCGCGTGTGGGAGGTGGGAACATGAGCAGAGCCCCCAGAGCCCTGCGGCCGCCCCAGCCTTCACACCCCAGTGGGGGTCAGGGTAGTGGGGTCACCCAAGGGACCCTCCCACGTCATCTCTGAGTGGGGCCTGTGCTGGGACAAGGTGTGAAGATGTGGCTGGGGGCAGTCAGCACCGTGGTCTGGATGTGGTACTGGTGACTGCACACGTCTCCGCTCCTTGCCTCTCCAGGAGAGCGCCCAGGGCGTCCAGAGCAGGCCCTGGCACATCCCTGTGCTGCCACCTGCTGTTCTCCGATGGTTCCCCAGCAGAGCCTGGGCCCTGTGGCTGTACGAGCTCAGGGTGACAGGCATTCTGCTGCCACAGGGTGCAGAATGTGCCCTGGGCTGGCTGTTAACCCAGCACCAGGGTGAGGTGTGAGGGCTCTTCCGGCTCCTGTGTGGCCATGGCTTGGAGACCCCTTGGCACCCTCCTGTGATGTGGCTGCCCTGTGCATGACCCGCTGCTGGCAAACATCGGCAGCCCCGGGCAGCTGCAGCACAGGGGCCCTGCCCAGCGAGTGCCCAAGTGCAGCCCCAGCCCCAGCTCTGCCCATCCACCAGCCCTGGGCACCCCCTTAGTGAGGGGATGGGCCCTGGCAGAGCTTTGGCTGAGAGGTGGTCACAGAGGTGGCCGTGATGCCCTGACCACGGGGCTCCCATGGGAGCTGGCAGTGGCTGGGGCTGCTCCAAGGCAACCAGAGGCACCTGCTCTCCCACGGTGCCACGGGAAGGATTTCCTCTGCCCCACAGGAGCCACAGGGGGGTGTGGGTTATCCCCAGTGGGGGGAGCTCTCCAAGCTCTAAAACTCTTCTCCCATGGGGCCTGCTCTTCTCCCTCATCTGCTCTCCCCAGAGGTTTCTCCTCTCCAGCATGTGGTTCTGCTGCAGAGGGTCCTCTCTTGGTTTTCCTGAGCCTGGAAAAGGGGCTTTCTCTGCACGGGTTAAATTTTTCTTTTGCTGCTGAATTTCTGTGTCCAAATGACCTGATGGGAAGCAGCTGCCGGTTCTCAGAGGGGCTGCGGGTGACACTGAGGACAGCAGTGCAGGACTCTCTGCAGAGGGTTTTGGACAGTAAGGAAGATTTCCAAGCACAGTCCAAGACCAGGGCAGACCTGTGAGGGCCTCAGGAATGGTGAGCTGCCCTCCACGCTGGCACCCAGCCCTTGGCCCTTGCCTTTGGTGGGAGGTTTCCACTCCTGGGGACAGTCGAGTGAAGGCTGGGTACCACTGTGGGACAGTGCCATGGGCATGGGGGGCTGCCACTGCTCTGTGCCCTGGGCTTGGTGGGCTTGTTGCCCCCACTGCTGATGCAGCTCTTGGGGCTTCCTGGGGGGCTGCAGGGTGAGGACAACACAGCCCAAACTGGCCCATGTTGGGCAGGATCTGCTGGACATTGTCCTCCTGGAGTGTCTGGGAGAGTGGGGGGGTTGGGTGCAGCTACTTGGAGAAAGCAAATATTCTGGCAAGCAAAGGGTGGGATTTCCATGGGGTCTTCACTAGAAATTATGTGTATTTTGACTTAATGGTGTCAGTGAATCATAGAATGGTTTGGGCTGGAAGGGACCTTAAAGACTGTCTTGTTCCAGCCCCCCTGCCATGGGCAGGGACACCTTCCACTAGACCAGGTTGCTCCAAGCCCTGTCCAGCCTGGCCTTGGACACTTCCAGATATGGGGCATCCACAGCTTCTCTGGGCAATGAATTCAAGAGGCTGAATGTGCGAGAATTGCTGCTGGCTTGGAGGTGGCTTCCAGGCCAACAGGGACAAGTACAGCAAATACCTTCCCAGCTATATTCTCGCCACTCTGGAATAAATTTTGTTGATCCAGTCTTGGAAGGACTGGGGGTGGGGGAGGGCTGGGGTGGGGGGCAGAGGTTGAACAGGGACCGTAGTCCAGCTAGATTACAGTGAGGGGATGGCTCCTTGCACCTCGGAGCAAGTGCTCCCTGCAAAGGGAGGATGGGGCAAGTGAGGGAGAGCAACCTCTGCCATCTCCCGGGCCACCACCGCTGCCTCGGCTGCTTCGTGGTACCCGGCTCAGAGCTGGAGTCTGGCAGATCCATAGGAGCCTGAAGGAATCCATCACTGAGTCTCATTTGGGGTTTTCGGTTGGTTTGGGTTTCTTTTTCTTTTTTTTTTTTTTTTTCCT